>JADLZL010004203.1:0-364807 GCA_015844335.1 Chrysopogon serrulatus
GGATGTAAGATTTAGAACAATGGAGTAGCATGACACATGGATCAAACGGTTGTTATAGGGAAAGAGTAAGATTTTTGGACAATGAAAGGGTTGTTATTATAGAGGGAGAGCCTCCTCAAAAAAGCTTTTATAATGTGATGATGGTGGTGGTGGTGGTGGTGGTGGTGGTGGTTTTGGACAATGAAAGGCTTATTATATTGTACAACTTTAGCTATTGGAACAATTTATTTTTTTTCATTGCTATATATAGTCCTATTGCAACGATTTATCGTTTTCTCATATTTTTAATAAGGGCGAGTGAGGGTCACTGTAGGAAAAGGGCGGGCGGCATGGCTAGGGATTGGAGAAGTCTCCATGGAGTACATACAGGTTAGTTATATTCTATTTCTAAACGGTTTCTAAGTTAATTTATATAAGTTCTTGTGACATAGAAACATATATATATAGTCTAGTGAACCTTCATCTTGACTTTGATTTGACTAGATGTTTCAGGTTCAAATTCTGGTTTCATAGCTTTTTTATTACTTTTCTCAACAAATTCTGGTTTCATAGCTTTTTTATTACTTTTCTCAACAATTGTTGTGCTCACAAAACTTAGTATGATTGCAACTTTTGCAACAATTATTACATACAATGATTGTTACGTTGCAAGATAGATGCTCTATCGCAACCATCAATAAAAACTTGCAATAACATATCAATATTGCAACACCAATAAACCTGCCCGCAAAGCAAATCAAATCATGGTAAAAGTAACCACTAATTGCAACCATCAACTAAGGAGTTGTAATATCATCTCAATATCGCAATGCCAATAAAACTACCCGCAATGCAAATTAAACCGTGGCAACAGTGACCACTTATTGCAACTGTTCAACAATTGGTTGCAATAACACTAATTTATTGCAACGATTTTCGCACCTTGGGCCACAAAATAATTTGCGTGGCGAAAAAACTGCTCATCGCAACCAACTATGTAAATGGTTATGAGAATACCCCTATTGCAAACAAATCTTGTTGTTGCGGCAATAAAGTATGGCATAAGAGTTGAAAGTTAGTAGTGCGTCGAGGGCAGAGCAGGTACAAGCCTTGAGATGTCCACGGCTGCACCCGCAGGCGGCAGTGGGCAGCAGTGGAGTAGGCTGATATATCGCCTGCAAGGGTAGGGAACAACAATGCGGTATGGAGGGGGACCGACCCATGGATGCAGAAAGCGCCGACTCGGTGTCAGGCGAACTAACATTGTGATTGGTTAGTTGAGGAGAGCTGGTTGAGCGCACCCGGCACAGAGCATTGGGTGGGATTGGAGAATGCCCGCGCTTCTCAATGCTCGGCGGGCAGTTCCGAGCACGATGGCCGTCACCCCCTACAAATGATGCAGCACAAGGGGAAGTGACAATCCACATGCATGTAGTCACCAGCTAGGTAGTTGAAACAGAGCCTGACAAGCTCCGGCGGTATCAGCGTAGGCTGATGGGGCTCCTCCCTGCGACACCAACTTTGATGGCTATGGACCATGCAAAACCCCTCCGTATCAGGCTCCTGTGAGAGGTGAACTGGATGCATTAGCATAGAGATCAACCCTGCGCCAACAACAGGCAGCTCTGAGTCACAACTTGGGCGCGCGCATTGGCCATGAAGCCGGAAGGATGTCGTGGAGCCATGCGGTGGTGATGGCGATGGCGATGTCTCCTATGAGCAGGTGCCATTGCCTTAATTATCACTACTGGCTGGAGGCAGGGGATAGAGGCCATGACTCGTTGGATGAGCCATCAGAGTCAGTGAAGCACACCCATCCCACCCAGTATGCCGATGAAGGAGACCAGGGTGCTACATTGGGGTTGAGTGGGGAGGCAAACCCACGCCGAGTAGTGGATGACAGGGGGGTTGAGTGGGAGGCAAACCCACGCCGCAGTGGATGACAGGGGGTGACGAGGGTTTGTCCCCGGGGCATCACGATGAAGAGTCTCATTCCATCTATGTTTCATTGTCAACCGACGACATCTTTCTCTAGGGTTACAAAAGGCTCACAGAATTGCATCTTCAAATGCAGAATATACAATTCCATGCTCATAATAAAACTTACTACATCATATTGGTTGTTTGTATTAGAGCTTTGTCTCTATATTTCTTTGTTCTCTTCGTAAACTACTACAGAAACAACTAGCACCTACACCCATCATTGCCAGTCCATTTGAACTAGAAGTTACTAGTCCATCAACTCGTGTTCCTGCATAGGCTAACTTTGACTTACTTACCATACGTGCCCCTGCACGGGCTAACTTTAATTTGACTTATTTAAGCAATAGAAATTCATATTTAATCTATATTAGGTAATTAAAATTATCTGACGCAATTAACACTGATTTAAATCTAGAGTTGCACACAGGTATATAATTGATTTTGGCATGATTGAGACAGATATTTTGGCACAACTAATAATGTCACATTACTTTAATTCCATGGTTGGGTGTTTTCTTTTCCTTCGTTTGTTTTGTGTCTCAGCATTGATGACTTTGTACATATAGTATATGGGCATATTAGATTTCCCAATGTAGAAATTGAATTGTGGGAATAATAGTATTAAAAGGTTAGTTCACCTGCAAATAAAAAATTAATAACATAATTGACTATTGGATATTTAGATGCTTACCTTAAATTGCTTTCATAAATTATATTCTTTCATTGATTTGTTTGATGAAGTTTTTGAGGATAGTTTGGAAGTGCATACAATTGATGATTGTTTTGTTATTTGTTGGTTTCTAATCTTTTGCTTCATAAATGGTGTTGCTAGCATAATGAGTCATTAATCTGAAGTCCTTAACATATTCATTGCATTTTTAAAATTATTTGAAATGTACATGTTGTAACCATGAAAAAGGAGAACATTATTATGTTGCCATCCAGGTTAGATATTGTGCCACTTCTTTTAGAATCATTTCATTAGTGTAGATGACTTCCTAGGTTGGCATGATGTTCTCCAAGGTGTTGGTATTTCTTCACTAACAGAAAGGGGATTCCAACAAGTGTATAGAACTATCATGTAGTACTTTCTTGGTGAGTACCAAGTGTCAAATTCATATTTTATCAAAGGAAGTTGGGGTAGTGTGTTGGGTGATGTAGCTAGGCAGGCTTAGGAAAGGTATATAGCTAACGAAAGTGTAGGGAACACCTAAGGATAACTCAAGCAAGAGTAGATAGATGTGTAATGCGACTAGGTGAGAGAGTAGGTAATGTAAACTAAGATAACTAAGTTAAACTAATGCAAGCAAGAAGATCCTTAGTACCAAAGGCATGCAAGGTTTGGATCGAATCAAACACTATACACCATGGTGCCTTACATTTTAAAAACTAGATCCAACATGGTGGAATACAAAGGATGGACAGGGCTATCACCACCTGCCACCTACCACAACTGATTGGGGACCTAGCCATACCTAAACTTAAGATATGGCCTAAGCACCACACTTAATCTATAACCTCACTGCCTCAATCTAAGCTCTGATGAAATGGAATTGAGATACCTTAATCAGATGATAGGACAAGCATTAAAGAGGATCAAACTAAACACTAAGATAACTATGGTTGCAAGCACTAAGCACAAGCTCCTAAGCTCACTAATGATGAACAATAGCAAGAACAAGACTTGAACTAAGTAAAGTAATAATACTCAATCAAGTACTAAATAAGTAAAATATTAAATAAAGTAAATGTTAAAGATTACAAGGGGGAGAAGCTATACTAGACCAGAAGACTACTGGACTCCTAGGGAGCTGCTCTCTACTCTTCTACTACAAGCTAGCCATTACTTATATACTACTATAGCTTCGCTGCATGGATCTAGAATGCTATGAGTGGCTTTTGATGCTTGTGCTCTCCTCCTCTAGTGTGGTGAGCACTACCTTTTATAGGCTAAGGGAGGCATAGGGGTACTTGGGGCAAGTGAGAGATAGTTTGGCACCTGAGGGAGATCATCCAACCCTCCATTCCACCGCCTCTCCATCCTACGGCGATGGATGGCCTCCTAAAATTGGTGGAGTGGCAGAAAGGTTGGTTGGCGACTATCCAAAGACGGTTATGTGGTAGTTGGGGCCTCCTAGGAGTATGACGGTGGCCTTGGTGATCCAGAGTAGACCATTGTCCATCTTTGGATCAAACATCTTCCTTCATTAGGGAGCACTCCTAGGTGTGCCACCTAGCCAAGCACGTAGATAGATGACATGGAGGGGGTTTGGGCAGGTCCGCTGGTGGGCCCCCTACCCCCTACCACATGTCACTCCCCTCCTTTGCTCCTTTTATGTTCATTTCATGCTTGATTTGATGTTTCTCTTGCATACAAATAGAATGTGCATATACAAGTGGAACTAGGTGAATTCAAATCAAATGCAACTCTCATGATGATGATTTACCAAGTTTTAGTAAAATGTTGATAGTAAAAAGAGGTGAACACAAGGTAGTTTTTTCTATATATTATATATATGATCAATAGATGTGATAAAAATTGGTTTGATCTAATAGAAAATTTGCATGTGGAAGAAAGGCTTATGGTAGATTACCTTATTTTTATCTTGCCATTATATATCGTTTTAGTGAATCAACAAGCATTGCTAGTGTTTGCTTGTAGTCTGTATTTATTAGTGAGATTGGATTCTACCACTGTGATTGGCTTTCTACATACCTTTGTAGACTGTATTTAATCATGAATATAGATTAGTTAATTATAGGTTAGGCGAATTCCTGGCATAGACACCAGATCCTTTTTATCAAGTTTTTGAAGAAAAAAAGATTTGGGAGTCAGCACGGTTTCACATTCTATATTTTCAATAGCATTTGGGTAGAATATGGGGTTGGGACAATCTATTCACCCATATTTCAGATCATTGGAACCATCAGTTTCATCCTCTTTATGAGCCTGAGATCATATGGGTCAACAATTCTCATTTCTTTATTTGCAAATTATTACTTGGGCTTTGTCTAAGACTGAGAACCAAATTGCTATGACTAGGCTAGGATATTCTTCATAAAGATATGGATAGGATCAACATGGTTTACCCTTAGCCAATACCCACACACCTCATGGTAGAGACCGGACAACAGCGAAGGTCTGCCTTATCAAACGAGAAGTGATGCCCAGACTAGGTATCTAGAGTAGGAAGTCCTTTTCGAAAGTGGCTAACTCTACTCTTCGCCTCCGGCTGTTCTTTTTAAATTTTAAGTGCGCGTTAAGTATCCCCCTTCGCAAGAATGAAAAAAGGAATTTGGGGCCAAGGCTCAGATTTAAGTTTAGCCCTTCTAAATAGAGCCTGTGAGTTTTAGCATCATTAGCATGATTAGACAGAACAGGTACTGCATTTCCTTAGTTGGATCCGCTCTTTTTTCTCATGCAGTTGTTTAATATCAAAAAATAAAAAGGAGGAGGAGTTCGAAATGAAATTCTTGATTTGCCCGTTCCTATCATGGGAAACCTTCCTAATGTAAATTTTTTCGAAACGCTCTGGGTTTAGGACAGCTTGAGTTGGATTAAAAAAAACGGAAGGTATTTGCACCATCGCCATCTTCGAATAGAGTGATTTTTACGGTAGCCCCGTGGAAATCAAAGAAAGATCTTTCTCTTGAACTATAAACTAGAGGCAGACTTTGGTTGGTGGTAGTATATTTTAGAGATTTTGGTGAGATGTTGCGTCACGTTTATTAAACGGGATGTTCTCATGATGAATACACATTAGTTTTTAAGACTGGTTGGCTAGAGGTTAATATTTAACATTGATTTTTTGTCCTAAATCAAACTTTTTAAATTTTAACTGAATTTCTAAAAAAGCATTAAGATTTATGTTATCCAATTAGCATCATTAGATTTACCATAGAATATATTTTCACAATATGCTTAATTTTTATCATAAATATGATTAATCTTTTTCTATAAAGTTGGTCAAAGTTAAAAAAAAAGTTTGACTAGATATTTAAAGTTTGACTGGCATGGTTTATAGGAATTACTCTTTTCAGGGATGAAGGAAATACAATACTTGTTTTTTTTATTTTTTGAAAACAGTGCAGTTTCTAGCTACACTGGTTGCTACTTACAATGCAAAAAAAGGGGTCACTATAGCTTGGACTACGACAATCAAGATATTAAATTTACTATATTGGTAGAAATAATTTTTGTGCAGTATGTTACTTTAAAAACATAGAGCGCTTAAACATATTTAAAAGTTGTCGTTATAAGTTATATTAGTTTTTACAGTTTGCGATGTTTTTTATTTTGAACTGGCATAATATTTTAGTTGATATATAATAAACTTATTTTAAATAACAATGGTTATTAATTTATTTATCATAATAACTTTTATTATTATTTACATGTAGCATGTAGATTTAGAAATATTTTTATTTATTTTTGTAAAAAAATGCAAGTTGATAATTTGGATAATAAAAATTTTTACTTTATACTATCTTTGTTAGTGACATATGTGGGCAATTCAGATATAGGAGATACATAATTTGTATTATTTTTCATAATGATAGATGTAGGCATTTTAAATATAAATTTATGGCCTATTTTGAATTATGGTTCATAAATGGTAGATGTGCATAATTTAGATGTAAATTTAGGGAGTTAATTTCAGCTCTTTTTTAAAATTTTTGGAATTTTCTTATTCATCCGACCCGGCAGAATCACTGGCTACCAAGGTCTCCAATGATGGAGGAACTCCCTCCCAAGTGTTATAACTGTCACTTGGGAGATTACAACCTAGAGTAGCTAAAGAGTCAGCTACTCTGTTACAATCACGTTTACAGACAGATAATCTGCAGCTTATCATCTCGCTACTCATAATGTGTTAAAACTTTAATCTCCACAATGATCCCACCAGTTGCTGCTAGCCGGTAGTCTTCAGTCTGGAGTGCATCCTTCACAAGTGCAGCATCAACTTCTAGCGTTATCCTGGATATACCCATCCTAGCTGCCTCGTGAAGACCAGCTAAGCAACCTTTGAGCTCTGCATGGAAAGCATCCAGGAGATGGCTCTCATTACCAGCACCTGAGCACACTGCCTGGCGGCCTGGCCATCCTCGTCACGAATAATGAAGCCCCATCCTCCTGAGTTGCATCCACCTGAGTTGCATACTGGATCAAATGCCCCATCCGTATTTAGCTTAAGCACCCCATCTCTGCCTTAATTATCGCAGTTCTCTTCTCCCACTCTTTCAGATTCAAGACAAGCTCCACCATCTCCCCCGCTGACACCCCTCTCACTGCTTCTAAATTCAGTTCGCGCTACACCCCTCTCACCTCTTTGCATCTCAGCAGCAGATGTTCCCCATCCTCATTCAGTTGCCCACACATGCCACAAAGCATCAATTTTCGTCCCTTTCCTCTGCAGCACTCGTTTCATGGCTAGCGTGTTGTGGCTCAGCCTCCACAGGAAATGTTTCACCTTCGGTTGGCAGTCTGCATTCCACAATTTGTTCCATAACTTTGCCGTGTTGCTCATGTCTCCTGAACCAGAAGCTGCACTCTTCCTCTGACTTCTTAGTACAGACAGTCTATGGACCTTGTAGGCTGATTTCATAGAAAATTGGCACTTACTGTCATAATGCCAATTGATCACATCCTCCATTTCAGTATGGACAGGAATTGCTCTGATGATGTGTACATCCTCCTCCCAAAATGTTTGTGTTAGGAGATCTACATCCCACTGTTCAGTCACAGGGCTGATTAATTCGTCAACAGTTGCTAGCATGTTCCTCCCACGTGGTGTGATCGCCGATCGGCTTCCTGGTGAGGTCCCTCGGTACCCAAGGATATCCGAGCAGATGTTGACGCTCTCCCCATTGCCGACCCTCTAGATTACTCTGTCCTGCAAAGTTTTAATGCCCAGGCAGATACTCCTCCATGTGTACGAGCAGCCTTGCTTAGCTAGAGCCTTCATCACACTTGAGTTCGGAAAATACCTTGCCTTTAGCAGACGAGCACAAAGTCAGTTCAGATTCTGTAAGCGCCTCCATGCTTGTTTGGCTAGCATTGCCATGTTAAAAGAATGGAGGTCACTGAAACCCAACACCCCACCGCACACACCCCACCCCCCCCCCCCCCCCCCCCCGCCCGCCCTGCTTTTGGGCTGAGCAGGCGCTCCCACTTGATCCAGTGCATGCTTCGTTCCTTGTCCATGTTATTCCACCAGAACCGTGCTACCATTGCTAATCTGATTGCACATCTCCTTCGTTATATCAAAGCACCTCATTGCGAACAACAGTATGGCCTGTGCTACGGCTTTAATTAACACCTCCTTTCCAGCCTTTGACAGAAGCCGTTCTTCCCTTGGATGCGTTGCCAGACCCTCTCTTTCAAATACGCAAACACATTGCTTCTGGACTGGCCAACAAATAACACTGGTAGCCCGAGGTGCTTTTCATTCATTGTCTCCAACCTGATATTGAGAGTCTGCATAATTGCGCATCTATCCAACGTATTGGCGTTTGGACTGAACATGATGGCAGACTTGTCTGCATTGATCAGCTGACCTAACTCCTTCTCATATATTGCCAGGATCTCTAAGTGTAACGCCTCAGATGGATCCACTTTGCAGAGGATGAGTGAGTCACCTACAAAAAGAAGGTGTGAGACCGATGGTGCTGCTCTGCATATACGGATACCATGGATCTTCCCTTCCTCCTCCGCTTTTGATAGTAACGCAGAGAAACCTTCCACTCACAGCAGAAAAAGATAAGGTGAGATCGAATCACCCTGGCATGAACCTCTTTCTGGTCAAAATTCTTCCGATAGCACCCCTGTAACACACGCGGCGGGGAGGGTGGATTGGGCTTGGTGGATTGGAGGAGGAAGAGGAGGGAGGGGGAGGGGCACGCGCCCACTAGGGTGGCGGCGTGGGGCAGCGGCGGCTAGGGTGAGGGACAGAGAGAGCGCGAGCGCGGGAGAATAGGAATAAAGGACTTTCACCCAATTACTTCTTAATTGATCCGATTACAATCTCCTGATATTTATAGTTCCGATTGGACTCTAAGAGGCAAAGAATCCTTATCGACCAGATTCTTCCTCTACAAATGTAACTAATTATCTAAAAATATCTAATAAATAACTAATTAAGATAACTGCGTGCGCTGGAAGGGGCGGCACCTCCGGCGGTGCCAGCGGCGTCGCCCCTCCTAGGGTTTGGGGTGGCCGCGGCCCACGCCGTGGCTTTTTTCATTTTCTGGGCCTTTTGGCCTAAATGCTTCTTTTTTCCATGTCATGCATGTCGCACGTGTGAGAAGCTCATTCACACGGATTCTATATTTCACCGTTGTGACACAATTCATCACAAAATTCACCCAATTGACATGGAAACCAAGCCAGAGCATCATGTCCTTTAAAAAGGTCCATTCAACACTGTCATATGCTTTACTCATCCAATTTTATAGCTGCATATCATGTACCTCCCTTCCTCCATTTCTTCAGAAGTGAGTCATCTCATACGCAATGAGAATGTTGTCAGTGATGAGACCGCCAGGAACAAAAGCACTCTGCGATGCTGACACCACATGTGGTAAGATTTTCTTAAGATGGTTCCACTACCGGATTTCGTTTCTTTGCCGAGTGCCCCATGCACTCGGCAAAGTCCATATTACACTCGGCAAAGGCTTTCTTTGAGTGTTGCACTCGGCAAAGGCTACTCGGCGGCAAAGACCTCTTTTGCAAAGACCTCTTTGCCGAAGTTTTTTCGGGCACTCGGCAAAGATCAAAATAAAAAAACCCGAAAATAATAGCAAAAAAAAAAAATTTTTAATCGGGAGGGCCCCACCGACCAACACCCATTCTTCTCTATCTAGCAGATTTTTTTTGTGGCATTTTTCGAGACTTCGTGTCGAGGGATTCGAACTCATGACCTCTCCCCTCGCGGAACCTCCCCTACCACTATACTACACGGTCACTTGTGTCTACATTTCATTTGAGTTCCCTAAATATTATGCAAAATCGAGTGAAAATTGCTTGTTTGAGACTCTAAATGAATTCAAATAAAAAACTTGTCAACTACAAAGTTTTATAACTTTTCGAGATCTATAATTTTTATTTAAGGAGTTTCCATCCGAGGTCGTTTATAAAATTTGAATTTCAAATTTTAACGGATTGAATGCAGTTTCGCATGATAAGATAAATTCAAATGAAAAAGTTGTCAACTACAAAGTTTCATAACTTTTGAGATCTATAACTTTTATTTTAGATGTTTCTCCATCTGAGATACTTTCAAAAATTCAAATTTCAAATTTGAGAAATACGATTTGTACTTTTTCGTTAGCAAAATTAATTCAAATTAAAATGTATTCAACTACAAAGTTGTATAATTTCACAACACCTACATCTTTCATTTTGGTCATTTGATCATCCGACATAGTGGTAGAAACATTGTTCACAAATCTTATATATCTCTCTTGTAGTTTTGTAAAAACTACGAGAGAGATATGTGAGATTTGTAAATAGATTTAATTTTACTTTGTCAAATTAAGAAATGGCCAAAATAAAAGTTGTAGATCTTGAAAAGTTATATAACTTTGTAGTTGAAATTTTTTTATTTAAATTAATTTACTGCTCCAAAATATACTCTGAAATCTGTCTTTGCCGAGTGCCAAAAAATAACACTCGGCAAAGAGGCCTCTTTGCCGAGTGCCAAAAAAGCACTCGGCAAAGAACTCAAAAAAAAAAAGCACTCGGCAAAGAACTCTTCAAAAAAGCACTCGGCAAAGAACTCTTTGCCGAGTGCTTTCAACGCACTTCGGCAAAGAAGGCTCTTTGCCGAGTACTTTTTTTTGCCGAGTTTTTTTTTCTTTGGCACTTGGCAAAGAGCTCTTTGCCGAGTGCAAAAAAAAAAAAAACACTCGGTAAAGCAATTGACACTCGACAAAGAGCCAGATTCCGGTAGTGTTCGAGACCACTTCCAATTTATAAAGGACGTTTCATAGGCTTATCGGCCTCAGGTCCTTAATGCTCTCTAGTCGTTTCACCTTGGGGATTACAACAATAGTGGTGTCATTCCACCGATCAGGCTATGTACTAACCTTGGGGGTTAGAATTGTAAACGTCGATAAAATAAATAAACTAAAGAATTCAATGTTTGCTGCTACAAATTTTGCAAGAATGACATAAGCATGACATTTGCTATTGTGCTGGTGTTTTAAAATCACGGGGGTTGTTGTACTTCTACTCTTCATGACCAGTAACCGTGCATGCATGCATGCATGCTGTACCTACTAAGAGCAATGGTGCGACGCTGCTTTCGGCAACGGCGGCAAAGCAGCAGGAAGCAGTTTGCTCGGCTGCTATAGCAAGGAGCAATAACGGATGGAGGTAGTAGGACGGCAAAGTTTGGCACATCTATTGTAGGCATGACGTTGCTTACCCTGGTGCTCCGTCAATCAGCAACACATCAGATCCAGTGCCAAGGACGATGCTTATCTCGACGTTAGAGGAGAACGCCAAGCGGCCGCCTATGGGCAACGCGGCAGAATGATTGGGTGAGAGGGACTTAATCACCTTGATGGCGGCACGCGGTGATGATCATGAAAAGGAAGGAAAGCAACCAAAGAAAGAAACGTGATGACCAGCGGCTAACATGGGGACTGATTGCACATGGCAACAAACTCTACATAGATATTCTCTTACTCACGTCATTGTAATCTTTTTGGTTATTTCCACGATGGCCACTTTCCTTTAATTTTTCATGGCATCAATCTAATCTCGTTTCCTTCCGTTGGAAGAGGCTCTAGTTGCATGGCATCAATCTAATCACGTTTCCTTCCGTTGCATGGCATCAAGCTCGCACCTGGTTCCACACACACACAGAGATCAGAGCGGACGACGCAGTGCGTGGCTCTTCGCGCAGAACTTCCTCCAGCAGCTCGACTCTGGGAAAGGCGGCACCGCGGCCATGACAGCTCAGGCTGCAATATGGTTTATTGGTGGTAGGGCTTGACAAGTTGGGTCACATGCACCATGCATGTATATATATTATATATATTTCTTTTTCTTATCGGATGTACTATATATATTTCTGCAATAATAGCAGACAGTTCTCCATCTGCTTCTGGAAACGTTAGGACGGCTTAACCGTCCCAAGTACATTATAATGGAAAAATAAATGCACGACTTCATAAGAATCTTATCTGCATGTATATATATTTTTTTTTTTTATCGGATGTATACTAGTATACATTTCTGCAATAATAGCAGACAGTTCTCCATCTGTTTCTGGAAACTTAGGACGGCCGTAAGAATCTTATCTACGTGATATGATGATGCGCTTTTGCTTCTAGTTTTGGAACAGCGTGATGTGCATTCAACAAAAAAAGAAGTCTGATGACGTGCTCAATGCACCAGCTAATTACTTCCTCCATCCTAAATTATAACATATTTGACTTTTTTACACCAAGTTTGATCATACTCATTTTATTTACAATTTTGTGCAAAATATTATTTCTTTGTTGTGACTTGCTTTGTCAATTGAAAATTCTTTAAAACTAACATAAATTTGGCCGTGTTTGTGTAAATTTTTTTGAACAATACGAGTGGTCAAACTTTAAATAAAAAAGTTAAACGTCTTATAATTTATAATTTAAAACACAGTACACCTCTCGTCGCCACGCTCCCCCCTGTGCCTTTGGTCAGCAGGTGTGGACATGCATGTGGGGTTTTAATTAATGAAGCATGGAACAAACGTTCCTTTCTGCCAATAAACTATTGCTATTCCATGTAGTCAAGAAATTAATTGGCTGATATTAGTCAATAAACGGTTGCTATTATTTCAATACAGTCATGGAAATTAGTTGGCTGACATTAATATGAAGATTTTTCCACCTTTTTTATGTAACTTAAGATTTTATATCGAGATGATATAAAATATTGAAACATACTTTGTAACACATGCAGTGAGAGGATGGATTGGGGAAGGAGGTGAAGGAGGAAGGAGAGGGCGGCGGCGGCAGAAGGCGGCGGCGCATGGGCGGCACAGTGTGGGGGGCAGGGGCGGCACAGTGTGGCGCTGGCCACTCCCGGTGCCCCTATGCCGCCCTCCTCTAGAGCGGGCCGTGGAGCCCACCAATCCCGGCTAGGTCCTCCTCGAGACCCTTTTGGCCCGTCAGCTCTATAATTTGTCACCGTCTTGATTGGACATGTGATAGAACTCCTCCTTCTTCGATCAGCACGTCCTCGCACTGAATCTCAGTCCAAGCGACGTGTCCTTCCGCGAAAGTTACCGGATCCAGCCGATCTACGCACAACTGGACTATAAATTGATCTTTGTTGTTAGCATCATCTATTTCCCGTCTGCAATAAAAAAAACAATAATGAAAGGAATCAAGATATCCGTCCATAAAGTGATTGAATGGGGTGCTAGACTGCATCAATCCTGGTGGTTTCTGACTCGTGTGCTGCTGAGATATTGATCCCTAATATGCAGCTGACACATTTCCTCTGGCAATGTATAAAAAGTATGAACTTTCTCAATATCAAACTGCCCTAGGATGTGACAACAGATCACTGTTGGTTTCCTAGTGGGGGTAGCCATGAAAAAACTTCATGCTACCATGCAGTAGCTCACCTGATATGAAATCATATGGAGATAGCAGTAAATCATCCCAGCTGCTGCGGTTAATCTCAATGTGACCTATCTAAGCACAATGATGGCATTTGTCATCAAAAAAATCAACGTTGCCCATGGCATCCATGTAGTTGGCCACTTATCCAATGACAAAATAGCAATCAGGAAAGCTGGTGTTGGATCATAAGTAGTATAGTAATTGAAGCCCACAGCAAAGAGCTCAGGTGATTTCTTACCCCAAGTTTCCATCAATTCTGGCAAATAGACAGATGTTGTTGAAATATAATACATATCTTTGTAGCAAATAACGTTGTCTTCCAAGGTCCACCAAGATGCTGCTTGATTCAGCCAAATTGTGTCGGCAATCACCTTCATAGTATCATCATCCCATGCTACTTGACGTAACTGTGCTAATAGATTTGGTGCATGAATATGCAAGGCGGATTGGAGTATATCTGGGGCCTCCAAGGTAAGGACAATGTGGTGCATCTCATCACCAACATCTAAAATATTTAGGTCAGGAAACAACTGATTTGCTGCATCTCCCACAATCTGATCCTGTGTAAATTTCTGACGCAATAATTTAGAAAAATATGTCCAATGATCCAATAAAGCATTTGTAAAAATTCGTATAAACCAGTCAAAAACATTATCTGTCAAGTGTAGAGCAACATAAGGTACCCTTTGCTCTGTTGGCACCTCATATAAATTAAACAAAATTTTCATCCATGAGATCCAAGAAATAGGGTTTGTAGTACCATCAAAAATTGGAGTCGATATTTGCACGGTGTTTCTAGGTTGCCAACCTGGCATGCCTGTCGCTCTTAGTGGTGCTGCTACTGCTGCTGTCGCTCCCTACTGGGTGTTCTAACAATCTGTGTGTTATTGGCGGTCGACCTGTTCCTACTGTTGTTCCCATATGGAACTGCCATCATCTTAGGCTAGCAGTTTCTCCTCCATAGTATTATTGGGGAGGATGTTGATCACGGGTGCCTACACAATCTTCTCGGCCTCCTGCTTGACGAAGAACGTGTCCCGGCCTAGTGATGCTATCAGGATGCGCTCGTGGGTGTTGCTGAGGCTGCTGTCCCCAACGTCCAAGATCCCACTAGTTTACTTCATGGTCCTCCTGGTTGTCGATCTCGCTCGAAGATCAGCAAGTGAGCCTCTAGATCGGTGAGGCGTAGATCTATCTCATTGAGATGATCTTCATCCTTACCACTCCATGCAATCTCCAATGCACTGAAGTGGTTGTCGACGATGTTGAGGTGTAGCTTCAACTCGTCCACATGTCCATGGAAAGCGGTGGTGAAGCTTTCGAGGATCGCCTTGATCTCAACAATGGAGGTGGAATCCATGGAGGTCTTCTGGTCGTAGTTGTAACACACGTAGCGGGAGGGTGGATTCGGGAAGGAGGAGGAGGAAGGAGGGGGCGGCGGTGGCGCGGCACGGCGTGGGGGCATGGCGGTGCATAGGGAGGAGAGGGAGAGAGAGAAGGCGCGGGAGATTGAAATAAAGGACTTTCGCCCAATTACTTCTCGATTTAATCTGATTACAATAGCCTAATATTTATAGTCCCAAAAGGACTCTAACATCTAATCTTAATGACCTAATTAATCATAATAATAACGCTAACATGCGGCGAAGACTGCGACGGCGGTGGCGACGGCTAGGGTGTTCGCCGCCCTCCTCTACAGTGGGCCGTGGGGCCCATCAATCCTGGCTGGATCCTCCTCGGGGCGCCTTTTGGCCCGTCAGCTCCGTAATTCATCACCGTCTTGATTGGACGTGTGACATACTTTCTCTATCCTAAATTATAAGATGTTTGACTTTTTCTATTTCAATTTTGACCACTCGTCTTATTCAAAAAATTTGTGCAAAAATAAAAAATTTAAGTCATTTTTAAAGAACTTTTACTAATAAAGCAAGCCACGCCAAAACAAATGATATTTTGTAAAAATTTTTGAATAAGACGAGTGGTCAAACTTATTAAAAAAGCAAAACATCTTGTAAATTGGGATGGAAGAAGTACTCACAACCTCTCTACTTATCAAAATACACGCAAGTCACAGCTTATAAATCTTAAGAATGTACATGCACTCTCTAATAATTACTCCTCTCAAGCCTTAAACTAGATTGACATGCCTTGTTTGGGAGAAAAACAGCTTAGATGTCAGAACTAAATTTCAGATGAGTTGTCCTAGTCTAGCCACAATGTATTTTTTCATGAACTTATGACACGTATTTCATTAAGAGAGAAAGTAGAAGAGGTTTACATGATGCAGCTATGATTGACCCTATAGAGCATATTACAAACCACAGCCAATGGTTAGCAACCTGGACCGACGCAAAGGAACAAGACAAAAAAGAAGCGATATGAAACACACCCTCCACCTCAAAACTTGACTGGACCTATAAAAGAAAGATAACATCAATGCAATGGTTGCCGATAGAGAAGATAAAACCACAATGGCAAAGCATCTAGCAAGAAGAGACGAGATGAACATCCAACATCCCTTGTGAGAATTAATACATCAGAGTCTTCAATTAGTAACAGTAATATAAATTCTTAGAGTTGTGAACCCAATAAAAAGTACATACGGATAGCTATGACAAAATTAGTGGTAAGCATGATATTTTTTTTAAATAATTTAAAAAAGTGTTTCACATCTAATATATCTTAAAGGAAACAAAGTGTAGTATAAAATCTATACAGTACGACACAAAATGTCGTCTAAAAAATTATCAAAGACCAAAATCAGTCATCTTATTCCTTCGAACATCCACCGCCAGATAGAGCTTGAGGATCGCACTAAGAAGATTAGTATAGTGCCCGTGCTAACGCTACGGCTTTATTCGTATATGCAAATTAGAACCACCCAAAGATATCACAAGCTAATACTTCCTCATATGTTGCTACGGCTTCATCTAGGGGATATATATGAAAACAAAAAATGATGATATTTTTTCGCGGATTGAAGAAGAAATAACCAGAGCAGTGAAAAAATATCTATTCAAAAATTGCATCATATTTCGTAATAAATATTAAAATTGGCAACATAGTAAAAAAACAAAGCCATAGAGACAAAGAGAGTAGCGTATGCTGCTCGAGAGTATGCTCATGAGTTGAGTTTATTCTGAGAATGTGGACAAAGTTTGTTCATGGAGGCAAAGAGAAGTCTGGACAAACTATTTGTGATCACAGGTGTATTGGTTGTGTAATTCAATGAGTTCCAATTCAAATATGATGTGAAACTTTTGCAATATTTAGTTGAGACGATGTATTGAGAACAAATGCTTCCTGACAAGGATTAATTATTTTTTAAGTTCTTTTTTTGTGAATTTATTTTTTAATTCTTACACAACCATGAAAGACAAAAACATGATTACACTCTTGGTGACCTGATTATTGTGGCATGATATATAAAACCATAATAACAGTGAAACAAAACAATCAGTTATATTGGTCTGATTTCATAGTAGAATAATATGGAATCACATTAGTCATACAAATGCACATATGTCAAAAACACGTCAAAACTACTTTTGATAATTCCTATAAACTATTTCAGCCTTCAACATAGTCTCCCAGCTAGCTCAGACATCTTCTATTGATTCCATCGAGTTGGACAAAGAAGCTGTATGGTTCTTGGAGCTGCAAAAAATCATGCAATTACCTGGTCATAGGAGAATTGGCCGTATAATTCAGTGACTTCCAATTCAAATGTGACGTGAAACTGTGGCAGTAAACTTTCAACTCGAAAAAATTGCATTAATTAACAGTAGTAGAAACAGCAAAAAAGGATCAAGTTAAATCAACAAGGCAAAATTGCACTGAATCATGTTAATATACACTGAATCATGTTAATGAATAGCTCTACTCTTCCTCTGTTCCTGAATCTGATAGTGAAGAATGTCGGAAGCACCAATATGTTGCAAGCAATGCAATATGTATATAGAAAATATTAGTTAATTGGCTACCAGTAAAATTAATCTGGATATACCATAATAATTCCATCACCAATCAGTTTTACAACCATCATCGACGTGCCTTCCTCACAGCAAATAAGAAAGCTAATTATTTAATTAAGTAAAGATTCAATCATTTTTTTCTTTTTCCCCAATTGAAGAGACAAGCAGACATTTTGACATGTCAATAGCGAAACTGTTGTGCCTAAAAAATAATAAATTCAAGGGAAAAACTGACGTCTAGGTGTTAACCACATCTCTTTCTACTTCGGAACTATCAAGGCTATAACTGAGTACAAATCCATATTAGTCAAGGTTCTCATACTGAACAAATATGCATTTTGTGAAATCTGTGTCTCTGAACAAAAGGAACAGATAGTATGTTTAGAATATTATGCTTCCCATATAGCCCATTTAACAATCCATAACTGCTAAAATTCAGTTTGATGCTACAAACTACATGTCCTCTAAAATTAAGGCTCATCCATCTTTGAATAAGTTTGAATCGTTTTTCATTAATTAATGAGTAGGAAGGGGGATATGGTGTCAGTACATACACCCAAGATGATGATGTAAACTCGGACTCGGAATGCCCCTCCTTCCTTATTCTCCAGACAACAAGCTATCGTACCAGTACAAATATCGGTTTAGTAAGCTTTAAACAAAATGAAAAATACAGGGAAGCAAGAGTTCAGCTGTTGGCACCACTCGACAAGCAGGGGAGTAATAAATTTCGCACATAGTATACTGCCTGTACTAATGTTACGGGAAATAATACTTACAATTGATTTGGTGATAAAAGCTATAAAGAGAAATTTATGCTTCCTTTAATAAAATGTGCAAGTGGCAAAATACAAGTGGAAACAAGTTTTCTATTCATATCAGAAAAATACAAATGGCAAAAGATGTCAGAATGTATTCATTAATTAGTAGCTTGTACTCTCAGTGCATACTTTAGGAATTATAGCTCAGAAGAACCGGAAAATCAATAAAATACCTTGCAAAACTGAAGCTGGTTGCTATTACAGAAGGCATGGTTCCTCCTATACTTTGACCAAAAGACTTTGGGGATCAGCTGCTCTGGGGTCCACACTTTGTTGAAGCTGGAAAATACAGGATGATGGGTAACTTCCATGCCTGAGGTGCAAGACCTAGGCAAGCTTCTTCCAGAGCCCTGAATTTTAGGTGAAGAGCAATGTGGGCAAAATGAAGTTACTGCTATTGGCACAAAAAATATTTTTACAACCTAGAGGCATGGCTAGTAGAAGTAGAATTGTTTTTATCAAGGAAACTCTTGCATAAAAAATTACAAAGTGATGCACACCTGCAATATCACAATCCCATTGAAAAAGGATCTCATTTCCCGATGGCCAGAAACATCAACACTGCAAATGATTAAAGGACCAATTCACACCAATATACAATTCAAGTGATTACAGTTTTCTTATAGTAAACAAATAATGAATTGTTGCGGTTCAGTAAACAAAACAAAGCAAAGATGGAAATTTGTAGTGGCATCCCCTGGTGTGCTATTTTAGTTTTTGGTCTGAAACAAATAAGGAAACAAAATGCCAGGAGTTGAGACGGAATTTCACTAACTGCATCAGAGCCAACACCAGTGAAGGATCCAGATTCATGGTACCGGACCTTCACTCTACTCTAGTTTTAGAAATCTAAGAGGGAAAAATATAATAACAATCACACAACAGCAGAAAATAACTAAATAATGAATAGAAATATACTTTTTTATTGTGAACAAAATCACAGTATGAAATCTAAAACAAAAAGAATCACGGGGCAGATTTGCGGAGGACAATACCAGGATTCTCTTCAGGTCTGTTACTCATTATCCCTATAAACTGGAGCTGCCTCTCAATGGGATTTGATTATCGTCGACAATTGCCCTTGCAGAGCACACAACTGCTGACGTCATTGAACCATTTTCCACCCTGAATACCATTTCAGTCACAAGCAGATGTTAAGACTAATTGGCACATCCAAGCTCCTGATCCAAACCTCTGTGCAGGGGTAGCCTAGTATGCATCCATCCAAGCTCCACTGTAATGGTTATCACAGGAAGCAAGCATCAACTTTTGCCAGAACTACCCCGCTACAAGATATTTTTATATTTATTCTTAAATAATATCATTGGAATAAAAAAGCACATGAATATGCAAACTATCCATTCCTTAAGGCGATGGGATTACTTGCCTGGATTATTCTAGATATATATTACTCATGTACACAAATCAAAGGAAAATAAAATAGTGCCTTCATAAGCAAATCCACATCTGCTAGTAGAGTGGGAGAGCACAGCTATCATGGACATTCTCCTTGCATGTTTTTCTTTTGTCATACTATGGGTGAAGCTGGAGGTTACAGTTCACATGACAGAAAGAAGGGTAAGGATATTCATCTGGGGAAGACAGATCTACATATATGATTTTGATTTTGAATTCACTGCTATAGCAACAAAAAAGAAAGGGAGATTATTCCCCACGTCTAGAAGAGAATATAGACAGATATATGAATCTGGTATATCAGGTTGGCAATAACAATTTTTTTGTTCGCATGGTATTTGCTCCGTCAAAGATCCTACATTCTTGCTAATCTGATATAAATTAGCTCGCTCTTGAAAACAAATTGATTAGAGTATTGCACTCAACTTGATTAGACCAATAGTAGAGGAAACCGTTGAAGTGCAACTGATGCTTCGTCTTCTCGAGCATCAGCTTGATTATGCTTCCGTACATCACCTACAAACGACAACACAGATCTATATTAGAATCACGAAATCGAACCTCATCTGCAAGCCGTGGGAGAGGGGAGCGAAGGAGTTTGGGGCGACACCTATACTGCCCATGTGGGAGCGAGGGATTTGGGCCGACTCTACATTGCGGCGGCTGTCCATGGAGGAGGGGAAGAAGCGCCATCAGCCACAGAGGACGGCAAGAAGAGGCCGGCGATGGTGGTCTGCGTGGCTGTGCCTGGTGACAGGTGGTCTCACCTATAAATCCTGAGATCCAGAAGGAGCCCCATGCCCCCATCCGCAGATCCGCTAGACGCCGATGCGGGGGCACATACGAATGGCAGCGGCGTCGGCAAGGACATCAGGCATGCTCGTCGGACGCCGAAGACCCTAGCAAGGAGCCGCCGGCGTTGGACGCTGATGCAGAGGCGAACGCTGATGATAGCGGCGTCGACAAGGACGCCGAGCGCGGGAGCAGGAGCACAAGGGCGAGCGCACGCATCTGAGGAGTCTGCGGGTGTCGGCGCCGGGGCGCGCTGCCGCTGCCGCGTGGCGAGGGACGCCACCGAGGATCCCACGCGCGAGGCGGAGCCGGCGACATCCACGGAGGCAGCACCAGCGAAGTCGGAGAGTGATTTGTTTCCTTTTTTTTCACGTTGAATCGCGAGCGCAGGCGGGGGCGCGTGCGGGTGCGCTGAGGCTTCAGCGCTGAAGCCTGCGATCCATCATGGCCGCACGATCTGGTTGAAGACTGGGAGAGATGTTTTCTGGCCCTTGATTTTAATAGAAACAGAATTCTGTGTGCATTTTCTAGGGTTCGCAATGGTTGGAGGCCCTCAGCGGAGGACGTATTTTTGGGTAGACGGAGTATAATTTAAGTATTCTACTAGCAAAACTGCCCGTGCGTAGCAACGGGTGACGCTGAGGACATATATACCATTATGATCAATTCGAAACTTCATGATCAATTTGAAACTTCCAAGCCAATAATCTTCCTAGTTCATGGAGTTTGTCGCAGTATTTTGTATGATGTTTCTGAGTGTATTTCTAATCACCTAACACATGATAATGGAAAACAGATACGACAAGATCAAAGAACATATAAGGATACTTTGGCAGAAAAAAAGTTATGTTAGAAATTTGGTGATACTAATATATGTAGTCCAAACACGAGACGAACAACAGTTAATACTAATATACGTAGACAGAAACCAAATAGCCAGACAACAGAATATAGATAGATCGGACCAAACTAAAAAGGAAGGGAGAAATTTGGTTTTGTTTTATTATTAAGTGACGATGATATAACAATTATGATGATGATAGATAGATTATGTACAATCCAAAATATATGGACTAAAATATCCTTCCGATTGCTATTGTTGTAGCAACAATTTCATTTAGAATGTCCGTCATAGGTGAGTTCTAAGACAAACTAATTTTTAATGCAATTAACGCGTGTGCAAACACAATCTAGATGAGTTCAATTCTATGCGGCAGGTACTCGTCCATCACGAGCCGACGGTGGCGTCTGTGGAATGTGATGCGCTGGACCTCGCACCGGCGGCTGCTGTTCTAGGTCTGTCCCCTTGCGACGACGCCTCGTCCGCCACGGACGACCACGTGAACGTGGCGTCCCGGAACTCGTCGGACACGTCCTGGCCGTCGCACATGCTGATGATGAGGCCGTCGCGCCCCGGGCGCCGGGCGTGCAGCTCGCTGGTGTCCTGCGAGCACGCAACGCTCAGGTACGCCTTTACCTCCTCGAAGGTGCTGTCGCGTGCACCTGTGGGCTGATGTCGAGGTTCACGTAGGGGTCGCCGATGGTGAGGAGTTGAGGACCCGCCGCACGTGGCGTCGGAGGAAGACGTTAAGTATTCTATTATAGTAGAGATAAAAAAAAAGGAAAACCTACAAACATCCTCGCCAAACAAGACATTAAAAACCATAAAAGGCTGCTACCACTACACCACAACACCTAAAAAATACCTGTTGTCTGTTGTTAAAAGTTAATAATTAGCGTTGAATGGTCGGTTGCTAAAGACTATCGTCAGACCGTCGGTCGCTAATATTGAATACTACGGCTGATAGTCCGTTGCTATAAATATTTAGCTTTTGCGTTGGATCGTCTGTCGCTAAATATATATAATATGGTCGGACTGTCCATCGCTAAATAAAATTTCCATTGGTGCGGGCCTCTACCACGAAAATTTTGGCCGAAATTTTCATTGGCGCGATGTATACGGGCCCTCCCGCAAAAATTTTGGCCCAAAATAACATAGAAACCCAGTCACCGAACCCTAGACCAAATACACACCCTCTCACCCTCTCCTCCCGTTCGTCCGTCCACGGCGGCGCCGTCCTACTGCTGCCGCCCCGCCCGCCCTGCAGATTCCTCAGCTACCGCCTGCAGGTTCCTCGGACGCCGGGCGGCCGCTTGCTCCGCCAGCCGCCCCGCAGCTCACCTCGGCCGGCCGCCCGCCCCAGCCACCCACCCCGTCGCTCGCCCTGCTGTCCGCCGCCCCACAGCTCGCCCCTGGCCGGGTGTCCCGCAGCTCGCCCTGCTGGAGTCTGGAGAGCTGCCACACTACCCCGCCACCCAGGAGCCGGAGTCCGTACGGCCGCCGCCGCCACTCTTCCAGGAGTCGCCCGTCCGGTTGTTCAAGGTAACTATTTTATGGATCTGTCAGAAGGAAGCAGCAGATGCATGTAAAGGCAGCGGATCCATTATATTTTGGATTAGTTAGATGCATGTGCAGTATCTATTTTGGATTCATTAGTTCGGCCTCATTTTTTTGGTGATTTTTTTTTCAGTCTCAAACTTGCTAGCACCAAGCAGGACCTATTTTATTTGCAATTCCATTATATTGTGCACAGATTCTCACTCAGCTAAGTGAGTGCAGGTGATTTTCTACTGACGAAATACTGAACCAAGTGCAGTCCTACTTGCTAGTTCTTGCTCCGTATTGAGTTCAGGTATTGCAAATGTGGATGGAAATCTTTGCAGTCATCCTCTTCCTAGTCTGTCTGTCGAGTGCTGTATTCCTGCCTTCTGATCTTGGAGTGCATGTGCCTTGTGATTCTTTGCTGGATTTGCTAGAATCCTGGATGCCTGGACATAAGCTAATCAGCCGTACAGAGTATTATGTATTAGATTATTGGCATGCTGATTTGATTTGTATAGTTATTTAATCTTCCTGTTGCCGCTGGATTATTTGATTTGTTTATATTTTCTTGTTCTCATTAGATTGTACGGCTGAACAATTAGGTATTTAGGCATCAGTTTGCTATTGTATCATTACATCACTAATTCTAGTTTTAAGATTTAGGCTTCTTTTATATAATTGGAGGTTTTATTTTAAGAAATATTAATGATGATTTTCAGCAGAACTTCAGGTTACTAATACTTTTAGTATCCTTTATTTTAAGAACTGGGGACAGGAATTCATTATTGGGTACATCTGAATCTAGTAGTTGTAGCTGAAAGAACAATTTTATTGGGTTCTATCCCTGATTGGTCTTCTTTTCGAGCAGCTTGTTTAATGTAAAGTTTATATATGGTCAAATTAGTAGTTCTAGCTGCTTGTACTAATCGTGTTCCCTGTGGTCTTGTTCTGTCTACACACGAATTACTTTTTTGTTAACACTAAGATTGCTACTGTGGTACCATTTTAATAATGGTAATAACTCACTGGTTGCAGGTTACTCACTAACAGGGTACCTTGTGGGAATAATCCTGTTTGTGCTTCAACAACATATATTGAAGGGATTCATCAAGAGGTAAACATCAGCATGACCTTGAAGCTGATCATTTACTTCTGCCCTCCACTTTGATTCATGGTGTAAATTGACAATTAATATTGCATCCTTCATTTTTTTGGTAAAGGAGCTGGTGAATAGCTTGCAAGCATTTCAAATTTTCCTGAACAATCATAGTAGCTGGCCTTCATTGCTGACAAGTTATTGGTTGAAAGAGCTTCTGTGACACGGTAAGGTTTTATTTATCTAGTTCTCGTTCATGACTACCAGATTGCCTTGCTCTGAGATACAAATTTTGTCTTGTGGTTGTATTGATGTGTGATTTTTTTAGTGTAAAAGTATATATAAAGAAAGCCTCTTGATCTCCCCACTAGGTCGATGGTATACTTGTTGATTGAAAAAAGTCTAGGAAGCAAGCTAAGCAGTAAGTCTTGATTGCACAATGTGGCTTCAATGTTTTTGTTGTTCTTTACTTGCAAAATAGTTGCATTTATGCCTGCATAATAAAAATTTGGCTAACTTATTTGTTCTTTTTCAGGAGAAAAAATGTCAAGCGCAAGAGGAAACAATAGGGAAGCCTTTATCAATCCGTATGAGCTGCAGAAAATGGCTCTATGTGCAAGGAACAAAAAGAAGTTAGATGAATTGAGAATACCACAATGTGCAAATGCCATACGACAGGAAATTCAACCTAGGAAAAGAAAGGTCAGCCTAATCTTCCTATGATGTGCAGAATCACATGCAATTCTTTGCAGATTTGTAGATGATTAATTCACAATCACATGTTGTTTTTGCAGAAAACTCAGTAGCCAACAGAAGCAATAGCTAACAATCACAATTTGCGCCCAAGGCCTGAAAGAACAAGTGCTGAGACTGCAATTGCAAATGAGGAGATTCCTGACTGTGAAACTACTGGAGACTTCTTAAGTGACAATGAAGGTGATGTCCGTAGCATGTATTATAACTTACCATAACTGTGATTTGTAGCAAATTCCTGATTACCTAACAGTTGCAGATATGCATAGTATTACAAAAAAGAAGAGGAGAGGAAGGAGACTTAGTAAAATAGAGGATATATTATTAAGGGAGGTTGGCAGCGTGCCCAAAATTAAAATAGAAGTAAATCCATTAGGGCAGGCTGTTGGAGAAAATTATAGGAAGCTTACTACTTGTATTGGAATTCAAGCACGGAAAATGCTGCCAGTTGGATACTCTGATTGGAGGCTTGTGAATGCTGACAAGAAGAGGGACCTTTGGAAGGACATAAAGGTACATGTCTATATAATGTCCAGATTAATTACGTTTACAGATTATGCTTTGTTTGTCTTGGTTGAAGTAGTATAAATGTCTGAAGATACAAAACATGTAGCACCAGCTAGCAATTGCCTTTCCCTGCCCCTTGTTTGCTTGTACCCAGCCGCTGAGCCAAAATTTTGCATCTGAGTATGTAGTAGTGCATCCCTAACTGAACTCACTAGAAATTATGCATGGCCGGCCCATGTGTATGCATGCCTGCTGGAGTGCTGGTTAAGATCATAACAGTCCTGCTGCTGCATTTGTGTGGGTATTCCCTCGTGTCGTTGATTGCTCGCTAGCTTGCCGTTGCTGTAGCCTGTATAGCGTCTGGGGACGATGATGTCCCTGTCTTGTTAAGATCCTTCATCAGGTGGTTTGTTGTAGTAACGAATAAACTCAAAGTGGCGCTCTGAGCCTTACGTCCCTTGCCGTCGGTGCTTGGTGTAGTGGATATATTGAGCTACTCCGTAGAATGTTACAATCTGATAGTGATACGTACTGTGTTAAGAAAACAAACCGTACGTGGATATTAAAAAGGATATTGACTTGTTGAAACATTGAGATAGGTTTCTATCTATTATATAAGGAGAGTTTATAGAACGCAGGGAATATAGTGAGTCATCAACTCTTTCCGTGTGGCTACAAGATGTAGACAAGACCCTATTTGTAGATGGAGCTTGTTTTTCAGTGTCTTAATCGTTCAAATTTCGGACAGATATCTGTATTTCCTGTGTAGTTACTTTGAACATTTTCCACACGAAAACAAAAACAAAAAAAAAAAAATCCCAATTTTCGTTTGTACCACTAGGCACCGAAATTTTGTGACGAAACGGTACCCAAAACCTGGAGTAGGGCCAGTGTTAGTTGTTCAGTCACTCTGAACAATCTTCGCCCCCTGTGCTGGCTGTTGCCGGTGCTAGATGTCGGATTGAGCTGCACAGGACAGGCGCTTCTCCCAGACGCAGGAAAACGGGCAGGGTCTGCAGATGAACTGAACCCTGCTATATTCTCTCTGTTTCGGACTGTCTTCGCCATGATTTGGCTCTGGAATGAACCATACGTAGAGGTCCATTCGCCCAGGTTGGAGTGCCAGCGACACACCGGGTGCTTCGCCGAACAGATGGAACTTGGTGGCGAAGGGCGAAGGCCAACTGATTCGGAATCTGGCATGTCTAATTTGAACAACTATAGTTAGCATTGCGAGGGCATTTGGTCTAGTGGTATGATTCTCGCTTAGGGTGCGAGAGGTCCCGAGTTCAATTCTCGGAATGCCCCAACTTTTTCTTCATTTTTTTTTTTTATTTTTGATCTCCCAGAACGGATCTTGAACTTTGTCGGGAGGGCCAATGGGCTTTGTATGTTGTGCAACGGCAACGGAGCAACGCCGATGTTCCGGATCCTGTTTGTCTTTGAACTATTTTGTCTGTCATTGTGATCATGATTCATGAATGAAAATTACCAGCAGACTTTCAAGGATCCAAGTTAGCCGTTCGAACTCGCTTGTTAGTGGACCGGAGCAGAGTGGATCATGAATTATATGTAAGCTCAAATATAATATGTTCTTTTGCTAAGCATCTCCTCTGCATGTGTCCGATGGAGCCAGATTCAGTCACTTTGAAGAGCAAAGTTATAACGTAACTTTTCGTCAATCTCCAACTGGTATCTGACGGCGGCCTACAGGATTCCCAAACAGCATTGGCTTTTCAGTCCCACGTGCCAACAAACAAGGAGGGAAATCCACGGACGCGGGAACGGTGCCGCATTAGAGCCGCAACTCCCGCCAACACATGTTGCGCGTCGCCTGCGCTTCCTCCACCGTCGCAGCGAAGTCCTCGCTGCCACGCCACGCCCTCCGGTGCTTCCTCCGGTGCCTGGCCGTGCCACCCTCCACGCTTCCTCCGGTGCCTGGTCACGCCGCCGGTCGGCGGTGTTCGGCCGCGCCGTCCGGGAGAACAGGAGACTGGCCCCGGCTATGGAGGAGCTCTCCCGCGTCGCGTCATATCTAGGTATGAGGTTCACAATCCTTGTAATAGAGATGTCCGTGATAATAGAGAATTTTCTTTTCTTTAAGTGCCCTAGAATGCATGACAGCTTGTTAATCTAGATCGAGTACCCACCAAAGTGCAAAGTAGAATGCTCCTAATGTTTGAATGCCACCCAATTTGAGGATCCATGAACCAGAAACGATTATTTTTGCTGAATTTCAGGTGAGGGCTATTAGTTGTTCTTGCTTATTTTATATGTACAGCTGTCCATTATATTATGTGAAATTTCAACAGGGTTTTCATGTGTTCTAGTATGTCAATTATTAGGTTACAGAACTAGTTGATGTGTGGGTTAGAGTTCAAATTTGGTTCAAGGTTCAAAAACCTGCAGATGAGGCTTGGCAGTTTTGGTTGGCATATGGGGGTCGCCAGGCTTTGATGTGAGGAAAAGATACACAAATGTAAGCACCTTTGATGGTAAGGTGGCCCCATGCCAATTTGTTTGTTCCAATGAGGGTCTTGAAGGAAAGGGCAAACAAATCATGTGACAAAGTGTTTTAGAGCTGAAACGAGGACTGATTGCAAAGCTCGAATGAGCCTTATCTTAGATCGAGTTGCGGGAAATTATGAAGTTCTTGATGTTATGCTTGAACACAATCACCTTCTTCACTTGCCGTAAACTCGACACTTGATGGCATCGCAAAGGGAAATTTCGTAGCCGCAAGCTTTTGAAATAGAGACCGGCAGATGATTCTAGAATTAGACCAAAAAGCTGCACATGAGTTGGCTAGTCGTCAAGTTGGTGGACCACTTAACCTTAGCTATACTTGCCGTGACCGAAAAAATTATTTGCAAAGCAAACGATAGAGGGATTTGGCTTTTGGATAGAGGTTTGGAAGTATGTTGAAGTATTTTCATGATCAAATTGCCGAGAATCCATCATTCCAATATGCTTTGCGGTTAGATTGTGAGGAGCATATAATTAACATATTTTGGGCTGATGCTAAGATGATTCTTGAGTCTTGACTATGCACACTTTGGTGATGTGGTTACATTTGATACTACTATTGGCACCAACAAAGAGTATAGGCCTTTTGGTGTTTTTCTTTGGGCTGAGTCGGGTTTAAAGAAACCACTTGTTTTTTTGGTGCTGCACTTCTATTTGATGAAACAGAGGACTCATTTATATGACTCTTTCAGACTTTCTTAGCTGCACATAATGAAAAGTAACCTAGAACTATCTATACGGATCAAGACGCAAAGAATGGGAAAAGCTATACGAGAAAGTATTTACGTAACTATATCATGGGTTGTGCACCTTTCACATAATGCAGAATGCAGTCAAACATTTATCTTCAACAAAGGAGAAAGACGAAGGTACAAAGGAAGAAGGAGAAGGTGAAGGTGAAGGTGAAGATGAAGAATCTCATATTCTATCTGTATGGCTATGAGGACAAGGCAGAATTTCAAGAAGCATTTGACATTATGGTCAGATTTTGATATTATTCGTTTTTTGAAGCATTTCAGAGGACAGTGGAAGATAAAAGAGCTAAGGAATTGGAATCTGAATTTGCGGCAAGGAAGAAAATAGCAAGAAGACAAATGCACACACCCTTTTTTTAGATAAAGGATACAAACTATCCGGCTTCATCTACCCGTGAGTAGAATCACACCAAATTATTACAACAGGAAAATAAAAAGAAAGAAACTGATGGAAAAAATTACATCCCCAACAAGGAGCTCGAGTAGCCCTACGCGACAAATAGGCTTGCTTCGTGATATCAATTCCACTAGAATAAGATCACCAACGTGATGATAACTCCACTAGAATAAGATTACGAACGTCAAGATAAAGCCGCCAGAAACACATTTATCAGACCTATAAAATGTACTGAAAACGTTGGACACTGACCACCATTGAAGACTGGATGTTTTTCCAAGGCAACAACACAAAGCACTTGGTGAAGATGCAAGCTTGCCCACCAGAAGCCGAGCTGTTACGCCATCGATCGCCACCTCCATCTTGAGCTACGCAGCAAGGTAACACGCAGTAGAAAATCCCGGTCTTGATGAACAACAACTTCGACGACGCGCCAGCTGCGCCACCGCTGTCGGCCCGAAAAAACCAGGCTAGGTTTTCACCCAGTTATTGAACGCCCACGGGCGCAGCTTCAGCGACACCTTCAACAAGGTGCATGGCACAGTTAGTACCACCACAGTCGGCCTGACGTAATTGATGTAAGCAAGCGAAGTGTACACTCCAGTTATTTTTGAAGCTTTCCAAAGTGAATATGAGAGATCTATGGCTGCATGTAGTAGATTATAGAATGCTAATAAATATGCTATTGCTATTGGGAGATTCCGTGGTGATTTACAATTTGAGGAGGAGCGCATAGTGATTGGTGATCCTTTGAACCAAACAGCTTCATGTAGTTGTGGAATGTTTAACAGGACAGGAATATTGTGTGCACATGGTCTGAAAGTTCTTGATTTGATAAATATAAAGATATTACCAACACATTATGTGTTAAAGAGATGGACTAAAGAAGCACGCTATGGGAATGTACAAGATAAGGAAGGAAGGAATGTGGTAGCAAATCCAAAGCTGGAATCTCAACTTCGTTACAAGAAGATGTCTCACAAATTTCTCAATTTGGCATATAAAGCAGCCCACTCTCCAGAATGTTGTTTGATGATAGAAAATGCACTTGATTGCCTTGGCACACAGCTAGAGGATAAACTCAATGCATCTACTACTACTATGAGCAAGCCATGCAATGACCAAGAAAATGTGGACCCAAATGTGCAGCATGGGGATGACTTGCTTAGTGCTGCACAGTTGAAGAAAAAGGAGGTCAAATCCAAAAATTCAAGGAGAAAAAGAACTTGGATTGATAAATTAAACAAGGGGAAGCACAAGCCAACAAAAAAAGGAGCTAAGGTATGTTAGAAACTTTCTAGTGTGCAGTCCATATATGCTACTGTAATTCATTCCTAAACTAATTAATTAAACAGTCATTGCTAGAAACAAAAAAAAGTGATGGAGTAGAATCCCAAGCAGAAGTGGAGAATCGTGGCTGCAGCAAAGGAGCAATTGTGGAGCTTCAAGAATGCAATGTGATTGGCAGTTTGGGAAGTTTTACCCAACTGATAACAGCCCCAACTTATGATGATGGCATTCTTAAAGACCATGATCTGTTCTAGCATGAACATGTTAGTTAGATAGTATTTTGTATATGGCTAACTATAGTCTTTTGTGGCCCAACTATAATGTTTTGTGGCCTAATTGCATAAGTGAAATGGCCCCACTATAGTCTTTTGTGGCCTAGCTACAGTCTTTTGTGGACTAATATATAAATGAATGTGGCATGTATTTGTGCCTTGAACCTGGAACTTCCAAACTGGAAAAATGCTAATGCACTGATGATTATATAAATGTCCCTTGTATTGATTTGTTTCTGTACTCTTGAGAGTGACCGCTGCTGTGTATTTTGCTTGAATCTGCAAGTGTTGGAAGCCTTTGCTGGAAACACTTGCTATCTTTTTTTTTTGTGATTACATCCATTGGATCTTGTGAGCTGCAAAGTGTTGGAGGGAGCAGAGACCTGCAGGATTGGTTTTAGTTTTTGAAAAAGAGAGGCCGGCGGCTTGCTTGTGCTGGCCTGCTGCTGCTGTGCGTGGCCTGCTCTGTGTGTGGGTTGATGAAGCTGGAAGTCCCCTGCAGTCGTTAGATACCAGTTGGCGCCTTGGAGGGTTAAGATTGAGGGAAAGTTACGTTGTGTAACTTTGCTCTTTAAAGTTACTGAATCTGGCTCCTTGTCGGATTCCCCTATTCTTCTTTGTATCTACTCTATTCTACTTCACCTTTTGTATCCCTTAACATTTGTCTCTATTGTTTGCCGGAGCCGAAAAGGCTAAACAAAGGACAAGCGGCGCTACATTGATTGAGAATGCGCCGAAATTTGATTCTAGTTCTATCTTCCTCTTATCATAGACAGAACGAGATGGGGCCCAAGCACCCTCTCTAATTCATGCACTAATCAGGTAGCTAAGTGAGTTGTCCTTTTCTTTCGTGCAAAACATTTAAATAATGAAATACTAGAAGTATTATTATTATCTTGGCTACACTGAAGCTTATTTGTACATATAATTTTTTTGGTTGTTGTTGACAATTGTCCCCACGTCAAAATTCTCCCCTGCTCATATTGACACAAGATTCTGAAGCCAGATCGGCATTGCAGGCCCTGCATCGCTGATTTCCTAACTTGCTTCGCTGCTACTACCTTCGTTCCCAAAAGAACGTAATTATGGAATCCGCGCATGGTTAAGTTTGATTAAATTTATAGTCAGTAGCATTAACATTTATGCATCCAAATAAATTTATTAAGCAAATTTATTCATAATAAATTTTAAAACTAAATCCGCGATAAGTAGACAACCCTGATATTTTGGTTTAAGAAGAAGAATCTTCTCTTGTAGATCAAGAAAATCTACGAACCCCTAGGTCACCCTTATACCATGAATATTAGTACTTTTTTATATAAATTTTGTTAAAATTTAAATGGCTTGACTTCTTAAAAAGTGAAAAAAAAATTTAGGGACTAAGGAGTACTACTTGAATTTGTGTATGAAAAGTAGCGGGCAACTCGCTAAATTAACACTACCATCAGGTTTGCCAATTGCCATGGAGGTTTCGTCCTCCCTGGCCCGTTATCGGCCTCACCGGAGGTGGCCCTTCTTCTCCTTTCCTCTCTGTTCACGGCATACCGTCCCACGGTTGGGCCCGGGACACCAAAATGATCAGGGGGCCCAAAAATACGGATATGAGGCCCACGGGCCAAAGATTCCTCGAAGTCTCTCCCCCGTGCGCAAGTCGCAACTCGCAACAAGCAGTAGCAGATGCCGCTGCTTCCTTGAAAAAAAAAAAAGAAAAAAAACAGATGCCGCTGCACGCATCGGGCGGAGGAAACGGCACAGCTACAGCTATAGCGCCCCGGGCCGTGACGGCGACGGCGAAACAACCGGCATAGGCTACTCGCTGGTGTGTCCGTGTGTGTGTTTTGTTTAGGCTGGCGTAGCGTGTCTGCGTGTGCAGCAGGCAGCGGCATCCCCTCTTTGTTTTGGGGATTTTTGATTTGATTCTGATTCTTCAAGCTGTGTGATCCGCAATCTGTCTCTGTCTGTCACTCACGATCTCTCTTTTGCACCCGGGCCCTCCAATGCCCATACAATTACGTTCACGTGCACAGCGCTTGCATTATTTGTATATTGGGCACCGTGACGTCCACAGCCCCACAGGTGCACGCACGTGTACGTACACTCCTTTAGCTACCTAGAAAAGTTAACCTTTTTTGAGGCCCTTTTCTCTTTACTTATCAATCAATCATGCCTCGAAGTATATACACTTGCAAAATTTAAAGTATATTTGAAAGAAATTACGGAAAAATTATGTTTCTCACTCCTAACGCGTGAACGTGATCGGTGATCTCCTTCCATGGTAGACTGCGAAACAATAATCCGATATACTACTTTTTATTTATTATCAAAACAAACGAAATTTATATGTACAAAGATATATACTTGTGTCACGTAATGCTGCTGTACTTTGTAAATATTTTCCCACGTTGCAGAGTAGTCAAATGTAACTATTTTGACCTCTAGGGAAGTGTGCAGTAAATCCATCGGCGTCGGTCAATTTTGTTCTGTGATCTTGTTTTTCTTTTTTTCTATCCGTTTGTGACCCAAATTTTAGGAAGGATAGCGACAGGAAATTCCGATATAAAAGGAGGGCCATTTCGAAACCCCTCCAAGAGAATACGCAGCATTTGCAGAAACCACCCCCGCGGGACGCTGACGTGGCGCGGCGACTGCGCAAGCGCAACTACTCGCCGCGCGTCGTCGCCCACCGCCAGGTGGGTCCCGCACCACGCTTCTTCTTAGCTGCTTTGGCCTCCGCCGGGCGCAGCCACAGTCAGTCACAGTCTCCGCCTCCCCGGCGACCACCGTCGTCGTCTCCTTCCCCGCTGCACTCTCCTAGCGGCGCCCGCCTCCATGGGCCCCGTGCGACTCGCCCTCCTCCTCCTCGCCGCCGTCGCCGCCATCTTCGGCGTGGGCGAGGCGGTGTACATCCCCTACAACACGTCGGCCGGGGTGGTGCCGGGGAAGCTCAACGTGCACGTCGTGCCGCACACCCACGACGACGTCGGCTGGCTCAAGACCGTGGACCAGTACTACGTCGGATCCAACAACTCCATCCAGGTGAGGCGCCGGCTCCGCCGCCGGGCTGACCGCTGCTCTCCGATTTCCTCGCGTGCGGTTCGCTCCCCCAAATTTCGGAGGAATTTGAGTGTTTGTTGGAGTCTAGCATTGGCTTAACTAATTATCTGAGCATGAGTTTGTTCGTTGTCAACTTGGCTCTGCCTTGTTTAAACTAATTTGGTTTGTCTTTTTCCTGGTTGATTGAAGGGGGCATGCGTGCAGAACGTGCTGGATTCGCTCATCCCGGCGCTGCTCAAAGACGAGAACCGAAAGTTCATCTATGTTGAGCAGGTAAATACTAGTGTGTGGCAAACTGGTGTGTGAAATTAGATGATAAAAAGCAATGCGCATCTACCTGTGGCCATTCTCTTGGTTCCGTGAGCATTTTGGGCTTGTCGAGCTAGTACAAACAGTCTCTGTTGCTTGCTGCCGATTCAGAGAACGGATGTTAGATTACCAACTCTGCATCCAAACGCTTCATGGTGTACTGCAGTAGTGCAGAGTGTTTTTTTACTTTTGTTTTTTCTGACCTGTGGTTATGTACGAGTACGACTGCAGGCATTCTTCCAAAGATGGTGGAGGAACCAGAATGACATTATCAAGGATACGGTGAAGGGGCTCATCAGTTCTGGACGGCTGGAATTAATGTATGCTCCTTCAAGTTTTGTAGCTAGCATTCTGAGATTGTATTGCTAAATGTTGTTTTTGTTCTGTGGTGAATGGCATATGCTTCTGGTTTTGAAGAAATGGTGGCATGTGCATGCATGATGAGGCGGCTGTACACTACATTGACATGATAGATCAGACTACACTTGGGCACAGATACATCAAGGAGGAGTTCGGCCAGATCCCACGGATTGGCTGGCAGATTGATCCGTTTGGGCACTCTGCGGTTCAGGCTTACCTTCTTGGCGCAGAAGTAATTTTCTGTTACCATATTCAAGTCAAGTTTCATCTCATTTGCATGATACAATGATTTTTTGCATTTCAACAATAATGTCTGTATCATCCTTATAGAAATAGGCTCAATATTTGGAAACTTGAATGTTTGGATATTTCACCCTTTTCTTGTACGGACTAAATATTGTATTGTAGGTATAGCTATTTGTATGCAGCTTGTAGCCATGGACAATAAGAAATTAATGATCTCTTGTCATTTTTGCATCTACCATTAATATTTTTGTGATTGACAGGTAAACACACTTCTTGACTACCCACAGAACTATTGTCTAAAACAAACTCAATTTCTTAACTGAAGTAATAGTTGCCCCTGTGGTGTTAAGGAACATATTCGTCTTACTAGAAGAGAGATGACTCACTAAACATTTTATTGCCTGTCAGGTAGGATTTGATGCTTTCTATTTCTTCCGGATTGATTACCAAGACCGTGATACACGGAAGGGAACAAAAGAACTCGAGGTTGTATGGAGGGGCTCCAAGACCCTGGGCTCGTCGGCTGATGTAAGTGGCTTTTTTTTTTTCAAAAGTACACAATGCACCTCGATATATGTTCCATTTACAAATACTTCCATGATGCCATAGATACTAAGTGCTGATCCACTTCAATTTTTTGACACAATTTGTCTTGTTTCTGTTCCAAATCTGTATGTTTCTTTCAGATCTTTGCTGGCATCTTTCCGAAAAACTATGAACCACCTCCTGGTGAATTTTATTTTGAAGTTGATGATGATTCCCCTGTTGTCCAGGTAATTTCCCTTAATCAGAAGTTCAGTACTATAGTTATTGTGTATTATTCAAGCACTTAGCACGAGCCAATTCCTGGTTTTCCTCTATGCAGGATGACCCCCTTCTTTTCGATTATAATGTTGAAGAACGAGTAAATGATTTTGTTGCTGCAGCTGTAGCACAGGTACATTTTTTCTTGAACACAAGCACATGTACATTCAATTATCTGTATTTTCATATTTTGTGCCGATGTACTTTCTTTGTGGCTATATATGCGAATGGGCCTCTAGCTAAATTGGTTTGGTGGCTCTAGTAGAATTCAGTCCTAGGTTCAATTCCCCACGGGAATGAATTTTGGGCTAGAGTTAAAGAAACCCCTTCGTCTGTTCCATGCAAAAGCACAGGTCTCAGGTCTGGCCCAGGTCATGGCCATTCTCACATGGGCTACAGTGCCGTATGTATGGGCAGCGGTTCGTGGGTTTTCCCAATCTGCGTAAGAAGGTCTTCTTGCTAGCAAAATCCCTGGGGCTGTCTTACCCCCGCAGGCCGAAGTTTTTTGTTGTGTATATACACTGCAAGCAGACCGGTAGCTGTTTGGTTGATGCTACTACACTGCCATTTGATTATTCGAATGATAAAAGTTATGACTTGTGGGAATGTAACTAAGGCGTTCTTTGCTACTTTCAAGTTTGAACTATCTGAATTTCGTGTCATTAGAGGTTATGTGGACTAAAATATTCATACTCAGAAATACAACTTGTCAACTTCACATCCTGAGCCATATTTGTTTCTTTCTTTTCTGTAGGCAAATATCACGAGGACAAACCATATCATGTTTACCATGGGAACAGACTTCAAATACCAATATGCAGAGAGTTGGTTCAGAAATATGGACAAACTAATTCACTATGTGAACAAGGTTAGGATGTACATGGGTATTGCCAAAAAAAAAAAAAAAAAAAAAAAAAAAAAAAAAAAACTGAATATTTGTTCAATATCATGATAGGTCATGGCATCTGCATATCTGTTGAGCTATTTTCATGATGAGTTTTACTTAAGCTGTATGAAATGTATTTGATGCTTCTCAATGCTCTCAACTTTTCATAACAATATATGTTTAGTTCATGTGCTACACTTGATTCCTTTTATTGTTACTTAGTTAGGTTAAAACATTAGGTGCTTAATTATTCCATCCATTTCCTCTTATGAACACAACTTTGTTTCTTTTACCCATCTAACTGTCCAAACTGGTATATTATAATACCAATGGTGAAGTTTTCTAGCTTAAAGCTGTTAAAAATGTTGGAACTCTCATGCTTGTTGTTTTGTACCATAACTCAGGATGGCCGTGTCAATGCTCTTTATTCCACACCTTCGATTTATACTGATGCGAAATATGCTGCAAATGAGCAGTGGCCTCTCAAGACCAATGATTTCTTCCCCGTATGTTTTCTTTTTATCTTATATACACAATATGTTTTGGTTAGCTTTGTTTTGTTCTGTGCATTTGGTTATCATTGTATTTCTTCTTCCAGATATGCAGACAACCCAAATGCCTATTGGACTGGTTACTTTACAAGCAGACCCGCCTTAAAACGATATGTCCGCATGATGAGTGGGTATTACCTGGTACTGTTTGCACTCTTTTCCACTATGCTTGGCTTCTGGTTTCCTAATGGCAATCATAAATTCCTTGACCACTTGTCACTTGGTAGTGGGCTTATAGTTAAGTATTCAACTGTTTTCAGGCAGCTAGACAGCTGGAGTTCTTTAAAGGGAGACATAGCTCAGGTTTCTCAACAGATAGTCTAGGTGATGCTCTAGCTCTTGCGCAGCACCATGATGCTGTTACAGGAACAGAGAAACAACATGTTGCAAATGATTATGCAAAGAGATTGTCAATTGGATATACACAAGTAAGCTTGCCAGTAATTGCTGTAATTCATGCTTCATGTTCTTTCTTTTGTTATTTGATAGCTTCATTTGGTCCAATTCCTTTTACAGGCCCAGGAGCTCGTTTCAACTTCTCTTGGTTGCTTGACAGAGTCAGGCTCAAAATCACGTTGCTCATCCCCAGTGACAAAATTTTCACAAGTTAGTCTGCGGTTTTTATCGTTTTTCTTTCAGTGTGAAATGTAGAGCCACATCCTTCTTTGATGGGTCGAAAGCAACCGCAATTCCTTATATTGCGATGTAGAATGTATTTGATTAATGTTTCCTAGCTTAGGATAATATGTAATGTCACATGCCTAAAACCAGAAAAAAAAATGATGTCGTTTTTCTAACTTCTAAATTTCTTTATTACTATTTACAAACTAATAGTATAATATATTATAATATATCTGTATATCTCCTTTTTCAGTGTCTTCTACTAAATGTTACGTATTGCCCTCCTTCTGAGATGGACTTAACGAAAGGAAAAAGCTTGGTGAGTGTTCTTCGCACACGCGTGACTCTTTCTAATGTAAAACATTACATTATGCTTTCCTATTCATGCATGATGCCCTTTTAACCAAAAAACACTGCCATCAGCTGTTGTTTTCTCTTTTTTTTTTTCTTTGGTTGCAGGTTGTGCTTGTATACAACTCGCTTGGATGGAAACGAGAAGACGTCCTTCGTATACCAGTATGCGTTATTTTTCCTATCTCCTTGAAAGAAGACAATATTGTTGTGTCCTAATAGTCTGTTGTTTATTTATTTTCTATGATGAAGCTAAATCTGTTAATATTTGGAATCTACAGGTTTTCAGTGATTCCATTGTTGTTCATGATTCTGAAGGACGAGAAATTGAATCACAACTTCTGCCTATAGCTACTGCCTCGTTAAACATAAGAGACAAGCATGTCAAGGCTTACCTGGGCACAACACCAGGTGCAAAGCCCAAGTTTTGGCTTGCTTTTCCTGTGTCTGTACCACCTCTTGGTTTCAATACTTATTTTGTGTCAAACTCAAAGAAATCAGGTATGAGATCTTTCTTCTTGGTTCAAACTCACTTAAGACTTATTACTCGAAATATGTTTCTAATTCTCTATGTATAATCCAGCACATATCTCTTCGAAGTCCACTCAGTACTCACCTCAAGGAAGTGAAAGTAGTAATCTACAAGTTGGTCAAGGCAACTTGAAACTTCAATATAATGCAGCTGGAACATTATCCCTGTACTCTGATAGTAAGACTCTGGTAATGTGCCAGTGGATAATCTGATGCGTGCATTTCTTTTTATCTGTTGATTTCATCCTGCAGAAATGGAGTCAAGTGCCCATAAGATTAGCCATGGTCCTGTGTTATAGACTTATCATTAGTACTTTAGACTACAAAAGTTATTTTCCATAGCAGGTCATTTGTACAATGCTTTGTATTAAAGTAATGATTTTTTGTTGGGTTTTTTACCTGTGATCTAAATACTCTATACTAACTTACTACATTAACAAAATTTCAAGGTTCAAGCAAATTTTGAGCAGAAATACAAGTATTACATTGGACAGGATGGAAATGGAAGTGATCCTCAGGTGCACTAGAGATCCCATTTTACCAAAAAATAGGATTTATATGTAATTGTCTTAATTCTTTTTTGTCCTAAACTAAAGGCTTCTGGAGCATACATATTTCGCCCTAATGGCACAGTTCCAATCAATACTGATGGGAAGGTATGACGGGATCAATTTTTCTTTGGAATAACATTTAAGTTGCAGCATCTGTGTTAAAGGATTTTAAAGAGATTGATATGTGCCTTGTTTAATTTTACCTTTCCCAATTCAAGGTTCCTCTCACAGTTTTGCGTGGGCCTATATTGGATGAAGTGCACCAGCAGATAAATTCATGGATATATCAGGTTATTCCTATGAGAAAGGCTTTTCTGAATTAGCACCCATGCACCTTTTATGTTCTATTTGTTTATCTTCTTTATCAACATCTTCAAGATCTTTAGTGGATTTCTATCTCACATTGCTTACATAACTGAGTATCTAAGGTTACATCTCATTAACAATGCTATTTACACTTAATCCAGTTGATTTGAATAATCTGTAGGATTTGCTTGTTAGTAGCTGGCACATTTCACTCATTTACATGGTTTTTGGTATCATTGAAAGAAACATGAGATCATCAGTGCAAAACTGTGGAGTTTTTTTTAAAAAAAAAATCTTGGTTGATCAACCAGTGATTATACAATATGCTCTTGTTACTAATTCTTCTTTTCTTTCCACAGATTACCAGAGTTTACAAGGGGAAGGACTATGTGGAAACTGAATTTATAGTGAGTTCTGTCCTGATAAAATATTCTTTGCATTGCTAAGAATGATTATTTTTAAACTTCACATTTTGTATCACAGTTTACTTCTACCTTTTTTATTCTCTCTATTGGCATAAGATTTTAATTTCTTCTGAACTGATTGTTCCCATGCATAGGTTGGACCTATACCAGTAGATGATGGAAATGGAAAAGAAGTAGCAACTGAAATTGTTACAAACATGGCGACAAACAAAACATTTTACACTGATTCCAGTGGACGTGATTTCATCAAAAGGGTATTGCAGCACTGGCACTTTTTACCTTTTTTTTCTCTTTGAGCAAAGCATTTCCGTTGTCCTTTGTATGAACAGTTCTTTAGAAATGATTTTGTTAGTAATTCCTGTTCTAGTTTAGAACCTGTAATGGACTAAAAATAGCATAATAGATAACTTATACTGAAAATACATGGCATGGTGTAAGATTATGAGATTATCTCAAGCTTTATTTCATGAGGTGTTTCTTTTGCAGATAAGAGATTATCGATCAGAGTGGAAGATTGAAGTGCACCAGCCTATTGCTGGAAACTATTATCCTGTGAGATTTCATTTGCTCTCTCTCTATATATTTTTAATGAAGTTCAATAACATCAATAAGATGGTTTCCTTTTATCCGAGTCAACTTCTGAAAACAGTCAAAAGTAGCATTTTCCACTCAGTGGATTTAGTATTCAATTGTTTATTCTCTGTTACTTCTCATAGAGAATTCTATTCGTTATTTTGGCCTCAATTCAAAGGCTATTGATTTACTGAGAGATGGTAACATCGACGTAAATTTGTGCACTGTGGCAAAAGAAGTTACATTTAACAATCTTTACAAAATGTAACGTGTACAGAACCTGTTCATTTCATGTCCTCTTGTCACTCTGTAGTTTTTTTTTTTTTTTTTTTTTTTTTTTTAATAATTCAGATCACTCTAGTTGTGAGAAGAGGCAGCAATCTTTAAGAACTTAGAATGCTATTCCAACTCTTACATGTTATTTCTGTTGGGGAAATTTGTAAAAAGATAGGTGATTATGTGTATCTTTTCAGGTTAATCTTGGCATTTATGTAGAGGATGGCAGCAAAGAGTTGTCTGTACTAGTAGACAGGTCAATTGGAGGTTCCAGTATAAAGGATGGACAAATAGAGCTAATGCTACACAGGTCCAGCTTTAAAATTGAATAATTGTAATAATTTTGTACTTTGTTTTTGTCTACCTGTGTGTAACTAAAGTACTAAACCCTCGGTCCTCCCTGTATAGGAGGCTACTCCACGATGATGGGCGAGGCGTTGCCGAGGCGCTAAATGAAACAGTCTGTCTCGACAAGCATTGTGAAGGACTAATTGTAAGTAAAAGGGACTATTTTTCTGATACCATTTTAGATAGAAGTTTAAGTCAGCTCATTTGTTTCTGTGGAAAACAACTCACTTGTCAGGATAGATCAAATTGATAGCATGATAACTACAACAAGCCAGTGTCTCAAAAGTAGCTTGATAATTACAATTAATATTGTGTGATAACAGATCAATTGGTTATGTTGTGACTGCAAGTCTGCAAGCATGCTGTTTCATGCAGAAATATAATGGGAAGTATCTCTTTGAAATTTGAGCAGATAGAAGGAAAGTACTATACCAAAATAGATCCACAAGGAGAAGGCGCTCGGTGGCGTCGGACATTTGGCCAGGAAATATACTCCCCTCTCCTTCTTGCTTTCACAGAGCAGGTATGGGCGAAACTTTCCATATTAACATGATTGCTCGGCAAGTCATTCCTGCGTTCATCATGCACCTACTTGTTTTCCAGGATGGAGGCAACTGGGCGAATTCGCATATTGCAAAATTCTCTGCCATGGATTCAACTTACAGCTTGCCTGATAACGTTGCAATGCTTACCCTTCAGGTACTGCCTCTTTATACCACTGTCTCCATAATGTGCTAATAAAAAGTGAAAAGTACATAATTATTATGTTATTAATATTCCCATATGGCCGTTAGAATTTAGAAGCTTCATTTTTCCATTTTTTTCTTCCTAGAGTAGTATGTTCTGTGCATTGGTGCCCTTGTCCTGGTTGGTTTGATTGATGACCATGCACTCTTCTTAGATATATAGCACGACAAGTGCAAAACTGCTTTCTGGATTTATTTCTTTGCATATCAGTATTGCGTGTGTATATATATCTGTTTAAAACTTGGTTACATCTGTCAAATGCTTGCTCATTACACAGGAGCTTGAAGATGGAAATGTTCTCCTTCGGTTTGCTCATTTATATGAGGTTTTGCACTGTTATCCTTACTCGCACTTGTTCCAGGTGAGGTGAATCGTATTTTGTTTTCTAAGTCTTTTCCTATGCTGATGTGCACATAGGCCGGGGAGGACAAGGATCTTTCAGCTTTAGCGAGTGTAGACCTCAAGAGAGTATTCCCAGAGAAGAAGGTCCTCTTCGACACCACTGTTCTTTGATTTACACATTGTTATGGTCTTCAACAGCATTCCTAACTCAGATCATTGATCGCTACTCACTCCAGATTGCCAAGATCATCGAGACAAGCTTATCGGCAAACCAAGAACGCACGGCCATGGAGAAGAAGCGCTTGAAATGGAAGGTGCAAGGTCCTGCTGCTGACGAGAAGGTGGTCCGGGGTGGTCCTGTGGATCCATCCAAGCTTCTTGTTGAGCTGGGGCCCATGGAGATCCGCACATTCATCATCAGCTTCGATCACAACACCAGTGGCAAGCAGCTGTTCTGATCGAGAAGTCAATGTTGTATTTTTAGCCTAGGTTCTGCGGTTTGAAAATAAAACAAATAAAGTGGCCAGGCTGGCCATGCATGATGGCCTGCTGTGGATCAACCCGGTTCTAAGTTATATAAGGGTAAGTAAGGACTTGTTTACGAGGCAAATCATACTGTCGGCTACCTCTTCTCCTCACCTAGGATGAAAACCGACCGATACCTTTTTTTTTTTCCGGTATATATAAAACGGAAGCAGGTAAAAATACAGGAAAAACCGCCGAAAACATGATGAATAATAACAGGGAAAGCGTTTTTCTAGAAAAATTACAGTGTCTTATTTATGCTGGAAAAATCCCATTTAGCTTGCAGGCTCAGACTCCAGCCAAAACACATGTACATATAACATTTAATATTTTTTGATTGAGTTCAGTCAACTCAAAACAGGACCATGGCAACGCAGCCTGCATGAGTCTAGCGCTACTCGGCCGGTCCCTTGATTCTTGAGTCTTGACTGACAATTTAGAAATGGGTTGGCAATCAATTGCTTAACCTGGTCCATTAACTACATGGTCAATTTGCACTTTCAGAGAGCCTTGATTTTGCAGAAATACTTAAAAGAAAACACAATAGTGGAAAGAGTGGAAAATCGTGTATTTAAAATGGGAGGAGTACATTGGTCGAACTATCACAGACATGCGAAAATTATTTGATATCACATCAACGACACAAGCAGAAGAGCAATATATATCAATTAAACCACAGCAGCAACGTGGTACTTTATCCCAAATTATAACACTTCTGACTTTTTTTTACTTCAAATTTAACTGCTTGTCTTCTTCAAAAAAATTTACACAAAATAGTCAAACTTAAGTCATTCTTAAAAAACTTTTGTTTTATAATAAAAGAAGTGATATTTTGTATAAATTTTTGAATAGGATGAATGATCAAATTTGATGTTAAAAAGTCAAACGTCTTAATCTGAGGAGGGAGGAAGTAGTATATTATTATTATCTGAAAGAGATTATTACAAGAAATTTGGCAAACACAGCAGCAATGTTATTGAGAAACAACCACAAGCAGATGGAGCACGTACGCGGATGATGAAATGAAATGAAAGGATATAGCACGACTTGGCGAAAGAAATAATTGAGAACAATGCATGCATGAATGCATGACTGCAAATTAGCCACGGCCGCCGAGCATGCCGCGGACGATCTGGTCGCGCTGATTCTCGCAGGCCTTCCGATTCGCCGGAGTTGGATCCGAGCTGATGCAGGTACGTAAGCAGCTGCTTTCTCATTGGAAATATAATAAATCATGAATAACTTTTATGTTGTTGAGTTTAGAAATATAGGGACCATATGAACAGTTTGTCTTCAAAAACATACTCATAAAAATATACATGTCACTTTTCAGTAAATATTTTTATAATAAGAAGTCAAAGTTATGCTTTCGAGACCATGCCCATTCAAAATGACTTTTTATTTTGAGTACGGAGGGAGTATATGGTAACGTGCACTAATGATAAATTCACCGTATCTCATATATTTTGGACTTGTGTTGGGATAAGCAATTCGAGCATATAATTTGAACAACACTGCCTAGGGGTAGGTGTCAGAAATCTGTTGTACACTGTGTCAGAGAGGAATATTTATAGGGGGCCCTTGACTTCATAACTGTATACAAATGGCTATTTTACCCTTGTGTCTAAAACTACCCTAACTCTTCTTGGACTAAGGGCAAGGTCATCTTTTTCCCTTCGGAATCCTCTCTGTCTTCGATAAGTCGGCCTTCTCATTCAAGCAATTTTTGTCTTCGCTTTAAGTTAACTTCACTTTCCCAATCGAAGTCAATATTTGTCCATTATTTGACAATCTTCTAAGCCTTTATATTTTCTGCGCAAAGTTGACGTGATCCACTTCGCGAGTTTTTCCCGCAATCAAGGATTATTACAAGGTAAGCACCAAAGTTTTAGGATCGTGTTTGTAGCGAAGTTAAATCTCCAACAACTTGTATGATCTTTCCTGACTGTTATCTACATGCTTCTGACCAAATTGTTCTGTTCCCAATTTTTCAACATAATTGTATCTGTTTTCCAAACTGTCAATCTGGATTCTGTTTCTGTTTCGATTCAAATATGAAATCAAAAGGTGGTTAGAGGCATTTCCTAACCGTTCGAACCATTTTTCATCTACGCGACAACATGTATGACCCCTCCCCCACGTTTCTATCCTTATGGGAGCACAACCCCATTCTTACATCTCTCTGTGTACATGGCAACATGACCCTTACCCTACCCTGCACCTTTCTTTGCACATGGTGCCTTGCGGTTGTCTTCATCCTCCTACTCCTCATGAGACCCCAAGGAGGAAGCACTGCTCTGCTATGTGCAGGGAGAGGTGCAGGGTAGGGGCCACACTGCCATGCATGACGGTAGAGATGCTAGGATGGGATCGCGCTGCCATTATGGTCGATGCCGTGTGAGGAGAGGCACCCTACAACAATTATCAAAATAGAGGGTGTTTGAATTGCGCCCCAAAAGGTTAATGCAACAATTAGCCTATGCAAATTTTAAAAACCTTTATCATCAGCTTGGCTCCTAAGTTCTAAAAAACAATCCATTGAGGCTTACTTACAACTCATGTCCTCAGCAAGTATCACATTAGGAGTATTGGGTGTGAATTAGGTGACTTAAAAACTAGGGACTAAAGCAACCTATAAAACCTACATAAGTTCTTATAAAACCTACACAAGTTCCATCTAACTAGTTATTTTCGAATTATTGTTATGTTTAGCACAAAAAAAGTTTAGCACCCTAAATTCCAACCCTATCAACTAACCTAACAATCTAGACTGGAAAAGATAATGCACACGCTAAGAAATAAAATAAGTAAATACGAAAGCATAAATTGAGTTAGAGAATGCAAACTCCAACACAGATTTTGCCTAATAAGGTATTGAAAAGCCCAGACTTTTTACTAGTCCTTGTTAGACCCCTTCGTGAGGATGCCTTTGTAAGGATGGCTATGTGGATAGTCCATGGGCCTTCCCATGCATAAGTGATTCTCTATGGGACCTCTCCCAATTCGCTCCCGCCATATTCAATATGAAAAGCTTTTGGCCGAAGCGCCAAGGGCATCTCGTACTCATAAACCATCGGTGGCCACACTACACTAGAAACTTGGTTAGTATGATATCACAAGATTAAGTCCCGCGTGTACAAACTTGGTACACACAAACATTGATGGCAAGAATGACCTTGGACTAGATGGCATCCCTGTGAAGGTTTCTATCACCTTGTCCCTCTTGCTTGTTGTTGTTGTACCTGCATTTGACCAAGAGGCATGGAGGAGCCAGAAACAAGGCCCCTCGATCGGCTAGCTGTTATTGTACCTGCACCATAGGCCAGTCTCCCAACGAAACAAGCCACAAGTTTCTACCATTGCAAAAGAAAAAAAAATACAAAAGAAACTCATACCATTTGCAAACAATATACACGTCTTACCATGATATCTCTGTTTTGACTTAACAGTTAAACCATGCTCGCATCATCAAGAGAATAAAAAGGGATAAAAACACTTCCATCTTGTACATATAGGCCTGCGGACCGACCGCATGGTGTGTTGGAATTTAAATGGGCTTAGCCCAATAATTAAATAAAAAATTCCTAACAAATCTCAAAGACCCATCCATGAGAGCAAGAGGGGAAGTGTACTCTTTAGTACCACCTTGTTTGTTGAAGTGGAGAGAGCCATGCTTAAATATGGAAGTCCTCTTCACTTTCTCAAGTCTAGTGTGAGGGGAGAAAGAAAAGCCCACACGCCCCTGCCACCAAACAGGGTGGGGTGAAGGGCACGGGCACGTGGCACCTGCATGAATGGTTCGCCAAAATCTGGCTCCTACTCCAAGTTTGTGGGAGCGCGGTCTCTGTTTACAGCTTTAGTTTTTAGTTTCTTGGCAGCCTTAGTTTTTGGGTTTTCGATTTCTTGGCCTTCAAGAAATCTGGCTCTCGCTCCCAGTCTTGTGGGAGCGCGGTCTCTGTTTATAGCTTTAGTTTTCGGGTTTTCGGTTTCTTGGCCTTCAAATTGCGGCCAGGACTTGCCTCTTCTCGCTGTTGCGCCATCGTCGTGGCTACTCCAATCCGATCGCTTGTGTGCACCAGTGACCGGGCGAGCACCAGGAGAAGGTGAATAAGGTTTTTGGAAAGCGCTCTTCGCGCGGCTGCTCCCAAATCCTCTACAACGGGTCGTCTACCATCCAAAACAGGCGACACTATTTCCACACGTATCTCTTGTCAGCTGCTACAAGAAATTTCTTCACTACTCATCGATGACCTCAACCTCATGCTCGACGACCTTAGCCTCGCATCATCACCACCACCTCTCTCATTGACGACTTCAGCGAGGATTTCAACATCAACGAATTCGACGTCGCCTTTGAGGACATCGCTCCATCACCACTGCCAGCCACATCTACACCATTGTCAACCATATCTACAATCGGCCGATATAATCCTCGTGATCAGATCTCTTCGTTCACACAATCACATCTATCTGCTGTGCAATCCATGTCTACATGATTATTATAGTTCATCTACATGTCATGATTTATGTTCTAGCTTTAGTCTTGATTTTAATTAATCTAGAAATTGCATAATCATTCAACATGGCGTTCAAAATGATCCCATTCTTCCATTGACAACAACGAGATTTCGAATAAAGATACTGTCGGGGACCAAATTAAGGGCCCTCCTAACAATTAGGCCCAAGAAACGCAAAACTAGGCCACACAGTAACAAAACACGGCCTGCCAAGGCCCAGCGCACTGCGCACCAACACCACCGAGCCCACATTGCGGGGACTTCAAGCAAACGCTAGCTTTCCGCCCATCCAAGCCTCCTTCATCAAGGCCTCGGACGAGTTCCTGTTTTCCGCCTCGCCCGAGCCTCCCCGTAGAGGCCTCGGACGGGCGTCCGCTTTCCGACTCGCCCGAGCCTCTCAGCAGAGGCCTCGGGCGGCGTCCGCCTTCCGTCCCGACCGAGCCCTCCCTGCTGAGGCCTCGGACGGGCACTAACGCCCCGCCTCGCCCGAGGCCTCCCTGCTGAGGCCTCGGACGGGCACTAACACTCCGCCTCGCCCGAGGCCTCCCTGCCGGCGGCCTCGGGCGAGTTCCGTCTTCCGTCTCGATCGAGCCCAGCGCTAAGGCCTCGGACGACACGCGCCGCATCACTGGTCAAGGACTGACCACCGACTTGACGTATATCTACCGCCCGCCTTCCCACGGTGGATCGGTGCCGACCTAGCCCCTGGGGATGGGAGCCGTCCCCGTCACCACTCTGCGCCCACGCTCACGATTACGCAATCCCTACAAGAGCGGCCATGCCCGCCACCGTAGGGCGACATGATGACTAACCCCTCGTGGCAGGTTCCATCACGGGAAGTCCAAATACGGAGCATGCCGCATCCCGGGCAGGAGCACGGCGCCACCCACGGCGGCCGAGTCTTCGGTGCCCGGCCACTGTGCACCAGGCTTCAGAGCCGGGGGGGCGAAGATGGCCCCATACGCTGCATCTCCACGTCGGCCACGCCCCGTATACGACACCGATGCCGCGGCCCTCAGGAGCCCGGACCGGGAGTGAGTCAAAGCTACAGCAGGCCACGGTACCTGGGCACGCTCATCATGACGCCTACGCCGACCCCTGCAGAGGCGGACGTCCCCTCCTTCACCAAGAACGAGGAGCCGACTCCACGGGACGGCGCCCGCCATCGACAGTGCGACGCCGTACAAGACAAAACCGCCGCCCTCACCCGGGGCCTCGGCACAAGGAGAAAGGAAGCCCCTAGGCCTCGGCAGGATGAGGCGGCGCCCACCACCGTCTTTCCTATTCAAACACTGTACTGTAAAGCCCGTCCCTCCCCTTCCGGGTATAAAAGGGGGGGGACGGGGGTCCTTTCGGGGACAGGTGAATCATAGGAAGCAAGTCAAGCAATCTCCTTGGCAAACAAACACACACTCACTCATCTCACACGAGACTTGGGACAGTTCCCTCTCTCCACCTGCTTGTACACCCTACCTACAGGCACCTTGGTGCAGGATAATACAAACCCTTCTTGTGTCCTTCTTGCACACCATCCAGGGTTGGGAGCACGCACGTAAATTCACTCGTTGGTACTAGGACCGCTAGTTTTAGCACCGACAGTTGGCGCGCGGTAGGGGCTTGTGCGTGCTTTTCGCTTTCCTTCCCGCCAAAACTTCGGAATGGCCAAGAGCGACATTTCGGGGCGGATTCCCAGCCCTAACTCCACTCCCACTCCAGCCCGGCTGGAGCCGGGGACCCCGATCCGGTTTGGTGAGCTCGAGTTCGTGTCAACTGGAGTCAGTACGACATGGAACTTCTCCGGCCAGAATCCGGGGACCTCGACCCGAGCTCCGGTGGACCTCTTGCCCGGCCCGTCGCGGGAGGCGCCGCGGGGGCGCGTTCCATTCCCGGCGCGACAGACGCACCACGACACCAGCATGGAGGAGGAGGACCTTGCGGCGTTGTGGCTGGGCGACGCGCCGCCGTCATCGCCACCACGCCCAGCCATTTGGCCTGGTCAACGCTGCGCCACGTGCGCAGCGTCACGTCTCCACCGTCATGGGAGCCGGAGGGGCGTCCACGCCATCGGCCGGGCGCGCCACGGGAGCGCCTCGACGCGGACATCCCCGACGGATCCATCCACGCCTATGAGGAGTACCTGGTTAGGCAGGAGGAGCAGCGGCGCCACTCTAGCGAGCGCTACATCCACCCGATCCGGCGCTACCTCGAGGACACGGAGCCCAGGGGGTTCCTTCCGGAGCATGCCTTCGCTTTCAGCTACCCCGGTTCTGACTCCCCAGACGACATGTACGATCCGACTCGTGAATGCTTTCACGTGGAGATCGGTGAGCTCGGCGTAGGCGGCAACGGCAACGACGGCAGCAACCAGGGCCGCGATCCCGCCCCCCCCGGGGGGCGACTCCGCGGGCGCAACCCCCGAGGACCCTAACACATCCCGGCCTCCGGGCAGGGAGCCACAAACTCCGGCACATGCGGGCCCTCCGGGGACCGGCGAGCCACCGGCTACCCCTCAGAGGCCACGGCGTCCCGCTATCGAGCGGATTCGGGAGCTTGGGGACAGGCTCGAACGCGACCGTCGCCTGTTACGACAAGAGATAGAAGCGTACGAGCATGCCCACCGTGCGGCACGCAATCCTAGCCCCGCCGCTCGTCAGCACGCGCGTGACGTCAACGGAAGGATCGTCAACGACGAGGGTGGAGAGCGTCCCCCCATCTTCCCACGCGCAAGTCATAACGTCGCGGCGGCTGCCCCCTCGTCCGGTCGATGCCGAACCATCGACCGGAGGGACGGCGGATTCGAGATGATCTGCGAGATTATCTCGAGACCGCTGCTGTGTCCAAGCTGAAAGCTCGGCCTCCCGGCATCGGACACCGAGGGATGAGGAGGGACGAAGAGCGCCCACGACGCGAGCGAAGCTTCGGTCCATCAGGACCCATCGCGAAGGCCGATCCGCGGCGTCTTCGGGACGACCGCGGGTAAGCATCGACGATGGTGACGCACGCAACGTCATCAACAACGCCGCAAAGGAAGCCGGAGCCGGGCGGATGCGACCGCCAGCCGCGCAGAGGCGGAAGGCGCGATAGCGACGAGGACCGCGACGATGCCGATCCTCGGGCCGCGTGCCTTCAGCCGGGGAGATCCGCAGCGCACGGTTCCCCCTTCCGGTTCTGACGGCCGGCCAATCTTGCCAAATACTCGGGAGAAACGAACCCCGAGGTTTGGCTCAACGACTACCGCCTAGCATGCCGGTTCGGCGGCGCGGACGATGACCGGCTTATCATCCGCAACCTTCCGCTGCACTTGGGTGATTCGCACGCGCGCTTGGCTAGAGCATCTTCCCACCCGCACAATCCGCGACTGGTCCGAGCTAGTCAGGGGGTTTTGTGGGAAATTTCAGGGCACATACGTGCGCCCGAGGGGAATTCGTGGGATCTCCGCAAATGCCGCAGAGGCCGACGAGACGCTACGTGACTTCATCAGGCGCTTCTCGAAGAAGTGCACGGAGCTGCCCAACGTGGCCGGCACTGCTATCATCAGTGCATTCCTTGACGGCACGACCTGCAAGGAGCTTCGTCCACGAAGTTGGGTCGGAAGATGCCGACCACCGCCAACGAGCTGTTCGAGGTGGCGACGAACTTCGCCTCCCGGCGAGGAGGCGGTGGGAGCAATTTTCCGCAACGTCGGCGGCAAAGGGAAGCGGAAGGAGGACAACGCCGAGGGGGGAGGCAGCCGCGGCCCCAAAAAAACAAGAAGAACAAGCACAAAGGGAAAAAGGGCAAGAAAGAGGTGGACTCGAGGACGATATCGTTGCCACGGTGACCCATAAGACCCCCGAGGCCCCCGGGGCCCGGGGCCTTCGACGACATGCTCAAAAAGCCCTGCCCTTTCCACAAATTCCCCCGTCAAGCACACTATGGGGGAGTGCGATTTGGCTTGTCGCTTCTATCGAAGCTTCCCCCCCGAGGACAAGAAAAAAGAAGGGGGGAAAACAAAGGCGAGGAGTTCCCGAGGTCCATGGCGTTTTCATGGTCATCGGGGGACTGCCGGTGAACCTCACCCCGCGCGCCGGATCAAGCGCGGCGTCGAGAGATATTCTCGGTGCACCCCGCCACTCCGCAGTACCTGCCGTGGTCCGCCGACGCCATCACCTTCAGCATCGGCGACCACCCGCCCTACGTACCAAAGCGGGGCGGTATCCACTCGTGGTCGACCCCATTGTCGGCAACGTACGGCTCACCAAGGTGCTGATGGATGGCGGAAGTGCCCTTAACATTCTCTACTCCGAAACCCTCAGCTTGTTGGGGATAGAGCGCTCACGGCTTCGGCCCAGTAGCTCCCCTTTTCAGGGGCGTAGTGCCGGGTAGACGGCGCCTGGCCTCGGGCTGATCGACCTCCCGGTACGCTTTGGGGACGCCATCGAATTTTTCGCAAGGAGGTCATCACCTTCGGCGTGGTTGACTTTCGAGGAACCTATCACGGAATCCTCGGGCGTCCAGCGTATGCGAAGTTCATGGCTGTCCCCAACTACACTTACCTTCTCCTCAAGATGCCGGGCCCTAATGGCGTCATCACCGTTGGCTCCTCCCTATGAACACGCGTTCAAGCTGCGACGTCGAGGCGGTCGAGCACGCCGAGGCCGTGGCGATCTCCGAAGCCCTCGACACCAAGCGTCACGCCGGCGCATTCGAGCCGTCCGACGGAGTGAAGGAGGTCCCCCTGGACCCGCCTCTCCATCGGCAAGGCGGTGAAGATCTGCGCCTCCCTCGACCCGAAATAGGAAGTTGTGCTCGTCGACTTCCTCCGGCGCAAACATCGACATCTTTGCGTGGAGCCCCTCGGACATGCCGGGCATTCCGAGGGAAGTCGCCGAGCACTCCCTTGACATCCGGGCCGGGTCCAAGCCGGTGAAACGGCGTCTGCGCCCGATTTGACGAGGAGAAGCGCGGGGCCATTGGCGAGGAGGTGAACAAGCTTCTGGCGGCCGGGTTCATCAAGGAGGAGTTCCACCCTGAGTGGTTATCTAACCCTGTACTGGTTAGGAAAAAGAGTGGGAAATGGAGGATGTGTGTAGATTACATTAATCTAAATAAAGCATGTCCGAAAGTCCCTTTTCCCTTACCACGTATCGATCAGATAGTCGACTCCACTTCGGGGTGTGAGCTCTTATCCTTCCTTGACGCCTATTCCGGCTACCACCAAATCAAGATGAAGGAGTCCGACCAGCTCGCGACTTCCTTCATCACCCCTTTCGGTATGTACTGCTACGTGACGATGCCCTTCGGGCTCGGGGAACGCAGGGGGCCACGTATTAGCGGTGCATCTTTGGGCGTCTTCGGAGACCACATCGGTGAAACCGTAGAAGCCTACGTCGGCGACATCGTGGTCAAGACCAAGGAGGCCGACAACCTTATCTCGACCTTGAGGTCGCATTTCAGTGTCTCAAGGCCAAGAGCGTCAAGCTCAACCCCGAAGTGCGTCTTCGGGGGTCCCCGAGGCATGCTCCTCGGGTTCATCGTCTCCAAGCGCGGCATCGAGCCCAACCCGGAGAAGGTAACTGCGGTAACGAGCATGGGGCCGATCGAGGACCTGAAGGGTGTGCAGCGAGTCATGGGCTGTCTGGCGTCTCTAAGCCGCTTCATCTCACGGCTCGGCGAGAAGGGCCTGCCCCTCTATCGCCTCCTAAGAAAGTCCGAGCGCTTCTCCTGGACCTCCGAGGCCCAGGAAGCCCTCGACAAGCTCAAAGCCGCCCTCACGAGGGCCCCGATCCTCGTCCCGCCGGCCGAAGGGGAGCCCCTCCTCCTGTACGTTGCTGCAACAACGCAAGTAGTCAGTGCGGCCATCGTCGTCGAGAGGCAGGAGGAGGGCCACACCCTGCCGGTCCAGAGGCCAGTTTACTTCATCAGCGAGGTGTTGTCCGAGACCAAGATCCGCTACCCGCAGATCCAAAAACTGCTCTACGCGGTGGTCCTGACCCGGCGCAAGCTCCGACACTACTTCGACGCTCACCCCGTGACGGTGGTCTCCTCCTTCCCGTTGGGGGAGATCCTCCAAAATCGGGAAGTCTCAGGGCGGGTCGCCAAGTGGTCCGTTGAGCTCATGGGGAAACCCTCTCCTACGCGCCAAGGAAGGCTATCAAGTCTCAAGTCTTGGCTGACTTCATCGCCGAGTGGACCGATACTCAGCTACCGCCGCCCCGGCTCCAGGTGGAATGCTGGATAATGTACTTCGACGGGTCCCTGATGAAGACTGGAGCCGGCGCTGGCCTCCTCTTTGTCTCCCCCCTCGGGGTGCACATGCGACACGTAATCCGCCTTCACTTCCCAGCGTCAAACAACATGGCAGAGTACGAGGGCCTACTCAACGGGTTGAAGATCGCCATCGAACTCGGCATCAAGCGCCTTGATGTCCGAGGGGACTCGCAGCTTGTCATCGACCAGGTCATGAAGGACTCAAGCTGCCACGACCCCAAGATGGACGCATACTGCAAGGCGGTGCGCGCCCTGGAAGACAAGTTCGAGGGCCTCGAGCTCAACCACGTCGTCCGCAGGTACAACGAGGCTGCCGACGAGCTCGCCAAGATCGCCGCTGGAAGAACCCCGGTTCCCCCCGATGTCTTCACAAAGGACCTCACGGCTCCCTCCATCACACTCAGCAAACAGGAGGAGACCACGGAGAATCACTCTGACCCCCCCTCGGGGGCTGGGGAGATGTCCAAGGTCCCCTCTGCAACCGAGGCCATGGAGATCGACGGGATCGACGGGGAGGATCCGGAAGCCGACCCCAAGCCGGACTGGAGAAAGCCATACCTCGATTGGATCGTTCGGGGAACCCTCCCCGAGGACTTCAATCAGGCCAGACGCATCGCGAGAAGAGCAAAGTCCTTCGTCGTCATCGAGGACGACCTCTACAAGCGGAGCCCCTCGGGGGTCCTGCAGCGATGCGTCACGGTCGAGGAGGGCCTTGCCCTGGTTCGCAAGATCCACGCCGGGGTGTGTGGCCACCACGCCGCTCCCGCTCCCTCGTCGGCGGCGCTTTCCGGCAGGGGATTCTCTTGGCCAACCGCGGGGTCGGCCGACGCCACCGAGGGTAGTGCGCACCTGCGAGGGGTGCCAGTACTACGCTCGTCGAGGCGCACCTACCGGCTCGGGCACTCCGGACCATCCCGATCACGTGGCCCTTCGCCGTGTGGGGTTTGGACTTAGTAGGACCTCTCAAGAAGGCGCCGGGGGCTTCACCCATTTGCTTGTCGCCATCGACAAGTTCTCCAAGTGGATCGAGGCGCGCCCGTCACCAACATTCGATCCGAGCGGCGGTGCTCTTCTTCACCGACATCATCCACCGCTTTGGAGTCCCGAACTCTATCATCACCGACCACGGCACCCAGTTCACGGGAGCAAAGTTTAGAAACCTGCGACAACCACCAGATACGCATTATGCGGTCACCGGTCGCGCACCCACAGACGAGCGGGCGGGTGGAGCGGGCCAACGGGATGATCTTGCAAGGGCTCAAGCCTCGGATCTTCAACAAGCTCGACAAGTTCGGCAAAAGGTGGCTCGAGGAGCTCCCCTCGGTCCTCTGGAGCCTCGGGACAACAACGAGCCGAGCCACGGGGTTCACGCCTTTCTTCTGGTATACGGCTCCGAGGCCGTCCTCCCCACCGACTTGGAATTTGGCTCTCCGAGGCTCAAGTCCTATGAGGAGTGGCGCAACCGGTGGGCTCGGGAGAACTCATTTGGATATGCTTGACGAGGCCGGGGGCGCTGCCCTCCTACACTCGGCAAGATACCGGCAGTCCCTCCGACGCTACCACGGCCGGCGGGTCCGAGCCGAGAGACCTCAAGGAAGGCGATCTGGTTCTCCGTCTCCGCCAAGACAACAGGGGACGCCACAAGCTCACGCCGCCTTGGGAAGGACCCTTCATCGTCGCCGAGGTCCTCAAGCCGGGCACGTACAAGCTCGCCAATGAGGACGGAGAAGTCCTCAACAACGCTTGGAACATTCAACAGCTACGTCGCTTCTACCCTTAAGTTTCCAAGCTCTCACTTATAGTTGTACCCCATGTTTCTCAAAGGGAGAATGGAAAACACTTTTACAATTTTCTGCAAAATGAGAAACACGTCCGAGGCCCTCGGGGGCTGAGGACCTCAACTACACTTATACCGCCTCAGAGCCTGAGCGAGACTCGGTTTTGACCCATCAAAGCCGAGCCTCCCTCGGGGGCTAGACAGGGGGGAAACTCCCTCCTGAAAGGCACTCTGCAGGCGCACTTTTTTGTTAGTCATTTTTCGAACATTTTCGTGTTGCAAATCTCGAACGCTTGGAAAAAGGGTAACGGAGGGATTACTCCAAAACCTAAGGCTGGTTGAGCTACGGAGTTGCTTACGCCCATGCGCTACGACACTCCTACTCACTGCCATAGGACGAGGTACCTCATGCTTTGGGGAGGGGCTGCTCCAAACGTCAAGGACGGGAAAGCCACGAGGCCACCCGCGCCCCAGTGCTAGGGTGCCTCTGCTTAACCACCTTTGACTAAGGACTCCTGTGTCCCTGCGAGGGCCCTGATCTAAGTACGAGGCGAGAATCAAAGGCACGAAAAGTAAACAGAAAACGAGAAAACAAATCATAAGGCCTCGTCGGGCCACAATAGTTGTCAACCAGACAGAACAGCAAAAAGCTAATCAAGTTTTTTTTACATGGGCACGCTCGGCCCAACATGCAAACTTCACTGGGGGGCGTCCGACCCCCCTCCTCCCCTGGTGGCGGCATCCATGACGTCGGTGGCGTCGGCTCCTTCGGCAGCGTTAGGGAAGATCGCCGTCTGGAAGTGCCCGACCAGCGCAGTCGTGGCCCCTTCAGCCCGCTGAAGCAGCTCGTCGAACACCTCCCTCTCGCGACCCTCCTCGTCCTCGGCGACGACGAGCCCCTCGGAAACTTTGGGGAGGTCGAGGTCGTAGTGGGAGAGGGTCATCGCCAAGGTGTGCGACACGCCGGTCCGAAGGCCGGACTGAAGGGCGGCGTGGACGCGCGCTTCCACCCGTCACAGGCAACGCCTCAGGCGGCCCGGTGGCTTCGGCTGCCGGTGGACTCGCCGGCCTCGACAGCCCTGTGCAAAGCGGCTCCGACCTTCTCCTTCAGGGCCTCGAGCTCGCCCTGCGCCGAGGAGTAGGCCGTCTGCACTGCACTAAGGTCCGCCGCTTGCTCGGACGACTTCCTCCTCAGCTCTGCATCCGCCAGGGGTCAGCATTGGAGCTGGAATGCAAGGATGCGACTGCCCAAAAACTACAAAGACTTACCTTCCGTCCGCACCACCTCTTCCGCCAGCTGCGCCTGGAGCCGGATGGCCTCATTCAGCGCTTGCCCAAGCTCGGCCCGCACCATGGTGACGTCGTTGACAAAAAGCTGGTGATCAGTGTCCATATTCACCAGATTCTCTGTCAAGGTCCCGATGGTGCCGGAGGCCTCGGCAAGCGCCGTCCTCATCGCCTCCTTCTCGGCGCGGAGCTTGTCGAGCTCCTCGTTCCGAGCAGCCAGCTCGGTGCGCAACTGGTTTGTCTCCTGTCGTTGGAGATGGAGCGCCTCGTCAAGGCCGGACCTGAACCGGAGAAACTCTGATTTCTCCCGGGACGCCACCGCCAGGTCCTATAACGGTCAGGGCCAACGGATTAGCCGCCTTTTGGGCGCTCATGCCAAGGTAAGGCTTCAACCACAAATGTTTGTATTACCTTCATCAGGTCGAGGAGGTCCCTGGAGAAGATCGGCGAGAGCAGACCAAGCAGGTTTTGGCCGACTTCATGTACTTGTCCGCTTTGCTCCCACCGGGTCGACTCAAAGGCGTCGTCCGGCACGTAGGCTGGCGGTCCTCGGGTCCCGGCGGTCCGACCGGACAATATCTGGCGGCGGCACGTTACATTTGGAGGACCCCTCGGCGGGCGCCCGTGATCGACGACCCCATACGGTTGCCGCCTGAGGAGGTAGCATCCGCGACGACCACCTCTTTTTCCCCGCGGGGTGGTCTCCTCCGAGGAGGGATCTCCACCACCTCTGCGCCGAGGCGCGGCTTAGGGGCGGGCGGGCGCTCGCTCCTCCATGACCATGTCACCAATGGCCGTCGGGGCAGGCGCCGTCACGGCTTCCGCGGCACGGGCGCCGTCACGACCTCTCCACAGCGAGGCGCCGCCAAGGCGCCGGGCGCTTGCGCCCCTCTCCATCACGGGCGGAGGGTGGCTCCACGGCCGAGGCGCCTCGATCACCGCTTCCTCGGTCGCCGGGCGCCACCACCCGGGGGCAGCAGTGGCGCTTCGCCGCACTGGCCTGTAGCCTCAGCTGCTTGCGCGGGAGCAAGCGGGGCCGGGGCTGGGGCCGTCTTGCTTTTTGCTGCGTAGCAAGAAGAGTGAGTCTTCAAAAAGAAAAAAAAAAGAAAAAGAGCGGCGGAAGACTAAAAAGGACAGACACCTACCTGGCGACCGGCGGTTGAAACGACCGGCTCACTGAAGCCGTGCTCGGGGGGCTCGGACCTGAGGTGTCCTCGGCCCGCGCGACTGGGGGTCACGGGCACAGGACACCGCCCACCGGCACCGCCGCCTCTTGGCCGAGGCCTGCGCCTCACCCTCGGCGGTCCTCCCCCCGCCGCCTCGAGGCCGTTCGAGGCAGGACCGGGTCGCCCCCGGCGGGGCTGGCGGCGTGGGATGACTTCGGGGAGGGGCCTCGCTCCTCCCGGCAGAGTCACGTCTCCGGCCACCTGGTGAAGCCTCGGCGGAGTGAGGCGGGGCAAGTGTCCTTCGGCGGCCACGGCGCCCACTCCCCTTTCTCCCGGGGGCGTGCGGCCAAGCCAAAAAGTTGTAGTCCTCCTCCTCCTCCTCGTCATCCTCATCATCGTCATCGGCGCCCGGTGGTGTCGAGGCGTCGGCTCCCGAGGGGAGCCCCTCGTCCTCCTGCTGGCGCCTCCGCTTCTCCAGGGCGCGCTTCTCACCCTCCTTGCGGATGTTCCGGTCCTTCTTCTTCTCCTTCTTCTTCTTCTCCTTCCTCTGCTCCGCCGCGATGGCCTTGTTAGCCTCCTTCACCGCGGAGACGGGAGGCTTCGACGCTCTCAACTTCCCGGCCAGTCCCTGCGAGGAAAAGAACAAGGTGAGGCTAAAAGGGGAGATGCAAGCGTCAACGATACAAGCACAATCAAGGGAACTCACCACGGAAATGGCGTCCGGGTGGGGGCGCATCGCGACCCTGTAGAGGAGGGAAGGGTCGGTCACCGTCGCCGCCTCCTTCGTCCGCTCGACAACCTCGTCGAACTCGAGGTCGACGGACGACATCCTTGTCCCAGCCCAGGGGCTCCTTTCCTGCATGTCGAACAGGAAAAGCCGCCTCGACATAAGGGGCAGGACTCGCCGTTGGTGGAAGGCGGCGATGACGACCGACGCATCCAACCCCTTCGGGTCGGCATCTTCGGGGCCCGGAACACCTTCTTCAGCGGAGTGGTCTTCTCCTCGATGATCTCCTCCCTCCACCTTGCGGGCTCCGCCTCAAACACCTTCCGGTGAAAGCAGGCAGGTGACGGAAGTCGTTCGGAGATAGAACCACTTCGCGCGCCCGGCCGCGGTTGGAGGAGGCGAGCCTCGTCGGGATGTAGGAATCCCGGTGGCGATTCGCATTTGCAGTATGCAGCTCCCAACATGGACGGCATCCTCTTCCCCTTACCGGCGCCCTTGAAGTAGAGGACGCCCTCGAAGAAATAGAGCCAGAGATCCCAGTGGGGCTCGACTCCGAGGTATCCCTCGCACAAGGCGACGAACACCGCCAGCTGCGTGATGGAGTTGGGGTTGAGGTTCTGCAGCTCCAGGCCGTAGTACTCGAGGATGGCCCTCAAGAACCGGCCCACCGGCATCCCGAACCCGTTCTCATGGAACGTCGTGAAGCTCACGACGTACCCGGAGGCGGTGCGGGGACAGTGGTCGGCCGGGCGGAACAATCCACTCCGGCGAGGCGGGTCGGCGCAGGGAGGAGAAGCCCCTTCCCCACGAGCGCCATCAGCTCCGGCAGCGTCACGGAGCTCGTCTCCCACTCCTCGGCGCCGACGATCTCGGGTCTCGGCGCCATGGCGACGGTGAGCTAGGGCAGATGCAGGTGGTTTCTCTCCCTTCTCGTTCCCGTTCCCTCTCGGCGGGCTGGACGCATGGCGACGGCGGAGGAAACAAAAGCGGGCGCAAGGGTGAGGAAGGCGAGAAGAAAACCAGACGGCCGCCCACACCAGGTATTTATACCCAGAAACCCCAGTCGGTTCACCTGCCCGCATTTAATGCACGATCGCGCCCGGGATTTCCCACTCGGTACACGTCGCCGGAGAGACCAGGCGCCCGGCGCCTGGCGGCCACAACCCACACGGCCCCTGGGCGCCTCACGCACGATCAGAGTTTTTTCTCCACATAAAATCCCGACACACAGAACCGGGGACTGGCGCGCGGCGCGCGGCTCGGTGGCAGCCAAGGCCGCACATCACATCCTGTGGGACCCGCGGCACGCGTGCGGCACGGCAATCGCCACGACGGAGAAAGTGGGGCCCGCCACCGCTCGCCGCGGCCTCCACATCCCGCGCCGACCACCTTTGAAAAGGCGCGCCCACGTCCCCACGGCGGGGCGTTCACCAAGCGCTTCCTTCCCACGGAAGGAGCCGGGCGACGGCCCATTACGGTCCGTAGGTACGAAAGCTGGCCCGTCTCGGGGTTCGGCAGCTCCCTCGAGGGGCCAGAGAGTCGGGGGCAGCTCGGACGGCCTCATACACAAGCATAGCCCTGCGCGAGCGGGGGCCGTCCTTGTAGCATCCGAGGCCAGCACGGCACCCTGAGAAAGGGGGATCCCGCGTGGGAGAGCACCGAGCCCTCGGGACCCGGGCGGGACGGGACCCGAGCCCCGCCTCAAGGACACCATGCGAGGCTCTTATGAAACGCGCCTCAGGCCCGGCCAACCCTAACGAGCGGGCACAGGCGTTTCACTTGGATCCTCCCGCTAACGGCTCACCGGATCTAGTTACGTGTGACACTCGTCACCGACGGCGTGACGAAATCCACCCTCCTCCCTGCGGAAGGGATGCGCGAGGCGTTCACGAAGCTAACGGCCAAGTACCTACCGGCGGCCGCCCACGCCCGAGCGGGGCTCGGGCTATCCGGCCGCAGCGGCCGAGTAGGGAAACGTCATCTAACCACGCGTCATGCCCCCCGGACGAGCCGACGGGCCCGGGGACTTGGCAAACAGCGAAACACTCGATTTGGAAACATGTGAGCCCTCGGAGAAGCACCCACACTCCTCCGAGGCCTCGGGGGGGCTACACCCGGCCGGGGTGCGCTCTTCGCGCCCCCCCCGGAGAAACAGTCTGCGGGGTGAGCAGAACACCCTCACCAAGCACATACAATCCCTCGAAGGATCACTCACGCCCCTCCGAGGCCTCGGGGCTACACCCGCCGAGAGTGCGCTCGCGCACCCAGCGTAGGGACGCCTAGAGCATCGACAGCTAGCCCGGCATGAACTAGACTAAGGAGCACGACCTCGGCCTACGAGCAGTGTTCCCACTCCTTCAGAGGCTCGGGGGCTACTTGTCGGGGACCAAATTAAGGGCCCTCCTAACAATTAGGCCCAGAAAACGCAAAACTAGGCCACACACGGTAACAAAACACGGCCTGCCAAGGCCCCGCCTAACGCACCAACACCACCGAGCCCACATTGCGGGGACTTCAAGCAAACGCTAGCTTTCCGCCCATCAAGCCTCCTTCATCAAGGCCTCGGACGAGTTCCTGTTTTCCGCCTCGCCCGAGCCTCCCGTAGAGGCCTCGGACGGGCGTCCGCTTTCCGACTTCGCCCGAGCCTCTCGGCGGAGGCCTCGGGCGGCGTCCGCCTTCCGTCCGGCCGAGCCCTCCCCTGGCTGAGGCCTCGGGCCGGGCACTAACGCGCCCGCCTCGCCCGAGGCCTCCTGCTGAGGCCTCGGGGCCGGGCACTAACCTCCGCCTCGCCCGAGGCCTCCTGCGGCGGCCTCGGACGAGTTCCCGTCTTCCGTCTCGATCGAGCCCCCGCGCTAAGGCCTCGGGCGACACGCGCGCCGCATCACCTCGGGTCAAGGACTGACCAGCGACTTGGCGTATATCTACCGCCCGCCTTCCCACAGTGACTGTCAGGCTGACGCTAGCCCCTGGCAGGGGATGGGAGCCGTCCCGTCACCACTCTGCGCCCACGCTCACGATTACGCAATCCCTACAGTAGCGGCCATGCCTGCCACTGTAGGGCGACATGATGACTAACCCCTCAGAATGAGGTTCCATCACGGGAAGTCCAAATACGGAGCATGCCGCATCCGAGGCGGGAGCACGGCGCCACCCACCACGGCGGCCGAGTCTTCCGGTGCCCCGGCCACTGTGCACCCAGGCTTCCAGGCGGGGCAGAGCGAAAAGATGGCCCCATACGCTGCATCTCCACGTCGGCCACGCCGTATACGACACCGATGCCGCGGCCCTCGGGGAGCCGGACCGGGAGTGAGTCAAAGCTACAAAGAAGCCACGGTACACAGGCACGCTCATCATGACGCGCCTATGCCGACCCTCGGCGAGGCGGGCGTCCCCCTCCTTCACCAAGAACGAGGAGCCGACTCCACGGGGACGGCGCCCGCCATCGACGGTGCGACGCCGTACAAGACAAAACCGCCGCCCTCACCCGGGGCCTCGGCACAAGGAGAAAGGAAGCCCCTAGGCCTCGGCAGGATGAGGCGGCGCCCACCACCGTCTTTCCTATTCAAACATCATGCTTGTAAAGCCCGTCCCTCCCCTTCGGGTATAAAGGGGGGGACGGGGTCCTTCGAGGGGCAGGTGAATCATAGGAAGCAAGTCAAGCAATCTCCTTGGCAAACAAACACACACTCACTCATCTCACACGAGACTTGGGGACAGTTCCCTCTCTCCACCTGCTTGTACACCCTACCTACAGGCACCTTGGTGCAGGATAATACAAACCCTTCTTGTGTCCTTCTTGCACACCATCCAGGGTTGGGAGCACGCACGTAAATTCACTCGTTGGTACTAGGACCGCTAGTTTTAGCACCGACAGATACCTTACTAACAGAACTGCATTGTCTTGTCCAATAGGGTTTTATACACAATAATTCGTAGCACATCAGAAAATAAGTTCATTTTGGCACACAAGCCAGCGCGATCGACGACGTGGGCGCGGCAGTACTATATACGTGTGTCTTACACATTTGAATGATAATGAAGCTAGCGAGCACGTGGGTATACATTTGTAATTCACTCACACAGTACTTATATTACATAAAGTATATATATTGATTTCTACGGGTAGACCTCAATTATTGATCGAATCCCAAGAACAGGTATGATCTTGTAAGATCTAAATCCAGCTTCAAATATAATCTTCTTCCACTCCCGCTCATCTCGCTCGGCACCGTTGATAAACATGATGAAGAGATCAAACAAGCATTGCGTCTCCACATTCTTCCGGTTGGACGACCCTGCTCCAACCACGATATCCAGTATAATAACCTTCCCTCCTTCAGCCGGTAAGGCCTTCTTGCAGTTCTTCAGTATCTTGACACAGTCGGCATCACCCCAGTCATGCATAATCCACTGAAAGTGAATTAATTCCACCAAATAAATGGTATTAAATAAGGTGGTAGCATCACAATAAATAAATATAATTTATACTACAGAAATTAAAGAGAACAAAATTATATTATTCATTTATATATGACTCGTGTCTCGTACCATGTCACTACTGGTTATTGACCTTTTTGTTCCCATGCATGCGTATAGTACTACGACGTATATGACTTTTTCTTCCCATGAATACATCACACGTACAGTACTACTACGACATATATGGCTGTACGCACGTACCTTGAGGAAGACGGCGTCTGCCGACGGGACGCTCTCAAACATGTCACCGGCGATGAACTTCACGCCGGTGTCGGCGGGAGCACCGGCGACGACATTCGGGAGATCCATCACGCTGCACTCCAGGTGCGGGAACGCCTTGGCGATGCTCTGGGTGGCGCCACCGAGCCCGCCGGCGACGTCGACGAGGGAGCTGATCCCCTGGAAGACGGCGCCGCACTCCCTCACCACGACGTCCATGATGAAGACGCTGTCGGCGACCATGCCGGCGTCGAAGAGGCTGCCGAAGCCCGCCGCGTCGTGGGCGGCCAGCTCCCAGATGTCCCGCCCGTGCGTCAGCTTGAAGGGCGACGGGTCCGGCGTCTCGTGCTGGAACCACTCGCGGAGGTCGAGGAAGGAGGACACGAAGATGGGGCCCAGCATCAGCCTCAGGAACGGGCTCACGTTCTGCCCCGACGAGCCCACCAGGAGACGGGACGCCGGCGTGAGCCTGTAGACGAGCTCGTCGTCGACGTCGCAGCCACCGCGGTCGTGCGGCGGCGGCTGCTCCGCGCTGAAGACGCCGGTGAGGGTGAGCACGCGCATGAGGCGGCGCAGGCATGGCGTCTTGGACGGGTGGAGCGTGACCCTGGTGACTATCTGCGGGAGCGTGGCGGAGCCGCCGAGCTGGTGGATGGCGTCCGGTATGCGGAGGTCGAGCGCGGTCTTGAGCGCCATGGACTTGACGTAGCCGAAGGTGTGGTTCCAGAGCTGGAGCTCGGCATCCAGCATCACCGCCTGCTGATCGGAGCTTGATGTGTGCTCTTGCTCAGCAATTGGGTGTGTTTGCTCCTTGCTGAGCACCACCTGCTGTTCAGTGCTTGTTGTCTGCTCCTTGCTGAGCACCATGGTGGACGGCTTTTGCTGTGCTCGACTTGTGGCTTCCTAGGTGCAGAACTTCCCTATATATTGGCTCACGATCGATTGAACAGTAAGAGTAGTCGCGATCCGATAGTGCACATATATCCTATCAATAATTTGGCTATTTCAATGGCAAAATTGACTTAGTTTTAACTCATTGCCCAGAACAGATCTTCACTACTTTCTAAACTGGCGGTGAGGAGATTTTCCAGACACCTAAATTTGAAGAGAAAAATAGCAATTTTTTTTAATAATACAAGGAGACCACACTGGGCACCAGTGGTGAGGCTTTCCAGAAAACGAAATTTGGACAAAAAAAAAGACCAATTTCCTTTTTTAATATCACAAGGCCACACTAGGCAGCCACGCACGCTCGCAAGTCACGCTATTTTCCACACGCTTGCGGCTGCCGACGCTCGAACCCACACTCTTTAGCCTTTGTACTCATGTATTCGTCACCAAACCACTCAATCCATAAAGATACTAATAACTTTCTGAGATATTAGTCCTCCCTATTTTATGTTTATTTGGGTTTGAAATGAGAATTTAGAACCCTAAATGAGTTTAGATGAAAAAGTTATGAACTAAAAAGTTTTATAACTTTTCACGATCTACATCTTCCGTTTTGGACATTTCTCTACAAAGTCATTTGAAGAATACGAATTTATCAAACATAATTTCGTTGGATAGATAATGTCAAATGAAAACATTGTCGACTACAAGTTGGATAACTTTTTAAGATCTAAATTTTTTTTGTTTTGGTCGTTTCTCCATCTTAGATCCTTATCTATCACTAACTTTATATTACACACTCACCTGTGGCTACAAACCATATTGATTCCTTTAAAAATCTTATGAATCAAATATTTTTGCCTCAAGATGACTTTATATTAAAAAGTTATGAACCACAAAGTTGTAGATCTCGTTGAGTACTACAACTTTAGTATAAAGTTTATCTTCATAAAAAAAACATATGAGAAAGTATAAAGTTTTTTTTGTACAATCTATTACTATTGATCATGTCCCGACTTACCATGGTTCAACACAAACCGGCAGTGACGATAGTATCTGTCGGTGGCCAAACTACCGGCCTAATAAATCCCTGGCCAAACGACTTTGTGGTCCATCATTAAGGCCTCGCTCCAGCCCACCAAAAGGCTAGAGTCACGGCCCGTCACCCCGCTTTATGACGAAACAGGCTAGTAGGCCGCGGCAGCATGCCCACGAAGTACACCGCGCAACCCCGTGCGAGGGGTTGGAATCATGACCCCAGGGGCGTGCAGTTCACACGACCCCTCGACCGGACAAAGGGGAGAACGATTCGCGTGACCCCAGCACTTGCCTTCGCCCCGAAGCGAGCCCAGGCTTACGCTGCAAGCCTGGACAGTGGCACTGCGGCTGGGATTCCCGCACGACGTGGCACTCGGGTCAACCAACGTCCATTCCATCCGTACCTCATAGGGTATGGACGAGTGCCTTTTGACCGCACTATTAATCACGCAAGGCATGGCGCACCATCTGGCTACACTGTTAACATAACAGGCCGAACATGCACCGCCCACGACTACACAGCATAACACTATTACACCTAACCACGTATGGCACGAGTCCTAATCAACTGTTCACCCTCTCCGTCCACTGTGAGGGTATGGGCAGGCGCTCTGGCGATGCGATAACACTGGCGAGCAAGTCGCGACGACACAATCCACAGGAGGAAGGACGCCCTAACTGCCCGAGAAGGTGGATGGACCACTCCACCATTGTCCTTTTTTCTTTTCTTTTTTCTTCCTTTGCATGACGCACCCATGCCTCCCCTATGGAGTCCGTGTAAGGCGACTCCCTCCCTTCATCTATAAAAGGGAGGGCAAGCCACCCTTCGAGTTCATCCAACTGTGTACCCCATTCGCAACCTGATCCACACACATGCCAGCGATATTGGCACTACACTCAATCACAGAGACTTGGGAGCCTTCTCTCTCTCAAACCGTTTGTAACTCCTACTGCAAATTGCCGCTAAGTAACACAACTCGCTTCAACTGGTAGTAGTGATGAGTACATCACTTCTTCGGATACACTCAATGATCCTCCATTGAACATTCAAGGTCCAATCACAAGAGCTCGCGCGCGATAATTAAATTTACAGGTGAGCTCGTTCCTAAGCAACTCTTTACATGATTTGGAGAATAGATTACTACCTAGTGATTATATTTTGATTAGGAATCATGGAGAGGACCGGAAGATACATAGAGGAGAACTTGGAGGCGTGGAGGGCCAACAAGGGCGCTCAAGTCAAGGTGGAGGCCCAGACCAAGTCGACTTCGAATCCATCTCGGAGTTCAGGAGCAGTCTGTACTAAATCGGACGCCCAGGATGCGTCCGGACTCAGAATTGGACGTTCTTAGACTCTAAAGAAAGATAACGAGAAGACCTTTCAAATGAGTCTTGTTGGAGGTCCAAATTCATCCGGAGTCATCGGAAATCGTCCGAACAATTTGACGTCCAGAATTTGTCCCGACGCTGCGACGTAGTATTTTGGTCTTTGGGTCTTGTATCGTGTTGGAACCCTTAGGGGTGCGTCCAGGGGGTCTTGCACGACCTTAGACTCTTTATAATCAGTAGCCGCCGCCCAAGTTAGGGTTTGTGTTTTGCTCAAGATTAATCTGTCCATTGACAGTCGCCGTTCGTCGGTTTGTGGAACCCCAACTTGAGAACTTAATCATTCATCTGCAGTTTGTCCTAACTTTCTGAGCTGCGTTCTTTCGAGTTCTTGCTTGTGTTCTTTGTTTCGCAGGCACACAGATTAGCCTTCTTGGTGAGGTCAACCGGTTGGTGACACGGTTGATAACCAGAGGATTCGTGGTGCTAAGGTTGCAGGGTTCGGGTCTTTTGATCTGAAGCCGGATCGGTGTGTCGCGTTCCACTCAAAACGAGAGTTATCCAGGACCTAACAGAAGATCGGGAATCACGTCCCCATCAAGTGGTATTCAGAGCTTAAGGTATATCGTCAGGTTCGAAGTTATCCCGTAGTTCGTGTTTCGTTTTCATCCTATAGTCCACGGCCATAATTGTTTTCTATCCTACAACCTCTCCGCACCATAGCCTTTGTATATTTCGGTTTCAGAGTTCGTCGTGTTGACTTTGTGTCCAGGTCGAGGTCTTGTTGCTGGTTAGGTCGTGTTAGAGTCCATTGTGTGTGTTTTATCTTAATTGATCTTAATCGTATATGTCCCATCCACTGTCCCCAAACAACAAGTCGAAGCCACCATATCAGAAGATTTAGTATGGTTACATTTGAGAAAGGATAGGTTTTCAGAGCTGCGTAAGTCTAAATTAATGCCAAGAGCTGCTGGTTCTTATAAAGTTATTGAAAAAATAAATGATAATGCATACAAACTTGAGTTGCCACCCGAGTTCGGGGTTAGTCCTTCTTTTAACATTGCAGATTTGACACCATACTTGGGAGAAGAAGATGAGCTTGAGTCGAGGATGACTTCGATTCAAGAGGGGGAGGATGATGAGGACATCACTCCTTCGGATACACTCAATGATGCTCCATTGAACATTCAAGGTCCAATCACAAGAGCTCGCGCGCGACAATTAAATTTACAGGTGAGCTCGTTCCTAAGCAACTCTTTACATGATTTGGAGAATAGATTACTACCTAATGATTATATTTTGATTAGGAATCATGGATAGGACCGGGAGATACATAGAGGAGAGCTTGGAGGCGTGGAGGGCCAACAAGGGCGCTCAAGTCAAGGTGGAGGCCCAGACCAAGTCGACTTCGAATCCATCTCGGAGTCCAGGAGCAGTCTGTACTAAATCGGACGCCCAGGATGCGTCCGGACTCAGAATTGGACGTTCTTAGACTCTAAAGAAAGATAACGAGAAGACCTTTCCAATGAGTCTTGTTGAAGGCCCAAATTCATCCGGAGTCATCGGGAATCGTCTGAACAAGTTGACGTCCAGAATCTGTCCCGACGCTGCGACGTCGTATTTTGGTCTTTGGGCCTTGTATCGTGTTGGAACCCATTAGGGGTGCGTCCAGGGGGTCTTGCACGACCTTAGACTCTTTATAATCAGTAGCCGCCGCCCAAGTTAGGGTTTAGTTCTTGCTTCCATTGACAGTCGCCGTTCGTCGGTTTGTGGAACCCCAACTTGAGAACTTAATCATTCATCTGCAGTTTGTCCCAACTTTCTGAGCTGCGTTCTTTCGAGTTCTTGCTTGTGTTCTTCATTTCACAGGCACGGATTAGCCTTCTTGGCGAGGTCAACCGGTTGGTGACACGGTTGATAACCAGAGGTTTCGTGGTGCTAAGGTTGCAGGGTTCGGGTCTTTTGATCTGAAGCCGGATCGGTGTGTCGCGTTCCACTCAAAACGAGAGTTATCCAGGACCTAACGGAAGATCGGGAATCATGTCCTCATCAAGTAGGGCCTCTTGCCTGAACCAGTATATGTTTTTGTGTCCTCTTAGCGAACTATCCGAATATAAACGTGCATCTAGAAATTTACTAGTTGGTGCTTATTTAAAACCCTAACAGTACCACTATTGGTTCAAGCCAAGAAATAGTCATGATGACACAATATTACTACTATTTCGTGACTTGAACCGATAGTGATGACCTTAATCACTGTCGGTTGGTCTGTCCTTGTCGGTTCAAACCATGAACCAGCAGCGATGGACCGATAGGAGAGGTCAGTTTTATATATTCATATGTTATCGAAGTTAAACTAGAAGCGGCACGTCAATATATTGGAGCTTTAAGCGTGTATCGGGGAAAACGAAGAGGAAACGGGAGACGATACGAGGATTCAGGATTGCCAAAAGGCACTACTCGCTTGCGAAAAAGCACTACTCGTACTAGACTTATTCACTAGTACACAAACCATTTCTCTTGACATCGGCGTTTTATTTCTCTTGGCGGTTTCTCTTTAGAACAGCTTTGTATAAATCGGTCCTATTTCTATAGACGGTTCTCTTAAGGAACCGCCCAGTAGAAAAATGATTTTTACTGGCGGTTTTCTTAAGAAACCGCCAGTAAAATCGACTATTTCTACCGGCGGTTCTCTTAAGGAACCGTCAGAAATCGATTTACAAAGCGGTTCCTTAAGAGAACCGCTTTGTAGAAATAGTTTGAAATTAATTTTTTTGAGTTTTTCAAACTTCCTCGGATGGAGAAACTCCTAAAATAAAAGTTGTAGATCTCGAAAAGTTATGAAACTTTGTAGTTGACAATTTTTTCATTTAAAATCATCTTTTTATGGAAAACTATGAATGAAATTTTCAAATTTGAAATTCAAATTTTGCAAATGACCTTGGATGGAGAAACACTCTAAATGAAAGTTGTAGATCTCGAAAAGTTATGAAAGTTTATAGTTGAACACTTTTTCATTTGAATTCGTTTAGACCCCAAAATATTGAATTTACTATCAGTTTGGGATAATATGTGGGGAACCAAACGGGATATAGACACAAGTGACGTGTGGGTGAAGTGGTAGAGGGGGATACGCACGAGGCCGAGGTCGCGGGTTCGAACCCCCACGGCCGACTTGCGACTCCGACGGAGACGGGCGGGTGCCTCCCCCGGTTCGAAAAAATATTTTTCGCCTTTTTAAAAATATTTTTTTTGCAATTTTTTTGTTTTTTCGGGCACGATTTATACAAGGCGGTTCCTTAAGAGAACCGCCAGAAAATCGATTTCCACCGGCGACTTTCAACCAACCGCCAGTGGAAATCGACCATTTTCATCGGCTGGCCTCCCATCGGGCGGTTGGGAAAACGCCAAATGAAAATGGCTGCCCAACCGCCTCGTATAGAGCTTCGTGTGTACTAGTGATTAGGCTGATGGATCTCGGTACTACCTTTATATAGGTGAACATGGCTAAAACAAAATCATACTCAGCTCTCACAGCGTCATATAATAATGTATTTAAACATTCAAAATCTATGCTGTATCAAACCGTTTAGTAAGAAGAGCTATTTAGAGCCGTTTTTTAATTAAAAAAGAGAAGACATACCAAACAAAGCTCACAAATCATCGTTTCTTTTAGGTCTCATTTAGCAGGGCCTCTCTCTAGATCTTGCGTTCATGGGAAGGGATCCTAACAAATGGTTTAAGAGAAGGAACTGTTTAGAGCTTTTTCAGTGAAAAATAAGAGCCCTATCAAACAAGACTAATCTGCATTAGTTTGTCCAGGACCGCACTTCATAACCCCTGTCTAGTGCCTATATTTGGAGCCGGCGCCTACTGTTTGGCTGTTTTGCCATGTTGTGCTGAAATATAGTTGGCTTTCCTAAAAAACCATGAAGTCTTTGTACGGTCTAGTAAGAACGAGGAGTCTTTAATTTGTCGCTTTCGTTGGAAAGCAAATCTTTTTCCTTCATAAAAAAAAAAACACAATACTCTTATTATGGTGGTGCGTGGATCATCAATATAATTTTCACGTGGCAGAAAGAGGAAAAGGTTTCCATTACTAAAATGGATTTTTTTATTGAAATGAATTAAATTATCACTTCTTCTATATCTTAGCATCAGATTTTTATTATCCAGCAGGCGACATGCAATTTTTTTATTATTAGCTATATAAAAGATTTATAAATCATCTCCTGTGCGTTGTAATTTTAATTTTAATTGTACTAGTTGTTTGTGTAAGTTGTTTCTTGAAAAGTTCTAAAAATTCAGGCACATGAAATATCATAACTCTCTTAAATTATAACTTAAAAGTACTTGTCGAATCACAAATATGCATGAAATTATTTTTGTCCACAAGTAGCTCTAAGAAATTTTGTCCACTAGTAGTTCTAATGAAATAGTTGAGTACAAAAAAAAAAAAAAAAAAATGGATGGCCAGTTTTTTTTTTTTTTTGCATTTCTTGGGGAACATATATAATTTAATTTATTTACCTTAATATATAGATCATCCCAAGATAGGACAGACCGTATAACAACAACAGCAGCACTAACAACAATGTTGAGAGAACCTGAATTTTTTTGTTTCTGGGAGCCACAAGGTTGCTGCATGACTGCATCGTCAGCGTCATCCTCATCAGCAAAACATTGCGGGTGACTGAGCGTGCTGCGCTGCATTTCCCTTTGACGCTTCCACATGCCAGCGCACGACAAGGACACTGCCAGGGCAGCAGGTCAGGACGTAGGAGGCACACGTGGGCATGTGTGGTGCACACAAAAAAATTGATGGCAGAAACTTTGATGGACTCCCTTTGGCGATGGTGACCCCCTCCCTCAATCTCTAAATAACTATCCGTAAATTTAATTAAATTTATAGAAATTATGTGCAACATTTATATCTTTAAATAAATTTATTATAAAATAGATTGAATGGTCTATAATTTTATACTATAAATATAAATATTTATATATAGAGTTAAATTTGTTTATCGGTAAACGAGAATAACAATTATTTAGGGATCGAGAGAGTATGTTCCTAACTACATAAATAACGAACTAACTAACTGGCACTTTACTCAAACATGGAGGAGTTAGTTATGAGTGGCGGTTCTCTTAAATCGCCACTAGAAATGAGTACTATTTCTAGTGCCGGTTTCTCAAGACAACAACCGTCAGAAATCCATTTCTAGTGACGGTTCTTGATTTGGTTCCACCTTTTGATTTTCACTGACGTCCGTTAATTAATAAAACCGCCACTAGAAATAAATCCATAACACCAAGAAAAATAGTTTTTGTACTAATGTTTTTAAGAAGAGCTTTATTAATTTTTAGTCGTTATACAAAGATCTTAAAACAGTCTCTGACTGTATAAAATATGGACACACATAAAACCTTACAAATACAAAATGTTTAAAACATTATGACACAAATGTATAACACTCAATCCATATACTGGCCGCCAGCATGTCTGAATAAAAAACTGTTTAACCACCTGCACTAAGCACTAATAAACTACTAGAACATTTGAATTTCTCATTACGCCGTGACACAGAAGTGCAAGGAAGCCTAGAATCGGCTATTCCTCAGCCATGTTCTCCCAAGTCGCACCCCTATACGTTGCCTCACATGTCACTGGAGACCTCTCCTCTCTTTCATGGCATGTCTCACTGGGGAACACTGGGGAACGGGGTTTTCCTACGCATGATGTCTTCCAATCCAATCCACATGTTCATCGTGTTTCATGATTTCCTCGTGAACCTAAGAACATGGCCACCATCAGTCAATCTCGAGTAAGAGGTAAATAATACATACAGGCATCGGTCCATCTCTCTTGTGCCAACGTAGTTATTAAATTCCAGGAATGAAAAAACAGAGGAACATAAATTAAACAGTAGAAAAGGGAATGAGGATGTACAAGCAAAAGGGAGGAATGGAAAAACACAGAAACATGATATAGGAAGATATGTTTGGAGTGCAATAATCCATATCATAGGAATTAAAAACATTATAGAAATGAAGAAACATCCTTAGAGCATGTCTAAGTTTTCCCCTGTACATCTTTTTAGAGCCAAAACTAAGGTTTATGTAACAAAAGTCACCCTCCAACAGTTCGCCTAGTCAACATCCTATATTCATTGATGATGAATCACTACTACAGAAAACTTAACCGAGGCGTTTTTTTTGGTTAACCGAGGCGGTTTTTCTAACCGCCTCGAACATAAGGTCACGGTTAATCGTGGCCTTAACCGAGGCGGTTAGTCAACCGCCTCCATTAATATATTAACCGAGGCGGTTTTATTACAATAACCGCCTCGGTAAATCGAACGAAAAAAATAAAAAAAAATCCCAAACCCTAGCCCAAATGGGCCTGGATCTGGGTCACACAGGATCCGCTGCCATCCACCATACGCCGCCGCCGTGGATCCCTCTCCTCGCCCAGATCAGCAAAAGTGTGGGCGCTCACCACCGGAGCCGATGCCGTGGGTGCCTCCTCGCCGGATCCGCCGGTACGGTGGAGTGCCTAGATCCACGCCGCCGTGGCGAAGCCCTGGATCCTCACTGGCCCGATCTGGAGCCCTGATAGAGAAAGACAAAGTGAGGGAGAGAGAGGAGAGAGGAGAGATGAGGGAGCAGGGAGCAGGGAGGAGGGTGCCGGAGCCGCGCCGGCGGGGGGCCGGGCTCGTGCCGCCGGAGCCAGCGCCCCCGGTGCTGCGCGCCAGCGCCGCCGAGGGGAGCAGCGCCCGCGCCGCGCCGGGTCGCCTTGGGGGGCCGCGCCCGGGGCCTCTGGCGCCCGCGCCCGGGCCCGCGCTCCCCGTACCGCCGGGGCAGCGCCCAGCGCCGCCCGGGCAGCGCTCCCGTGCCGCGGGGGCGCGCCAGCGGGTGCAAGCGCGCGCCCGGCCTCGGGGTCGCACCGCTGGTGTGCGCTCCAGCGCCGCCGGTGCTTCGCGCACCCGCTGCCGGAGCCGCGCACCGGGGCCGCTCGTGCCAGCACCGAGGGAGCATGGAGAGAGGGTTGTGAGAGGCGTGAGAGAGAGGCTTGTGACGGCTGAGGGAAGGGAAATGATTTAGGGTTTCATTTGTCATCGTATATATATGATGGGAGCCCGTTATTGGGCTTAGATGGGCAGACTGGGCCCAACATTTACCAAGACGGGCCTTATAATGTAACCGCCTCGGTTAATGCATTAACCGAGACGGTTTCTTTATAATAACCGTCTTGGTTAATTTTTATTAACCGAGGCGGTTTTGTTATAATAACCGCCTCGGTTAATGCATTAACCGAGGCGGTTGCTGCGCCGGGGGCATTATCTCGTTTGGAACTGATTAACCGAGGCGGTTATTTGCTAAAACCGCCTCCGAACTCAAATTTGAAGTGCCTTGCAAAATCTTTTGTGTAGTAGTGAATATACTTTGAATGCATTTGTAGAAATTTAGCTAGGTACCATGCCGGTTCCATATCACTGTTGGTAACGACGATGTAGCAGTGTGTGGCAATACCACTCCTGGTGTGTGTGCTTTTCTTAGCCTCTGTATAGAATAGTCAATTTGTACCCCTGTTGTTCGGAAACTGATTGATACAAACATTGTGTTTTCACATTTAAATTGTGACAGTGAGGTTGACTCGGTTTGCACATTTAAATTGTAGTGTTCAGTTGCACAAATGTTCGGTAGTTGGGATCATATGTGACCTGTCAAACGTTTGGAGCAACACGTTTTGGAGTGCAATAATCCATATCGTAGGAATAAAAACATTATAGAAATGATGAGAGCATATCCAAATCTTCCCCTATACATCTTTTTAGAGCCAAAACTAAGGTTTATATATATAAAAAAAATTCACCCTCCATTAGTTCCCCTAGTCAACATCCTATTTTCAGTGATGATGAATATACCTTGAATACATTTGTAGAAATTAACGTAGCTAGGCACCATGCTTGTTCCATATCACTGTTGATGACGACGATGTAGCAGTGTGGCAATACCACTCCTCCCTGGATGTTTGTGCTTTTCGTAGTCTCTGTATAGAATAGTCAATTTGTACCCCCTGTTGTTCGGAAACTGATGGTACAAGAGGTTGACATGGTTTGCACATTTAAATTGTGGTGTTCGATTGCACAAATGTTCAGTAGTTGGGATCATATGTGACATGTCAAACGTTTGGAGCAACACGCTAGGAGGAGCGAGCCAACCTTTGTTGGGACAGTTAGAGGCCAGTATGCTTGCTGACTAGTCTGAGCGCTATTTCAATTCCCAGATGTTGCTGGCAACAGTTTCTATCCTTTTGTTCCAGCCATGTGCTAGTTATGTGGTCTTGGTTGCTTCGCAGTCTCTCACAGATTGGTCCTAGAAACTTGATCGGGAAGTGTATGGGTGTTGTAAACACTGGTTTTTATGTCATCTGCTAGTTACGTCATAGTTGGTCCCATGTACATGATGCGAAAATCATTATTATTATGCGAAAATCATTATTTTAATGTGGACCATAATAACAATCGGTTGGAGGCAAGTGACCTTATGATTTGCAAGTTATGTCATAGTTGTCCCATGTACATGATGGAAATTTCGCTAACTCTATTGTTATTATGGTCCACAAGTTCTATTGCCTCCAACGTAACTATGACAATAGAGTAAGCAAAAATGATTATTTTATTGTGGACCATAATAACAACAGAGTTAGTTCCACCGACAAAATTTGCAAGTTCCATTGAGAATGATCCTGAGTTAGAATTTCCATGAAGAGTGTCTTATTAATTAGTAGATATGTTTGGATGCATATATATATAGTAGTATGGGTTGATCTCGATCCATTGCATGCTTAATTATGCCATCAATTGTAGTAGCAGGGATGATGCCATCATTGTGGAGCAAGGTTCTCCCATCATCATGGCTAACCTGAGAGGGATGTTTGTTTAATCTTAGCATAAACATGATCTTAACATTGATTAATAATAAGCACTAACTCAATTACCTACGGAACCTAGATGCTCAGGATACACTAACCAGGAGTTTCTAGATCCATTTATGCCTATGTACTTACACTACTAAAAAAAGATTTTAGCTAACAAGCAATCTAATAGAGGCGAAGGTGGACATTTTTTGGGCACCCCCTCTGAAAGTACTGAGACAGGCTCCAGCTAAACCCCTTTGAAAATATTGAGACAGGCTCTAGCTAAATGCCTGCCATGGAGATCCACACATCATCATTAGTTTCAATAGTAAGTGCTTGATCTGGTCACACACCTCAAGTGCTAGCTTGCACATGCTGCGCAAACACGGTGGTTGCCAACAAGGCTACAAAACCTGGCCTAGTCGACTTGGGCAAAAGAATGTCGTTAAGTCCACGAACACCTCCAGGGAAAAGATCCATCGAGCTGAGGAGACACACTTGGAGTTGACCTAGGGTTGACAAGGCTACCTAGATCACCAAAGAATCTCATTGAGAGATGGGTAGAATGGCAAGTAACTAGGGCTTGAAGAGCTAGGGTTGGTTTAGAGGAGTAAAAAAGTAGAGTAAATTTGTTTTTCAATCGATTGGATACCTCATGGACCTCTAATAATAGAGAGATGGGTGGTCTTATCCACTAGGAAACGAATCCACATTGAAATCAACACATTTTCTAGTTTTTTTTTTTGGACTAGGTAAACTTAGCCTTGCCAGATTTGTGTTTTACCCTCGTTTTAAGGTGAAGTAAGTTGTCTGAGGCTAAAAACACATGCAAGAAAAGAAAACTGAAGACAATGCAGATTACGTCAGTCATGCATCTTGCCTAATGGTGATATATGCATATCGGTCATTTTTGTTCTAAAGATGATATTTGCATGGATGCATGGACCATTATTTGGATGGCAATTAGATCTCTTACCAAACACATGGAAAGATACTTCTTCATGACTTCATGTACCACGCTGAAGCCGGATACATTTTTTCAGCGTGCATCCGAGTACTCTATATCCATAACTGCATTTTTCCCGTAGGCCTTACTATGCCACTATTCATGATCTAAATTGTTCAATACCGACCGAACAAAATAATGGTTTATCTTGATTAAGTTATTTAGGGCATGTTTAGTTTTCTGGGCTATTTAGTAGTTGCACTGTAAAAACTTGGACTACTTGATCTCGTTTGGTTGTAGAAGCTACTAGAGGCACTACTCATGTAGAGACACTACTCATGTGTAAGGGTGAAGAGAGGGAGGTATGGGCTGTCTTTTGGGTGTAATAGCCCCAAAGAAGCCTCTCCTAAGACGCTATTTTTTCTGTCTACTAAATAATTAATAACCCTTGTGTTTCGTTTGTTTGATGCTACTAACTACTAAGTAAGAAAGTCGTCTTGGGTGTTCGTGTCACAGGTTTGACTCGATTTATAGACATACAACACTATGCCAGAAAAGCTTATCAGTGACGTCTCGATTAGTGACTCAAAAAAACGCGTCACTAATAGAATATCAGTGACGCGGGTTAACAATACGCATCATTGATTAGCTGTTGCCCATGGTCTAGGAACAAGACGCGTCACTAATAACACTATATCAATGACCCTTGCAAACAAAACGCGTCGCGTCACTGATAAAGAATGTGACGCGTTTTCTATGGACGCGTCACTGATAGAAGGTGGGTCACGGATAGTAAATGTGACGCGTGTTGTATAAACGCGTCACTGATTTGTGGAGATAATCTGTGACTCATTTTCTTAAGCCGCGTCACAGATTACCAGGCTAGAAAATATAATTAAAAGTTAAAATGAAAAAACTTAATGGAGTATTGATCTCTAACTAGATTCGGCCCATCACAGCCCAAATCAATTCACCGTCCATCCCTCACGTCTATCCATCCGTCGGCAGCTCCTCACCTCCCGTATGCCCGTCTTTCCTCTCTTTTCTGCTCTCTCTTCTTCTCTGCAGCTAGGGTTAGCCGCCGCCACCGTCTGTCATCAACTCACCCGCAGCTCAAATCCTCGACCGACGCGCCTCCCTTCTTCAACCTCAGGGCGACTCTCCCTCATCCATTGGCACAGGAGGCCGGCTCTAGCGGCTGCGAGCCCCCCGTGCCGGATGGCGGTGATGCGGCGTGGCTCCCCTTCTCGACCCTGCTGGCAACTCTCCCTCACCAATCGGCCACGAGGGAGGCCGGCTCGGCGGCTGCGACCTCCCCCCCGCCGGAGGGCGGTGGCCGGGCGCGCCTCCCTCCTTGACCCACCAGGGCGACTCCCCCTCACCAATCCGCATCCACACGTCCTCCTTGAGTCCACTCCAAGGTGAGGCCCAACCATAACTTACCTCCAGTTCCCATGGCATTCGATTTGGGCAACAAGGGTTCTATAAACTGGCTGGATATGGTTAGATTGTGTCGTAAATGTCCAATTTTATCCAATGGTTGTTGAAATCTGGGAGACGTAAGCTTTTCTGTTGTTCTGTGATAAACTAAGGCATTGCGTTCTGTAATAATGTTGCATTGCTGCTGGCCTGCTGCATAGTTTGTAATGGCCTAAGTGCCTGACTGATCGATGCACCTTGATTTAGAATGGTTTATGGTTGCTGGACTGATAGGAGGAAGCAGGAAGTGTCCCTGTACTTGCATATTGAAGCTTCACGTGTGCACATGTGCTGCTTTAATTTCTGAGATTGCAAAGATTTGGTTTTTCAGGTCAAACACATGTTCATAGTAACACTAGTTTATTTGATTTGGGCATCAATTCATAGTAATTCATAGTAATGCTAAAAAGTGTGGAGCTCAAATCTTGATTCACCTTGCAGATTAATGGTAAATTATTTTACCTTTGTGTGCACATCTGCTGATTTCTTAAATACGATCTGACTTATTGCATTTATTCATGTGGTAATGCGTGATAATCTGCCATGTACCTAGGCAGGTTCCATGGAGGCCGCACGCAATGAAGAGAATGGTGGGTGGGTGCACAGCAGCATCAGTCGCAGAGCTGGCGCTGGCAGTGAAGTGACAAGGGTGAGGGCTAGTCTAACTCAAGATGCAGGCACTAGTATCAACCCAACAAGAACTGCAGCCGCACGGCCTGCACAAGGTGAAGGACCCTGTTTTTTCCCAGAACTGTTGCCATTCTTTGTGCACTAGCAGATAAGTAGTTCAAATTAAATGCATAACACTCCATTTAGTTGATTTTTTTTTGGTCTTGCTCTGAATTTCTTTTGTGTAGGCCTGGAAGATTGCTTTGCAGTGGATTCATATATCAGATTGATTTGGTTCATATATCACAGTATGTACAGGGTAGGCTACTAGTAGTAGCACTATAACCTAACTAAGAAGATATGTCATGCTACGCTGTCTTTCTGATGCTTATGAATATATGCAGATCAGAGTGTTGTCTTTCTGATCAGATCATGGTTTCTCTCTAAGAAAATGAGTGTATATATATGGCTTCTTTCTGACCAGGGTAGGCTACTAGCAGTAGCACTGTTGGTTTCACTAAGGTTAATTGTGCAAGAGAAAGGAAGTAACAGAGGGGTGCAGACAGCCACTCTCAAGGGTAATCAATCATCCACTGTCTGCTTCTTTCCTTCTTTTTTTCCCTCTCTATCTCCCCATTGCAAAATAAAGGTGCACAAGTTATTACAGATACACATATATGTACATATATGAAACTGAGTAGTGAAAATGATGCCCTCTTCCTCTGGTGCTAGCTAATCAATTCTTCAACCTTATAATTATTAATGTACATGAGAATCCAGCTGCATGCCACTGAATTAGTTCTATTACGAGAGATCATTTTTCTTAAGTGTGTAACTTCCTGAGCAAAATTCATGCTGCTAGTCACTTGTTCTTACCTCTTATAGTTGATATGTTTTCAGCTATTTAGTTTTTTGTTTGCATATGGTTCTTTTACAAGTGATTGTCTGAATGCCAGCACAACACAGTCCACGTTGCAGGTGAGCAAGTGAGCAAGTGTGGTACCTGACCATGCATTTCTTTGATCCTGTTGAGAATTCAGAATTTTGTGGCTCTGTTAGTTTAAGGCTCAAGCAGGCTCTGTTATTTCAAGGCTCAAGCATATTTTAAAGTCTACATATGACCAGTCAGTTGTTTGCCTGTTTATGCTAATGCAGTCATTTGATTATTTTCTGTTAGGGATTACTTCCTAAGAGCCTGTCACAACCTATGTATGTCTCTTTCGTGTCTGGCAGCTTCTGGTCAATCCACTTTGGACCAGAAGAAACTCATGGGTAAGGCTGTATCTTCCCTTTAGCAAAGATTTCAGTAGTTCTTGACTTCTTGTTAGTTGTAGTCTTGTAGACTTTGCATGGTTTGAATTTTGCTCCTATTTGGCTGTTATTGGCTCAAGATAAGATAAAGCTTTTGCATATGTAGGGCTGTGTGATATTTCTACTGGGTCTGCTAGTGATTAAAAATATGGACGTGTTAGCTTTTTGGGTATTAACTGTACAACTAAGCTGGTCTGCTATCTTTTCTTTTTAGAGATATTGACAAATGGCAAGGTTGAAAATTATCATTTTTCCCATTTGGATGAGGCAGTTCGAATTTATTCTGTCATGTTAGGATGCTGAAATGAGCAGAGGTTTCAGGTTTCAGCTGTTTCTCTAAAATAAATCCTAACATATCATCAATTCAAATCTGCCATGAATTTGTGAGATATACATGCTGTACAAGTTGAGAACTTGATTAATTGTAAATGGTGCACTGCGCAGCACATTCTTAAGTTATCATTCATTACAAAGAAGGCAAAGGCTAGCTAGAATTTCGTTCTTTTGTTTGTAGTGCTTGCTCATAATATTTTAATCATAGTGCTTGCTCATAATATTTTTGTCGGTGCTAAAACTGGCGGTCCTAGTACCAACGAGTAAATTTGCGTGCGTGCTCCCAACCCCGGATGGTGTGCGAGATGGACACAAGGGAGTCTTGTACTATCTTGCACCAAGGTGCTTGTAGGTAGGGGTGTACAAGCAGGTGGAGAGAGGGAGCTGGTCCCAAGTCTCGTGAATATGAGTATATGAGCCCGTGTGCTAAGGAGATTGCTAGACTCGCACGTAGTCCGATTGACCTGTGTCTAGACCAACCGGTTTGCTTGTGGACTTGTTTTTCTTGCCCTTGGAAGGACCTCCGTCCTTCCCTTTTATAGCCGCAAGGGGAGGAACGGGCTTTTAGTACAGTGTCTGAATAGGTGAAACGGTGGTGGGCGCCGCCTCTTCTCGGCCGAGGCCTCGGGGCTTCTCCTCTGCCTTGTTTCGAGGCCCCGGTGTGGGCGGCGGCCTTGTCTTGCACGGCGCCGTGCTGCCGATTGCGGGCGCCGTTCTGTGGAGTCAGCTCCTCGATCCTGGCAACGGAGGTGGAAATCATGGTGACCGTGTCCGGGTGCTGTGGCTGCTTTGTAGCTTTGACTCATCCTCGGTCCGAAGCTCCGAGGGCCATGGCGTCGTTGTCGATACGGCGTGGGTCGGGCGCAGAGATACACTGCATGGAAGCCATCTCCGCCTTCCCAGGCTACGGATACCGGGTGTACAGATGGCGGGGCTCCGGAAGACCCGCCTTCGTACAAGATCGGCGCCCAGGCGTCGGCTCGGGCGGGCGCCGCGCATTTGTATCGGACTTCCGGGACGGGACCTGTCATAGAGGTTAGTCATCATGGTGCCCTACAGTGGCAGGCATGGCCGTCACTGTAGGGGTAGCGTGATCATGAACGCGGGCGTAGGGTTGTGACGGGACGGCTCCCATCCGCGCCTCTGGCGTCGGCCCGGCTGTGCACCGTGGGAAGGCGGGCGGTGGTTATACGTCAAGTCCGTGGTCAGGCTTGACCGGGAGGTGCGGCGCGTCCCGTCCGAGGCCCTAGCACAGGGGCTCGGACGGGACGGGAGGCGGGAGCCCGTCCAAGGCGTTCCTGTAGAGGGTTCGGGCAAGATGGAACGTTAGCGTCTGTCCGAGGCCTCGCGTAGGGGCCTCGGACGGGGACGGTAGGCAAGCGTCCGTCCGAGGCCTCGGCGTAGGGGGGCTCGGACGGGGACGGAAGGCAAGCGCCCGTCCGGGGGGCCTCAGCGTAGGGGGCTCGGACGGGGCGGAAAAGCGCCCGTCCGAGGCCCTCAGCGTAAGGGGGCTCGGGACGGGGCGGAAAGTTAAGCGCCCGTCCGAGGCCTCAGCGTAAGGGGGGCTGGGGGGGCGGAGTTAGCGCCCGCCCGAGGCCTCAGCGTAGGGGGCTCGGACGGGCGGAAGGCAAGCGCCCGTCCGAGGCCTCAGCGTAAGGGGGGCTCGGACGGGGGGCGAAAAGTTAGCGCCGCCGTGGGCCCAAACTAAGGGGGGCTTGGTCGAGGCTGCTGGCGGCGTCTTGGGGCTCGCGGGGCAGCCATGCTTAGTTACCATGTAGCCTAGCTTTGCGTTTGTTGGGCCTAACTGTTTGGAGGGCCCTTATTTTGGTCCCCGACAGTAGCCCCGAACCTTCGAAGGAGTGAGTATACTCGTTCGGAGGTTGTGGTTTTTCGGCCGGGCTTTTTGTCGGGCGTCTTTGTTAGATGCTTCGAGCTTTTTATTATGGTGCGCGCAAGCGGCGCCCGGGCGGGTGTAGTTTCGAGGCCTCGGAGGGGGTGTGAACAACCCTCCGAGGGCTTGCATGCGTTCGGATGCGTTTGTGGCTTGTGAGAGGCGTAGCTTTGTCTACCGCAAAAACGCCTCTACCCCCCAGGGGTTTGCACATGTCCGGTGAGGGTGCCTTTTTTATTTCGAGGCTATATTCTCCGGCGGGGGGCGCGCGAGCGCACCCGCCGGGTGTAGCCCCCGAGGCCTCGGAGGAGTGTGGGTGCTTCTCCGAGGGCTTGTTCGTGTTTTTTGGTCAGAGCGTTTCCGTCGTGTGCCGAGCCCCCGGGCCCGTCGGCTCGTCCGGGAGGCATGGCGCGTAGTTAGGTGACGTTTCCCAGCCTTGGCCACTATGCCGGGGTAGCCCCCGAGCCCCGTTCTGGCGTGGGGCGGCCGGTCGGTACTTGGTCGTTAATTTCGTAAGACGCCTCACGCATCCCTTCCGCAGGGAGGAGGGTGGATTTTGTCATGCTATCGACGGCAGGTGCCGCACACAACTAGATCCTGTGAGCTGTTAACGGGTGAATCCAAGTGGAATGCCCGTGCCCCGTTCGCTAGGGGTTGGCTGGGCCCGGAGGCGCATTCCATTAGAGCCTACAAGGTATGTGCGAGGCGGGGCCGGGTCCCGTCCGCCCAGTCCCGAGGGCTCGATGCACTCCCGCGGGATCCCCCTAACTCAGACTGCCTCGCTGGCCTTGGATACGGCGTCGGACGATCCCTGTTGTGCAGGGCTGAACTGTGTATGAGTCCGTCCGAGCCATCCCTGACTCTGTTGCCCTGAGGCGGCTGTCGAACCCCTTAGTGGGCCAGCCCACGAACCTCTGGACCGTAATGGGCCATCGCCCCGAGCTCCTTCCGGGAGAAGGAAACGCTCGCCGTGGAAATCCCGTCGTGGGGGACGTGGGCGCGTCTTTTAGGCGTCCTCTTCGGGCGGTGAGCACCGCCACGCCACATTCAGGAGAGGTGGTGGGCCCCCACGACCGAGGCGGTTTGGCGTACCGCAGCGTGTGCACAGGTCCCACGGGGGACGTGGACGGTGGCGTATGCTGCGGCCAAGCTGAGCCAGCGCCGCGCGTCAGTCCTCGGGTCCCGTGTGTCGAGGATCCTTTGTGGAGAAAAAACCTGCGCCGTGTGTGAGGTGCAGCGGGCCGATGTGTTTGTGGCCGCCAGCGTCTTGGCGCTGGGTCTCCGTGTGACGTGCACTTGAGTAGGGAATCCCGGCGCGATCGCGCATTAAATGCGGTAGATGAACCGATGGGGTTTTTCGGGTATAAGTACGGGTGTAGGCGGCGTTTGGCTTCCTTCTCGCCTTCCTCGCCCTTGCGCCCGCCTTCATTCCCTCCGCCATCGCTATCTCGCTCAAGCGCCGAGAGAAAAAGGGGGCGAAAAGGGAGAACTCACCTGCACCCGCCCGGCCCGCCGTTGCCATGGCATCCAGACCCGAGATCATCGGCGTGGAGGAGTGGGAGACGAGTTCCGTGACGCTGCCGGAGCTGGTGGCGCTCGTGGGGAAGGGGCTTCTCCGCCCTGCGCCGACAACGCCTCGCCGGAGTGGATGGTTCCCCGGCCGACCACCTGTCCCCGCGCCCGCCACGGGATACGTCGTGAGCTTCACGGCGTTCCATGAGAACGGGCTCGGGATGCCGGCGGGTCGATTCTTGAGGGCCATCCTCGAGTACTACGGCCTGGAGCTGCAGAATCTCAACCCCAACTCCATCACGCACATGGCGGTGTTTGTCGCCTTGTGCGAGGGCTTTCTCGGGGTCGAGGTCCACTGGGACCTCTGGCTCCACTTCTTCGAGGGCGCCCTCTACCTCAAAGGCGTCGAGAAGAGGAAGAGGACGTCCGTCCGCGCCGGGGGCTGCATACGGCAGTTGCGGGGTCGTCACAATCGGGATTCCTACATCCCGGCGAAGCTCGCCTCCTCCAACCGCGGCTGGCGCGCGAAGTGGTTCTACCTCCGGACGACTTCGGTCATCTGCCCGCCTACACCGGGAGGGTGTTCGACGCGGAGCCCGCGAGGTGGAAGGAGGAGATCATCCCGGAGAAGACTACCCCACTGCAGAAGGTGTTCCGCGCTTTGAGGATGCTGACCCACAAGGGGTTGGACGCATCAGTTGTCATTGCCGCCTTCCACAGGCGGCGAGTCCTGCCCCTTATGGAGAGGCGACCCTGCCTGTTTGACATGAGGGAAGGCAGCCCTTGGGCCGGGGCGAGGATGTCGTCCGTCGACCTCGAGCACGACGAGGTCGTCGAGCGGACCAAGAAGGCGGCGACGGTGACAGACGTCTCCAACCTCTACAAGGTTGCGATGCGCCCCCACCCGGATGCCATCTCCGTGGTAAGTTTCCGTGGTCGTGTTCGTACCGTTAATGTTCGCATCCTCCCCTTCATCCTCACCTTATTCTTTTCTTTGCAGGGGTTGGCCTGGAAGCTGCGGGCGTCCAAGCCCCCCATCTCCGCGGAGAAAGAGGCGAACAAGGCCCACGAGGAGAAGCAGAGGGAGAAGAAGAAGAAGAAGTCGGACAGGAATGTCCGTAAGCAGAGCGAACAGCGCGCCCTGGACAAGCTGCGGCGCCGAGGAAGAGGGACTCCCTCGAGAGCCGACACCCTCCGATACCACCGGCGCCGATGATGACGATGATGAGGATGACGAGGGGGAGGATTACGACTTCCTCGGCTTCATGGAGAGTGAGAGGCTGAAGGAGTCGTTGGTTACGCCCCGGCTCTCTGGTGATGCGCCCTGCAGAGGCGGGCAAAGAGAAGTCCAGCACGCAGGCCTCGGCCTCGGCGTCTTCAGGGCCGAGGCTGCGTGTTGAGCCCAGGGCCGCATCGCCCTCCCGTGAAGAGGGAGGGTGGTCGCCATGGCCGTTGAAGGACGCCGCCCCTGCCCTTCACTCCGCCCGAGGCAACGGCCGGGGCGGCTGGAGACGTGACCCCGTCGGGGGACGAGGCCCCTCCCCGAAGTCGCCCCGCCCGGCCGGCCCGGTCGGGGGCTCGGACCCACCCCGAGCGACTTGAGGTGGCGAGGAGGGCCGCCGAGGGTGAAGCCGGGCCTCACCCGAGGAGGCGGCGACGCCGGAGGGTCGGCATCGTGCCTGCGACCCCCAGTCGCGTGGGCCGAGGACACCTCAAGTCCGAGCCCCGGACGAGCACGGCTCCGGCGAGCCGATTGTTCCGGCCGCCCGGTCACCGGGTGAGCATCTCTCCCTCCTTAAGTCTTTCATCGTTTTTGTTTCATTTCTTCCTCACGAAGTCCCGCCCTTCTCGCCACCGTAGCCAAAAACGCAAGACGGCCCGGCTCCGCCCCGCTTGCTCCGCCCAGAGGCGAGGGAAGGGCCGGGACGGCGGCGCCTCCGCCCTCGTGGTGGTGCCGCCTCCGGCGACCGAGGAGAGGCGGTCGAGGCGCCGCCGCGTCAGTGAGCCACCCCCGCCCGTGACGGAGAGGGGGCGCAGTATGGGGCACGGAGGCCTCGGCCACGCCCGCCGTGGAAGTCGCGACGGCGCCTGCGCCGGTGGCCGCTACCGACATGGTCATGGAGGAGCGGGCGCCGGTTCCGCCCCGGGTCGTGCCACGACAGCAGAGGTGGTGGAGGTCCCTCCTCAGAGGAGACCGCCCCGCTGAGGGAAAGAGGTGGCCGTCGCGGACACGGCTTCCACAACCGGGCGATCGTGGCGGGGTCGTCTAGGCGGCGCTCGCCGAGGGGTCCTCCAGCAGGGAGGTGGTCCGCTTTGACGCGAGGGAGAGGTGTTCGCCGAGCTGCTCCAGCAGGCTGAAGAAGCCACGATCGGCTGGGCTGGTCGGGCACTTCCGCACGGCTATCCTTCCCGATGTTCTTTGAAGGGCCGACGCCATCGGCGCCCCGCGGGTGCCGACGCCCGGGGTCCCGATGTTCTTTGAAGGGGCGACGCTGCGGCGCCCGCGGGTGCCGACGCCGAGGGGAAGGAGTGGGGGCCGACGCCCCCAGTGAATTCTGCAATTCGGGCCGAGTGTGCCCATGTAAAGAACTTAATTAGTTTTTTGCTTTGTCTGGTCGATTAAGACTGTGGCCCGTCGAGGCCTAGTGACTTGTTAATTGTTTTTTGTCTATTTTTCGTGCCTTTGAATCTCGCCTCGTATTTAGATTAGGGCCTCTGCGAGGATACTGAGTTTAGAGGTCAGCTCCCTAGTCAAGGGTGGCAAGCAGAGGTACCGTAGCGCTGGGGCATGGGCGGCCTCGTGGCTTTGCCAGCCCTGACGCTTGGAGCAACCCTCCTGCAAAGCATGAAGCCTCTTCGTCCTATGGTAGTGAGTAGGAGTGCCGTAGCGCATGGGCGTCGGCGACCCGTGGCTCAACCGTCCCTAGGTTTTCAAGACGTCTCCCTTAGTTACCCTTTTTTTCTAAGCGTTTGGGATCTCGGCACGAAAATGTCCAAGAAACGATTAACAAAAAACAAGTGTGCTGCAGAGTGCCTTTCGGGAGGGGTTCCCCTGTTTAGCCCCCCGAGGGAGGCTCGGCTTTGATGGATCGAAGCCGAGTCTCGCTTAGACTCTGAGGTGGCGTAAGTATAGTTCAGGTCCTCAGCCCCCGAGGGCCTTGGACATGTTTCTCGTTTGCCGAAAACTGTAAAAATGAGAAATGCTTCCCATTCTTTTTTAAGAAACATGGAGTACAACTATGTGTAAAAACTTGGAAGCTTAAGGGTAGAAGCGACGTAGCTGTTGAATGTTCCAAGCGTTGTTGAGGACTTCACCGGCCTCATTGGCGAGCTTGTATGTGCCTGGCTTGAGGACTTCGGCGATGATGAAGGGTCCCTCCCAAGGCGGCGTGAGCTTGTGGCGTCCTCTGTTGTCCTGGCGGAGACGGAGCACCAGATCGCCTTTCTTGAGGTCTCGGATCCGGACCAGTCGGTCATGGTAGCGTCGGAGGGACTGCTGGTATCTTGCCGAGTGTAGGAGGGCAACGTCCCTAGCTTCATCAAGCATGTCCAGCGAGTCCTCTCGAGCTACTTGGTTGCGGGCCTCGTCGTAGGCTTTGAGCCTCGGGGATCCGAACTCCAAGTCGGTAGGCAAAATAGCCTCAGCGCCGTACACCAGGAAGAAGGGCGTAAACCCTATAGCCCGGCTCGTCGTCGTCCTAAGGCTCCAGAGGACCGAGGGGAGTTCGTCGAGCCATCTTTTGCCGAATTTGTTGAGCTTGTTGAAAATCCGAGGCTTGAGCCCTTGCAATATCATCCCGTTGGCCCGCTCCACTTGACCGTTCGTCTGAGGGTGCGCCACCGAGGACCAGACGATGTGTATCTGGTGGTCGTCGCAGAAGTCTCGGAACTTTGCCCCCGTGAACTGGGTGCCGTGGTCAGTGATGATGGAGTTTGGGACACTCCAAAGCGATGGGTGATATCGGTGAAAGAAGAGCACCGCTGTGCGGACCGGATGTTGGTGACGGGGCGCGCCTCGATCCACTTGGAGAACTTGTCTATGGCGACAAGCAGATGAGTGAAGCCCCGGGCGCCTTCTTGAGGGGTCCTACCAGGTCAAACCCCACACGGCGAAGGGCCATGTGATCGGGATGGTGCAGGTGCGAGCCGGTAGGTGCGTCGGCGAGCGTAGTACTGGCACCCCTCGCAGGTGCGCACTACCTCGGTGGCGTCGGCGACCCGCGGTTGGTGATAGAATCCTGCCCGGCCTTTGCCGACGAGGGAGGCGGGGAGCGGTGTGGTGGCCCACACACCCCGGCGTGGATTTTGCGAACGAGGGGGCAAGGCCATCCTCGACCGTGACGCATCATTTGCAGGGGACCCCGAGGGGCTTCGGCTTGTAGAGGTCGTCCTCGATGACGACGAAGGACTTTGCTCTTCTCGCGATGCGCTTGGCCTGATTGAAGTCCTCGGGGAGGGGTTCCCGAACGATCAATCGAGGTATGGCTTTCTCTAGTCCGGCTTGGGGTCGGCTTCGGATCCTCCCCGTCGATCTCCATGACCTTGGGGTTTGACGCCGAGGACGCCTCGGAGTCCGAGGGGGCCTCGGTTGCGAGAGGGGCCTTGGACATCTCCCCGGCCCCGAGGGAGGGGGTCGGAGCGATTCTCCGTGGCCTCCTCCTGTTCGTTCCCGAGTGTGATGGAGGGAGCCGTGAGGTCCTTTGTGAAGACGTCGGGAGGCTGGGGGGCTCTTCCGGTGGCGATCTTGGCGAGTTCGTCGGCAGCCTCGTTGTACCTACGGACGATGTGGTTGAGCTCAAGGCCCTCGAACTTGTCTTCCAGGGCGCGCACCGCCTTGCGCAGACGCTGGCGTCCATCTTGGGGTCGTGGCGGCTTGAGTCCTTCATGACCTGGTCGATGACGAAGCTGCGAGTCCCCTCCCGGACATCAAGGCGCTTGATGCCGAGTTCGATGGCGATCTTCAACCCGTTGAGTAGGCCCTCGTACTCCGCCATGTTGTTTGATTTGGGAAGTGGAGGCGGATTACGTGTCGCATGTGCACCCCGAGGGGGGAGACAAAGAGGAGGCCAGCGCCGGCTCCAGTCTTCATCAGGGACCCGTCGAAGTACATATCATCCAGCACTCCGCCTGGAGCCGGGGCGGCGGTAGCCGAGTATCGGTCCACTCGGCGATGAAGTCGGCCAAGACTTGAGACTTGATAGCCTTCCTTGGCGCGTAGGAGAGGGTTTCTCCCATGAGCTCAACGGACCACTTGGCGACCCGCCCTGAGACTTCCCGATTTTGGAGGATCTCCCCCAACGGGAAGGAGGAGACCACCGTCACGGGGTGGCGTCGAAGTAGTAGTGCGGAGCTTGCGCCGGGTCAGGACCACCACGTAGAGCAGTTTTTGGATCTGCGGGTAGCGGATCTTGGTCTCGGACAACACCTCGTGATGAAGTAGGCGGCCTCTGGGACCGGCGGGGGGTGTGGCCCTCCTCCCGCCTCTCGGCGACGATGGCCGCATCGACTACTGCGTTGTTGCGGCAACGTCTGAGGAGGAGGGGCTCCCCTTCGGTGGCGGGGACGAGGATCGGGGCGGTGGTGAGGGCGGCTTTGAGCTTGTCGAGGGCCTCCGGGCCTCGGAGGTCCGGAGGCGCTCGGACTTTCTTAGGAGGCGATAGAGGGCAGGCCCTTCTCGCCGAGCCGTGAGATGAAGCGGCTTAGAGACGCCCGAGACAGCCCATGACTCGGTTGCATGCCCTTAGGTCCTTGATCGGCCCCATGCTCGTTACCGCAGTTACCTTCTCGGGTTGGGCTCGATGCCGCGCTTGGAGACGATGAACCCGAGGAGCATGCCTCGGGGACCCCGAAGACGCACATCTCGGGGTTGAGCTTGACGCTCTTGGCCTTGAGACAACGGCGACCTCAAGGTCGGAGATGAGGTTGTCGGCCTCCTTGGTCTTGACCACGATGTCGTCGGCGTAGGCCTCTACGGTTTTGCCGATGTGGTCTCGAAAACGCCCGGCATGCACCGTGATACGTGGCCCCCTGCGTTCTCGAGCCCGAAGGGCATTGTCACGCAGCGAGTACATACCGAAAGGGGTGATGAAGGAAGTCGCGAGCTGGTCGGACTCCTTCATCTTGATTTGGTGGTAGCCGGAATATGCATCAAGGAAGGATAAGAGCTCACACCCGAAGTGGAGTCGACTATCGATCGATACGTGGTAACGGAAAAAGGGACTTTCGGACATGCTTTATTTAGACTAATATAATCTACACACATCCTCCATTTCCCACTCTTTTTTCCTAACAGATGAGGGGTTAGATAACCACTCGAGGGTGGAACACCTCCTTGATGAACCCGGCCGCCAAAAGCTTGTTCACCTCCTCGCCAATGGCCTGTGCTTCTCCTCGTCAAATCGGCGCAGACGCTGCTTCACCGGCTTGGACCCGGCCGGATGTCAAGGGAGTGCTCGGCGACTTCCCTCGGAATGCCCGGCATGTCCGAGGGACTCCACGCAAAGATGTCGGCGTTTGCGCGGAGGAAGTCGACGAGCACAACTTCCTATTTCGGGTCGAGGGAGGCGCGGATCTTCACCGCCTTGCCGGATGGAGAGGCGGGGTCCAGCGGGACCTCCTTCACTCCGTCGGATGGCTCGAATGCGCGCCGGCGTGACGCTTGGTGTCGAGGGCCTCGGAGATCGCCACGGCCTCGGCGTGCTCGGCTGCCTCGGCGTCCGGTTGAGAAGCGTGTTCGTAGGAGGAGCCAACGGTGATGACGCCATTAGGGCCCGGCATCTTGAGGAGAAGGTAAGTGTAGTTGGGGACGGCCATGAACCGCATACGCGGGTCGTCCGAGGATTCCGTGATAGGTTCCTCGAAAGTCAACCACGTCGAAGGTGATGACCTCCTTGCGAAAGTTCGACGGCGTCCCAAAGCAAACCGGGAGGTCGATCAGCTCGAGGGGCCGGCGCGTCTACCCGGCACTATGCCTCGAAAGGGAGAGCTCTTGGGCCGAGGCTGTGGCGCTCTATCCCCAACAAGCTGAGGGTTTCGGAGTAGAGGATGTTAAGGGCACTTCCGCCATCCATCGGCACCTTGGTGAGCCGCACGTTGCCGACAATGGGGTCGACCACGGCGGGTACCGCCCCGCCCCGACGCGTGGGCGGGTGGTCGTCGATGCTTTGAAGGTGATGGCGTCGGCGGACCACGGCAGGTACTGCGGAGTGGTGGGGTGCACCGAGAATATCTCTCGACGTTCGCGCTTGATCTGGCGCGGGGTGAGGTTCGCCGGCAGTCCCTCGATGACCATGGCGTCATGGACCTCGGGGAACTCCTCGCCTTTGTTTTCCCCCCCCTCCTTTTTCTTGTCCTCGGGTGGGGAAGCCGATAGAAGCGACAGGCCAGTCGCACTCCCCATAGTGTGCTTGACGGGGAATTTGTGGAAAGGGCAGGACTTTTTGAGCATGTCGTCGAAGGCCCCGGGCCGGGGCCTCGGGGGGGCCTTGCGGTCGGCCGCGACGATATCGTCTTCGGATTCCGCCTCCTTTTTGCTCTTCTTCCCTTTGCACCTGTTCTTCTTGTTTTTTCACGGGGTTGCGGGGTGCCTCCCCCCGGCATCGTCTTCCTTCCGCTTCCCTTTGTTGCCGTTGTTGCGGAAAATCGCCCCCCACCGCCTCCTCGCGGAGGGCGAAGTTCATCGCCACTTCGAACGGCTCGTTGGCGGTGGTTGGCATCTTCGGCCCAATTCGTGGACGAGCTCCTTGCAGGTCGTGCCGTCCAGAACGCTGCCGATGATGGCGGTGCCGCCACGTTGGGCTGTTCCGTGCACTTTTCGAGAAGCGCTGATGAAGTCCCGTTGCGTCTCGTCGGGCTTTGGCGGCGGCTGCCGAGATCCCACGAGTTCCCAGGGGCGCCGTCACGTGCCTGGAAATTCCCCAAAAACCCCGACTAGTTCGGACCGGTCGCGGATCGTGTGGGCGGGAAGATGCTTCAATAGCGCGCGAATCACCCAAGTGAAGCGGGAGGTTGCGGATGATAAGCCGGTCATCGTCCGCGCCGCCAAGCTGGCATGCCGAGGCGGTAGTCGTTGAGCCAAACCTCGGGGTTTGTTTCTCCCGAGTATTTGGCAAGGTTGGCGGGCTGTCGGAACCGGAAGGGGAACGTGCGTTGCGGATCTCCCTCCCCTGAAGGCGCGGGGCCCCGGGGATCGGCATCATCACGGTCCTCGTCGCTATCGCGCTGCCACCTGCGTGGTGGCGGTCGTGCCCGCCCGTGCTCTCGGCTTCCTTCGCGGCGTTGTTGATGGCGTTGCGTGCGTCACCATCATCGATGCTGCCGCGATTGTCTGAAAGACGCTCGCGGATCGACCTCCGCGATGGGTCCCGATGGACCGAGGCTTCTCGCTCGTGGCGTGGACGCTCTCCGTCCTCCCGTCCCTCGGTGCCCGATGTCGGGAGGCCGAGCTTTCAGCCTGGCTGGACGGACAGCGGTCTCGAGATAATCTCGCGGATCATCTCGAATCAAGTCGCCCTCGGGGTGGATGGTTACGGCATCGCCGGACGAGGAGGGCAGCCGCCGCTGACGTTATGACTTGCGTGGGAAGATGGGGGCGCTCTCCACCCTCGTCGTTTTGGCGATCATACATTGGCGTCACGTGCTGGCGGCGGCGGCGGGGCTAGGATTGCGTGCCGCCGCGGTGGGCACGCTCGTGCGCTTCTATCTCTGTCGTAGCGGCGACGGTGGCGCTCGAGCCTGTCCCCAAGCTCCCGAATCCGCTCGATAGCGGGACGCCGTGGCCCTCGAGGGGTAGCCGGTGTTCGCCGGTCCCGGAGGGCCCGCATTATCTTGGAGTCGTGGCCCCTAGCCCGGAGGCCGGGATGTGCTAGGGTCCTCGGGGGTTGCGCCCGCCGGGCCGCTCTGCGGCGGGCACAGGATCACGGCCCCTGGTCGCCGCCGTCGTTGCCGTTGCCGCCTACGCCGAGTTCACCCGATCTCACGTGAAAGCATTCACGAGTTGGATCGCACATGTCGTCGGGGAGTCGGAGTCGGGGTAGCAAAGCGAAGGCGTGCTCGGGATGAACCCCCTGGGCTCCGTATCCTCGGGCGGCGTCGGATCGGGTGGGTGTAGCGCGTCTTGGGAGTAAGCGTCGCTGCTCCTCTGTCCCCGATCAGGTACTCCTCGTAGGCATGGATGGAACCATCGGGGTGTCCGCGTCGGGGTGCTACGTGTGGAGCTTTGCCCGGCCCGGCGAGGACGCCTCCCTCGGGTTCCCATGGCGGTGGAGACCAACGCTGTATGCGTGGCGGCAGGCGTTGGCCATGCCAAACGGCTGGCGTGGTGGCGGCGGCGGCCCGGGCGTCCCCGGCGGGTATATCGCCCGGCCTGGCGCGCCGCTAGATCTTCCCGCGACCGCCCGGCGTCGGGTGCGTCCATCGAGCGCGGGCGGGAGCGGCGCCGTGGGCGCCTCTGCGCGGGCCGGTGTTGGGTCATTGGGGACTCGTTGGAAGGCCCCGAACTCCGGCCGGGAGGAGTTCCATGTCGTCTTGGACTCCGGTCGACACGAACTCAAGCTCACCGAATCGGATCGGGGTCCCCGGCTCCGGCCGGGCCGGAGTGGAGAGGAGTTGGGCTGAGAAATCGCCCGAGCCGCCGTCGTCGCGTCTGCGAGGCCATCCGGAGGTTTTTGCGGGAAAAGAGGTGAAACACGCACTTGCCCCTACTGGCGCGCCAACCGTCGGTGCTAAACCGGGCGGTCCTAGTACCAACGAGTAAATTTGCGTGCGTGCTCCCAACCCCGGATGGTGTGCGAGATGGACACAAGGGGAGTCTTGTACTATCTTGCACCAAGGTGCTTGTAGGTAGGGGTGTACAAGCGGTGGAGAGAGGGAGAGCTGGTCCCAAGTCTCGTGAATATGAGTATATGAGCCCGTGTGCTAAGGAGATTGCTAGACTCGCGACGTAGTCCGATTGACTGTGTCTAGACCAACCCGGTTTGCTTGTGGACTTGTTTTTCTTGCCCTTGGAAGGACCTCCGTCCTTCCCTTTTATAGCCGCAAGGGGAGGAACGGGCTTTTAGTACAGGTGTCGAATAGGTGAAACTGTGGTGGGCACCGCCTCTTCTCGGCCGAGGCCTCGGGGCTTCTCCTGCGCCTTGTTTCGAGGCCCCGGTGTGGGCGGCGGCCTTGTCTTGCACGGCGCCCGTCTTTTGCCGATTGCGGGCGCCGTTCAGGAGTCAGCTCCTCGATCCCCGCAACGGAGGTGGAAATTATGGTGACCGTGTCCGGGTGCTTTGGGCTCTTTGTAGCTTTGACTCATCCTCGGTCCGAAGCTCCGAGGGCCGCTGGGCGTCGTTTGTCGTATACTGGCGTGGCGGGCGCAGAGAGATACACTGCATGGAAGCCATCTCCGCCTTCCAGGCTCGATACCGGGTGTCTGATGGCGGGGCTCCGGAAGACCCGGCCTCAGTACAAAGGTCGCGCGCCGCGGCGCGGCTCGGGCGCGGCGCACGCCATATCGGGACTTCGGGACGGGACCTGTCATAGAGGTTAGTCATCATGGTGCCCTACGGTGGCGCAGGCATGGCCGCCAACAGTAGGGGTAGCGTGATCATGAACGCGGGCGTAGGGTTGTGACGGACGGCTCTCATCCCTGCCTGGCGTCGGTCGGCGACAGCACGGTGGGAAGGCGGGCGGTGGTTATACGTCAAGTCCGTGGTCGCTTGACCGGGAGGTGCGGCGCGCCCCGCCCGAGGCCCTAGCACGGGGGCTTGGACGGACGGGAGGCGGAGCCCGTCAAGGCGTTCTGTAGAGGGTTCGGGCAAGATGGAGCGTTAGCGTCGGCCCGAGGCCTCGGCGTAGGGGCTCGGACGGGGACGGTAGGCAAGCGTCCGTCCGAGGCCTCGGCGTAGGGGGGCTCGGGCGGGGACGGAAGGCAAGCTTCCGTCCGGGGCCTCGGCGTAAGGGGGCTTGGATGGGGCGGAAAGTTAGCGCCCGTCCCGAGGCCTCGGCGTAAGGGGGCTCGGGCCGGGGGGAAAAGATTAGCGCCCGTCCGAGGCCTCGGCGTAGGGGGCTCGGGACGGGGCGGGAAGGCAAGCGCCCGTCCGAGGCCTCGGCGTAAGGGGGCGGGGACGGGGCGGAAAGTTAGCGCCGCCGTGGGCCCAAACTAAGGGGGCTTGGTCGAGACTGTTGGCAGCGTCTTTGGGCCTGGCAGGCCATGCTTAGTTACCATGTAGCCTAACTTTGCGTTTGTTGGGCCTAACTGTTTGGAGGGCCCTTATTTTGGTCCCCGACAATTTTAATCATTCTTGTATTTACCGAACCTCTTTTTTTTATGTAGCTGACACTAATATGTTTTCCAATGTAACAGCAAACAGCGGGTGTTTACATGGCAGCGGGCTCTGGTTTGGCTGAGCCACTAGGATATTAGGAGTGGTTGCTATAGGTGTGCTACTTCGTGTACAGTTCATTGTAATTTTACCCTTCAGATGGAAACTAGACCAATATCTATTTTCTGAACACTAGAAGATTGTGGTTCTCACCTGTTGTTTTATTTACTGAACACTTGGTATTCCTGAGACAATAGTAAAGAGGCTTCACAATTAGAACTGCAGTCTCTATGCTTAATTCTCTGAACTCGGAGTTATCTAAATTGCTTATATGCATTGGCTGCTATTAACAATTATCTAACTAAATGTATTGGATCTTTAATGATTGAACCTGACAAATGTACTACACATATTTGAACTAGATTGTTAGTTTTTCAGCAACCTTTTTATGTTTTGATAATTGCATGGTACAGACAAATATATTTTGATAATCTTCACTATGAAATCCAAGATTTAGTCCAGTAAAGAAAAGAGCTCCACATCTTCCACAAGGTGATAGCCTGATTGTCTGATCTGCATTCTACCCTTTTATGCAGTTCAAATTTTGTCACATCAGATCTTTGTCTTCTTATGTCCTTGCTATAGTAGACTTGATAGGTCTCTTTTCAGGAAGAAATTTCCATTTAATACATCTTTCTTTTGGTTAATGTTGCCATGTTCTTCTAGATGAGCAGGACTGGTGAGTCCCAATTGGTGCCTATGTCTCCTCCAGTCCTTCTCAGTATATAAATAACCGATTCACATTGAATTCTATTTTTTTGTGCCAAGATAAGTAGTCTGATAGAAGTGCCATAACTCAGTACAGTTCTGAATCTATATCTAGTTAGCAGACATAAAGTTACTCATATGTTGATAGTGAATCTTCTCGGTGGTTGTTTATAGTGTAAACAATGTTTCTGTTGATTCTCTCTGATGCTAAAATTTGAGCTGAGTACCATTCTTTCATCTTATTTAAATAATTACTGATCTATCAAAAAGAGGAGATGCATGCATCATTATGTATTTTCAATAGCCACTAATATTTTTGAGGAGCTGAGTACCACTAATATTTTCAGTTCTCCTGTGCTGCATTCGCTGACTACTTATTTGCTATTCAACTAGGAGTGTTCCTTGTGTAAATTTGCTTATTATCTGAAGATCTTTTCTCTCAGTTATACTTCTAAAGCTCTCTTACTACTTATTTGCTATTCAACTAGTAGTGTTCCTTGTGCAAATTTGCTTATTACCTGAAGATCTTCTCTCAGTTATACTTCTAAAGCTCTCTTGTACCAAGCACAGATAATCAATGGGACATGTTTGTTTTTATTTGGGTGCAAACAGGAGCAATATCCAAGTGAAGACAGTAGCAAGGATGGCAATGAGGCGATATCTATTTAGTTAGATTTTTAATTGCATTTGTATTTAGTTTTGGTATGAGCATGTCTTGCTTTCTATCTGAGCGGTCAATGGTTTTATTATGCCCAAATGTTTTGGTATGAGAATTTTTATTGTTGAAATGGTGGAGCACGATGTGTGAAATAGTTATCAGTGACGCGTATTGGCTAGACGCGTCACTGATAGAGGGTTTTCAGTGACGCGTGTTGTTTGGACGCGTCACGATAGGGGTTATCAGTGACGCGTATTTATTGGACACGTCGCTATAGGGGGTTATCAGTGACGTGTATTTATTGGATGTGTCACTGATAGAGGGCTATCAGTGACGTGTAAATACGCGTCACTGATTTGCCCTTATCAAAGACGCGAGAAAAGTGACGCATTTTTTCCGCGTCACTGATGACTGTCTAGAAGTGTCACTGATAAACTTTTTTTTTGGCATAGTGCAATATTTATATCTTGAAATAAATTTGTTAAAACAACTAGATCTAAAAAAATCTTTTCTGATGATACTAATTATGATACTAATCGTTAATATTTATTATTTATTAAAATTGTCGGCGGTTGTTTCTCGGAAAGAGAAAATGACTTTCTTTTAGAGACAGAGAGGGAGTACTTTACAAGTTCTAACTATGTGATACAAAAGTTCCGAGCTATTTCAAATCCATGAAGACGAGCAATGGTTAGACACTAGCACCATCTAATCATTGCGTGTTATAGGCAACAATTTAACATGCCAGGTATGGCTCCTTGTTGCCAGTCCGAAGCCCAGTATACTGTTTGAGTGCCAAATCTAGGTTGTTCACTTCCTTTATTCATAACTTAGGTGTTGTTACTAGGTTGCCCCAGTTACATACCCCAGTTATATAGTAAATCCAGTGCAAAAACCGTTACACACTTATGTGTTTTCAAAGTAAATTTTTGTGTTTGACAAATATAGTACCTCAGTTGCCTCCAACTAATGTTGAGCCACCATGCAGGTACACGGGTACAAAAGATCTACTTCTTTGTGGTCTGTCTGGAGACAGCCTATTGGAAGACTTATTAGATCGTTTTTGTCAAATTGTTGTCCAGTGGATTGGTGACACCTCCAAACCCACTCCCCACCTCTAAACCCACTCCCTCTTCTACTATTTATGTAATTAATCGGGTTGTTCGGCTAGTCATATAAGCCGGCTGATAAGATAAACTAGCTGATTTTGCTGTGAGAGAAAAATACTGTTCGAACGGCTAATATGCTCGGCTGATAAGACAAGCGTTTGCAAGTAGTGATGCCTTATAGTACCCCTAGCCAGTGCTAAGTCAAATCTCTTGGATCGACTCAATATGCATATAAGTAGGAGCTACTGAACATCAGCCTACAGAATATGCTATGGTCGCAACAGATGAAAACTAAAGAATCCTTAGGGCCTCCTTTACGGTTGTTTTTTTAGAGAGAGAGACAAGGGCTCAAACATAACAAAATAAAATAAGGAGCTGTTTGGATCTTTTTATTTAGAGTAATTGAAATCTACTTGATAAACTACTTGGGTCATTTGGCTTGGATTTGACATTCCACCACTTCCCAAAGTTTACCTATAAGCCTATCTCAAATTTATAGGGTGAAAGATAAAAATTGATTTTCTTGATCACTATGCTATGTTTTTACTTTGCAATTTATAACACGCTCTTCAGCTCGCTCCCTTATGCTTAAAATACAATATATAAGTATCTCTCGTATAGCCAATAATAATATATACTCTTTCCGGTCTATTTTATCGACGCAAATTAGACTGATATGGTCTTTTTAGATTATACTTTGACCATTCATTTATTTTATATTATATAATTTATGATTATAAATTTATAATCATTGGATAGTATACTTAGAAATCTAATCATATAAAATTTATATTATAATAGTTAACAATTATTAACTTAATTGTTGGTCAAAGTTTTTAAAGATTTAATCTTGATATGCGTGTGTGCTTGATAAAATGGATCGGAGGGAGTAAATGTAATCCATATACAACATATTAGCTTCTAAACTATGATTATTAAAATAAATTCAATTTACAAGGATTCAAACGGGCCTAAAGTAAAACAATCAAACAATTCATCAGCATTAACTGCTTGACTAGAATGCATTTTACAACGAAAGCGCGTCTAGCAAAATTGGGCCCAGCGTAGCAGCGTCGGAAAAGTTTTCTATGCGGCGGCGCAGCATGATCATGTGCAACACCTAGTAGATTGCTGACGCGTGCGATAAGCTCTGCTCATCAACCGGCTGCAGGTGCGGGCTCTGCAGCCTTGAGTGCATGAGTTCAATATCTTTTCAGCTGGCATCTCATGTGATTTTGCGAATACTACAACTAGTTTCTGCATAATAATAAAGAAATTTCGAAGTTAGAACATGATCCATATCCATCACTGTTTCTAGTTTTAGGAATGTGACCTTACATATTGTCGTAAACTAGGAAAGATTAAAAAAAATACATTCTACGTAAACTACATTACAATAAAGCTGTCGTCTAAGTACAACGTGGCTCTACTTTTCACACTGAAAGAAAAGAATAAACATAAGATGCAGGCTAACTTGTGAAAAATTATCATTGGGGATGAGCAACGTGATTTTGAGCCTGACTGTGTCAAGTAAGCAAGAGAAGTTGAAACGAGCTCCTGGGCCCTGTAAAAGCAATGGGAGCATGAATTGCAGCAATTCTGTCAGCAAGCTTACTCTTGTCTATCCAATTGACAATGTCTTTGCATAATCATTTGCCACATGTTATTTCTCTATTCCCGTAACAGCATCACCTAGACTATCTATTGAGATACCTGAGCTATGTCTCCCTTTAAAGACCTTCAGCTGTCCAGCTGCCTGAAAACAGTTTAATACTTAATTGTAAGCCCTAAACCAAGTGATTCAGTGGCTAAGGAATTTATTATTGCCATAAGGAAACCAGAAGCCAAGCACGATGGAACAAGGATGTAAACAGGACACGCCAAGCACAATGGAACAAGGATGTAAACAGGACAAGGTAATACCCACTCATCATGCAGACATATCGTTTTAAGGCAGGTCTGCTTGTAAAGTAACCTGACCAATAGGCATTTGGGTTGTCTGCATATCTAGAAGAAATACAATCATAACCAAGTTCACAGAACAAAACAAAGCCAACCAAACCATATTGTGTATATATGATAAAGAAAACATACAGGAAGAAAGCATTGTCTTGAGAGGCCACTGATCATTTGCAGCATATTTCGCATTGGTATAAATTGAAGGTGTGGATCCTGAGTTAAGTTCGAATCTGTAATTCCCTGGGATTTTTTCCTATCCTTTGATGTACCCTGATTCCTCCCCTCCCGCCCCCGGTTCGGTTCTGTTCTGTTCTGTTCTGTGCTGTAGTATAGTCTTTTCTGTTGCTTTGGTTTTGTTTCTTTCTTTTTCCTTGTATTTTCTACTATATATTTATAAAATTTTCAGTAAGAGCCCCTGGCTCCTCCTGTTTCTTCAAAAAAAATGGTCCAAAACAAGCATGAGAGTTCCAACACTTTTAACAGCTTTAAGCTAGAAAACATCACTATTGATACTATAATATGCCTAAAAGAAATGAAGTTGCAACCATAAGAGGAAGGAAATTAATGGAAGTGGTTCACAGCATTTTTGGAAAGTGTGTCAAAAGTTTGAAGTGCGTTAGCACTTAGCATCTATGGCATTATGGAAGTATTGGTAAATGGAACATATATCGAGGTGCATCATGTACTTTTGAAAAAAGAAACAGGGTGCTGTGGTCACTTAGTTATCAGGGTGTTTGGTCAGGTCCTGCCTTCTGTGTTTTTATAGTTCTTGCTCAGTCATATACTTCATAGCCAACTTACAGTTCGATCCGGAGTAAGGAGATTAATTTTGTAAGGGACTGTTTGTTTTCCTTTCTTAATTCAAAGCAATGCAGCTCTCTTGCGTGTTCAGGAAAAAAAAAAGAGAAAGAAACAGGCTACTTGCATCAGCTGATGAGGCCAAGCTCTTTGAGAATTGAGACCCCACGTACAACCCCGAGTTCTTTTGTTCCCTTCTGTGTATCACAGTCTTGGTAAACAATCTGGAAGAAACAGAAAGCATCAAATCCTGCATGACAGACAATAAAATGTTGTGAACCATCTCCTTTCTAGTAAGTCTAATATGTTCCTTAACCACCAGAGGGGCAACTGTTACTTCAGTTAAGAAACTGCGTCCGGTTTAGACAATAGTTCTGTGGGTGGTTAAGAAGTGTGTTTACCTGTCATTCACACAAATATTAAGGGCAGTAGCAGAAATGACAAGAGATCATTTAATTTCTTATTGTCCATGGCTACATGCTGTATATAAGTGGCAATATATACCAACAGAACCATATCTAGTTCCAAAAGAAAGAGGTGAAATATCCAAACATTCAGTTTTCCAAATATTGAGCCTATTTCAATAATGATGATACAGACATTATTGTCGAAATGCAAAAATTCATCATATCATGCAGATGGGACGAACTTGAGGCCTTGTTTAGATGGTGAGAGGAGAGAGATTGAAAAGTCCTGTAGCACTTCGTTTTTATTTGGTAAATATTGTCCAATCGTGGCCCAACTAGGCTCAAAAGATTCGTCTCGTGATTTATAACCAAACTATGTAATTAGTTATTTTTTTATTTATATTTAATGCTCTTTACATGTGGCAAATCATTTGTGAGAGGAGAGAGATTGAAAAGTCCTGTAGCATTTCGTTTGTATGTGGTAAATATTGTCCAATCGTGGCCCAACTAGGCTCAAAAGATTCGTTTTGTGATTTACAATCAAACTGTGCAATTAGTTTTTTTTTATTTATATTTAATGCTCTTTATATACGGATATAAATTGATGTGATGGAGAGAGAGTGGAAAAACTTGCAAGTTGCAGGTGCATCTAAACAAGGCCTGAGTTGGATATGGTAACAGCAAATTATTTCTGCGGCAAGAAGGTACTCCCTCCGTCCCAAAATAGATGACGTTTTTGGGTGTTCGTGTCATAAGCAGAAAATATGTATAATATTTGTATCTCTAAATAAATTTGTTAAAAAAACTAGATCTAAAGACCTTTTCAATAATACTAATTATGATACTAATCGATGATATTTATTATTTATAAAAATTGCCGGTATCTGTTTCTCGGGAACCGAGAACGTCATTTATTTTGGGACGGAGGGAGTAAATCTGAACAGCAGAGTGCCTAAACGGATATTGCTAGCCAATCCGTGGGATGTGGCCAAACTCCTCATTGATGTACCTGTGCTTGTGACCTGTGTAGTCTGATCAATCATGTCAATGTAGTGTACAGCCGCCTCATCATGCATGCACATGCCACCATTTCTTGGACACCAGAAGCAAATATGCCATTCACCAAGAACAAAAATAACCTTTCCCAATACAATCTATAGAGTGGCAGCTTCAAAACTTGAAGGAACATACATTAGTTCCAGCCGTCCAGATTTATTTGAAGCCGGCTGCTGCTGGTTGAGTAGTGCTGTGTGAGGGAAAGTTCAGCAACAGCCTCTCCACTATTTGAATAATGCCTTGAGTCGCACTCGTACACAACCCACTGGTCAGAAAAAAGAGAAGTAAAAAAAAACAACCATCTAACCCACTCTGCTGCACTACTGTGGTAAGCGTTTGGATGCAGAGTTGGCCATTCCGTTCTCTGGAGTCGGCAGCAAGGAACAGAGACTGCATGTACTAGTTCCACAAGCCTTGAAAATGCTTGCGGAACCAACAGAATTGCCTAGGTAGAAATGCGCATTTTGCTTCCCATCATCCAATTTCACACACCAAGTTTGCCATAACCCAACTTACGACACATCGGACTACTATTTACCTGCTCAACGTAGATGAACTTTCCCTGAGCAGCGCCGGGATGAGTGAATCCAGCACGTCTGCACGCATGCCCCTTAGTTGTTGGATATAACGTACTCCTTCCGTTCCAAATTGTAAGCCCCTTTAATTTTTTTAGTACATCCATTTTACTATGTATGTGTAGATACATAGCAAAATGAATAAAAACAAAAAAATCAAAGCGACTTACAGTTTAGAACGGAGGGAGTAGTACTAGTCCACGGTCTTGAGACAGCCGACGTCGTTGTGGGTGTGCGGCACAACGTGCACGTTGAGCTTCCCCGGCACCACCCCCGCCGATGTGACTGGTTTGCTGTGAGAGAAAAATACTGTTCAAATAGCTGATAAACCTACTTGATAAGACAAATAAACCTGCTTGATAAGACAAACAAATAGGACGACTGTCTCTTCGTGTCTAGGTACGCGAAGGCCTCTATCGCCAAGGCACCTAACATATAATATAAGCATTGTGTATGAATGAAAAATTAGAGAACAATAGTAATTTTAAGCTAATCCATCTACCTAATACAGTTCCTAGCTAGTGTAGTGGATGTTAACGTCCAAGTAGCTAAAAGTTTGTACTGCTTAAGTGGCTCTACAGAGTATATTTGAAAGGTCCAATTGGCTAGAGGGAGGGTGAATAGCCTAATTAAAATTTTTACAATTACACTAGATGAACCGGTTAATAACAAAAATGACGCTCAAACGAATAAAAAGGGGGTTTGCAAGCCTTCTAACCAATCAACTAGAAACCTAATACACTAGAGCACACTAAGAGTAATATCCTTGGCAATCAAATTATTCTACACACCCTAGTATATGCTACTTGCACAAGGTAAAAAAGAGATCAAGCTATGCAAATCGAGCCTTGTGGATGTATCCAATCACCGTCTTGTTGATTCAATCACTATCAATGTGAAGACCCAAACAATCAACAAGAATGCCAATATGGTCTCGAAGGATCACTCCACATAAGAATGAAGGAGACTCCAATTTATCCTCGAGGTTCACGTGCTTGCCAACATGGTAGTCCTCGTTGTGTCCTCCCTTGACCACGTGGTTCGGTGGCTAATCGGTATCACACACCGAGCCTCTTAAAGGCGCCATAAAAACCTACCAATGGTTAGGAGTTGAATGACACGCACATTTCACTAGACTACCTTTTGCAATCTTCGCTTTGGAAAGGTCAAGAACCCCTCACAATCTGTTGGTATGGCCGAGAACAATCACCAGGCTTGCTCACACCTTATCCTCGCTACTCCAACCGTCTAGGTAGTGGCAACCACCAAAAGAATAAGCAATCCCGCAGCGAGAACAATCACTAGTGCCACTAGATGCAAGAACTCACAAGCAATACACTAGAAACTCTCTCAATCTCTCTTTGAATGCAAGCAATCAAACAAGAAGAGAGGGAAGAGGCTGGCTCAGCTCTAGGGTGCTCAAGAATGGTCAAAAAGTATAACAGGAAGTCCCTAAGCTGGTCAACAAGCTTATATAGCCCTCACTCAAAAGATCCAACCGTTATATTCCAAGTGGGGCTAACTCGAGGTCATCGGACGCTCAGATGCCTAGCATCGGACGCGTCCGACACCTTCCCCGAGCACCGCCAGGTCGCCACGTGTCCTCGTTTGAATTCAACCGTTATGCGCACTACTGAAGAAGCATCGAACGCTCAGATGCCTAACATCAGACGCGTCCGATGCACTATACCGTGCTCACAAACCTCGCGCGTCAGACGACACTCACCGAATGTTGGCTGAGCCACCGGACGCAGTCCAGAGAGCTCTCAAAACATGCACACGCCCATCAGACGCGTCCGACGGGTGGCATCGGACGCACGGGCGTCCGATGACATTACAGCATGCGATATGACATCTATTTTGCTTTACACCAGACGCGCAGGAGAAAGATCGTTATACGCTCAGATGCAAGTACTATGCAGTGCCTAATTTCCCAAGAGCATCAGACACGTCCGATGCTCCTAGCACCAGCGTCCGATGCTTAAAAATGACTCCTTCCTTTCGAAAATCTCCGAGAGGTGCCCCTGCAGACCGTCCGCTGCCCAAGAGAGGGCAAGGCTCGACCAAATCACTTCACCCTCGCTTCCAAATTTGCTAACTGCTAAGTGTCTATCACTTGTGCACGTGTGTTAGCATTTTGCAAGGGTTAGGAGTTAGCACACTAGGTTCTAATGCAATGCATGAAGTCAAACACCTAGTGGCACTGGGATAACCTTTTTCGACACGTGATCTCACCTCTTAATAGTACAGTTATCTATCCTAAATGTACTCACACCCTCTATGGTGTCTTGAGTACCGAAAGCTAATGGCCCTATAGGTTATACCTTCGCCTTGAGCCCATTTGCCTCCATCTTTTCTCCTCTTTCTCACTTGGAGTACTTGTAGTCATCTTCATCCATCATCTTGCTCCATCTTGAGTGGACCATCCATGCTAAAGCTACACACATTGTTGGCATTTCTAACGTCACTACTAAAAAGCAGAGATAAATCCTACCCTTAGCAATGACCCCAGAAATGGTCGGTATATAATTACTTGTCATTAGCAACTAGTCACTTTTGAATTACTAACATTCCTAAACATGAAGTAGGTTGTCATCCCCAATTATATTGCTAGGAAATTAACATAGATTTACATTATACTAATGTGACTAGGCAGATAAAATATATGAATAAAATATGAATGTAAACTAATGGGTTACGCAGAAGCGGACGGATAATTATACCGTTGTAGTATTTTACCTAGGGAAGTCTCAGTGTTGTCGATTTATAATTATACCTCTGGGGAAAGCTATGTAATAAACTATTATTATTATATTGATGAGAAACTATATAGACATGATAAACGATATTACCTAAGTCGTATGCTCTACTTATAACAGGTAGAGGTCACAAGATAAATAAGGATAAATATGGGTGATAGCATAATCATCAAGTATCATAATTAAGGATAATCATCGAGCATCTTACTAGTCATAATCATAGCTAGCCATTTGATAAACTAGGGAAATAGGTCTATAACTACGTCAATTGAATAACTCTAATTAGTGCAACTACATCTAGTAATCATTGCTAAATCAACCCTAAATCATCATTGCATGTAAAGAGGCATCAACTAATGAGGGTATTAAGACCTAAGTCACCTCCTTCGCGACCGTGCCCATGCTAGTCCTACATACGTGGGGGTGGACTACAGAGGAACTAACGTAGCTGTCACCTACGCAGACTACCACACGTCCCGGTATATCAGGGTGCACTCGCAGATAAACAAGACATCTAGACACCACGTCTACATATCGCCTATCATCTACCCATTGTACATATGGATAAACGCTATACGAGCAATTACATGAATTCAATAAGATCGAAGTAACTAAACTAGACATATAATCAAAGTAGACAATGACTATTGCAATTAAGAACATATGAATCTATTTAGAGTAAAGTCTCCCTAATCTGAATAATGAATACAATAAAGTAATTAAGAACTAGATCTATTACCAAACTCTCGCTCTGCCCGGCACGCCGAGGGGCTCCAGATCCGATGAAGAACTAGATCTCCTCTACTTCTAATCTAGCTAGCTAATCCTATGAACTAGAAGGCTCTTGATGAACTTGAAGGCTCCTTGATGCTTGACGGCTTGAGGCCTTGATGAATAATGAATCCCCTTCTCCAGGGGGGTCTACCCACATATTTATAGTCCGGTGGGATGCGTGTGCGCCGCAGGATCAAACCGACTTAACGTAGGGCCGAGATGCATCAGGAGAGGCGGTGGAGGAACATTCCAGAAGGGGGAGCAAACCCTAGCCAGGGGGGCGCCGCCCGGCGCCATGGTGGGGCCGGCCGGCCCCACCTGGCAGCCTCTGGCCCCCTCGCTTCTTCCGGTGTCTTCTGGAGTCTTCCTGAGTCTTCCCGTGATGTCCTTCGTGGCGGATAAGTTTCGTGGTTATTTTGCGTTAGAATCCCTCTTTTTCAGCTTTTCTGGAAATCACCCTGGAAATCACAGAATATGCAAAACTCGTGGAAATTGTCAGATAAATCCCTAGACTAGTGTGTTTTCATGTTATCCTTCGGGAAAAAAAACCCTAGTGAAAGTTGACGCTAACAGTGTCAACAATACCCCCAAGCTTTACCTTTTGCCAGTCCCTTGGCAAACGAACTAAGCCTAGCTAATATTGTATTTAGATCAGGAGTTGCTACAATATCATTATACTTTCCAGTACACATGCTTTCAAACAAAATTTCCCCCGGATCAGACAATGTATGCTCTAATCTTTAAACTTACTCTTTTTACCTGTAATATGGGGCTTCACAGCTTTTGCATAAGTCTTGAGCAGTCAAAAGATAGAACAATTAAGCTAAGTGCTATGTCTCAAATTCTTTGCAATACTAACCTTCCGGAGTTTTTGATAAGTTTTCAGAATAAAACTCAAAGCTTAATTGTATGATACCCTCAAATCTCTCAATGTATGTGGTATTTGTGGTTCTCTCTTGAGGCATTAATGTTGTTATGCCTCCTATAGCTAAAGGTATATATAGTCGAGCTTATAGGATTGGCATTAACAAGGATAGGCATACTTGCAAAACACGTGTTGTAAAGCCAACTAGTGGATCCACAGAGAATCAAGGCATACAATCAAACCAAGATGTGCATGTGTATGGAATATGGCGGATGGGTGCATATGTGTTATTTATAGCTAACTCCTATTTCTATCATTGCTTTTTTTTTTGGGAATGACTCTCTTTTTAAAACTTTTCTCGGGAAAGACATGGGCTATCTTTATTATTTTTTTTTATTCGGGGAGGAGGGCATTTAGTACCCATTGTTTTAATTCTTTGGGACACTTGTCCATCTTTTTTACTCCCCTTTTCTTTTCTTTCTTCTTTCTTTTTCCTTACTTTCTTTTCTTTATTTTGCATAGCCACACGTATCCTTTGAATAAATGAATCGAGAGATAAAATCGGGACTTAGAGCATTAAAGACAGAGGTTATCTTATAGGATGGTTGTATTATTTTTGTGTCCTCTCCTAGTGTAGGAGGTGAACATTTTATGATGAACATGTATGGAAGTATGGTGAATGATTGCGATTACTCCTTAAAGTAGGAATAATGCATATGTGGACTGGAGTGTGCAAGTGATTCTTGGTTTTAAAAGCATGACAAGACTCTCATAAGGTATACAACACAGGTTGACTGAACTCAATGCAAAGCAAGCAGCTTAAATGTGAAAAGGTTTTCCTATCCTCTAAGATATTAATTTGGCTTTGGTAGGAATTCACATTTGTCATACAAGAGCTCATCATGTAATTTTTTTAGATTTTCAAAATAAAATCTCCAGAACTTAGTAATGCTAGGAACAAGATAAATAGCAGCCCAACCTTCATGAATCATATCAATCAATTACCTAGACTCAGCGCAAGCTTATGCCTCCACAATCAATGGTTCAGAATAAATTCTCCAATTAAAACAACAATGCTTAGAACCAAGGAGATTTCAAGTTTGGCAAGTAGGTACTTAGTAAGAATTAAAACAGAGCAACTATTCATCATCTCCAAAGCAATTTTAGTGTTCATCAATTTTAATAGCTCTAGCCTGGACTAATTATACTCTACTAAATATAGAACTAAGTATTTCTTTGGTTTCATTAATTATATATATCTTTTTATGGTTTTATATTTAACGTCTAACAAAATACTCTATGACTTTATGGACCTTCATGTGCCCACATATTTTTTTGGTATTTTTATGACTATTTATAGTAGACTCAAAAATCGCTTAGGTGTAGTCACCTGATAACTAGGGGATGCTCCTCCCCCAAGCTTGATGGTTGCAATATCTGGTGTAAATGTCCTTCAGAGCGAATTAGCCAATAGCGAACCCGGTGGTTGCCACTGATAGTCTCTCTCCCTGCTATATTGTTGTTCCTGCATAAATACTCCACAAAAAGAAAACCAAAACTCGAGGCTCGAATTGAATAGTGGGTTAGCGGTCAGCCAAAGAGTAATTGATCACCTTTATGAGTTATCTTTAATGTTGTCTAATTTAAGCAGGATTTCATTTCTTTTTTTTTTTTTGAATTTTCTTTTTATGATGCAAAAATTAAATATGAATGCTATATTTTTGTTATTTTTATTTTTATGCCACCACAGTGGGTATTCCTTCGGAAAATGCCGTAGGGTATCCTCATGGGGCTTTATGATGCCATGAATAATGCAATAAATATTTTTGTTATTTTTAATATGTGAACAGATGATGCTACTAAATAAATTAAAATTACTAATGCATTTAATGGGATAACTACCATTCTGACCTTATGGCTAAGTGCGAATTTAAAGTCTACCGACAGGACTTTAGACAGAGGTAAACACTTACTCAGTGGGTTCATCGTCTGAGGTAACCTCAGTCAACTCCCCATCTCGTGGTGATGCGTCGCGTGCCTCCTTCCATCTTGCTTCAGTCTCTTTTGCTTCTTTCTCTTCTAGCTCTTGCTCTTCATCTTTGTTTGCTTTCTCCCACGCTTCTAATCGTGCTAAGATCTCCTCCTTTTCTTCCTTGGCGATCTGGTCCATCCTTTCTGCTTCTTCCGCCCAGCTACTCCAGCGAGGTACTTGCTTGTTCTCTTCTTGCTCTGGGAAGCGATCTTCATATTTCACGATCTTGCCAGGAAAGTCTTCCCATCCACAGTGAGGCTGAGCAGCCTGATGGCGTGCTTGGCGTCTTCTCCTGTTGCGTTGTTTCCTGGCGTGCTCATGGTTATTTAATGTTTTAAATTGACAGCGTACCTTTCCGGTAGGTAGGTTGAAGTGGATTTATCCGGACCCAATGTAGATGTTGGCGTTAGCAGTGTAGAGGAACGGTCTTCCCAAGAGGATCGGGGAATCATCGTCTCCCTGCATGTCAAGGACTAGAAAATCTGCAGGTATATATTGTCCTTGAATTCTTACCATGACATCCTTGACTACTCCTTCAGGGAATCTTAGTGATTGGTCCGCCATCTGTAACTGAATACATGTTGGGTATAAAGGTAAATCAAACAATTCATCATATACCTGTTTTGACATTACGTTGCAGCCTGATCCAGTGTCGCAGACGGTGTGAGGGAAGGTGGTGTCTTTGATTGTGCATTCAATGATTGGGACACCTGGATCACCTCTCTTGATTGGAAATGGTTTGGGTAACCTGTGATCGTTTTCTGTGTTGAGAGTAGTGATTAGTTGAGTTGTTTCTTCAGGTGCATGCTTGGCCCTCCTCCATCTTCTATTGTTTCTATTGTTCTTCTTCTTTGGCATTGGTTGCTGTTCTTGCTCTTCTTGTTGTTGAAATTGCTTCGGGGCTGCAGGAGCTTTCAGGACGCGATTCTTGAATGTGAATCTCTCCTTCTTGTCTTTGATAGACAGGACGATCTTGGCGAACTCCGCATAGATGATGGCTTTTTGTTGTGCATAGGAATGGTCTGCCTTGAGAATGATGGGTGCCTTCTCATCTACTCTGTCTCCATGACCACGAAGTCCACTTGGAACGTATGATTGCCCCACTCTAATAACAACTTCTTCTAGTACTCTCTCGGGGTAGCAAATGGGTGATCACGCAAGCCGCAAGCGCATGTTTGTGTACAACGGGGGATCATTTAGTATTTTCTCATAAATTACCTTGGGCATGATGTTGACACTTGCGCCGAAGTCACAGATAGCCTCTAGAAAGCTGTGGTATCCTATGGAGATAGGAATGACAGGTCTTCGGGGTCTCCCATCTTCTACGGTAGAGAGTGGTCAATCCCTTCGTACATCTGTAGGCTCAATATGATATTGGGTTGCATTGTGAATATCAACAAGGTTAGCAGTTTCTAAATCTTCGGGTTGGCTGGAATCTTGCCTTTCTCTAGTGGAGGAACAACAAGTAGCTAAGCGAGCTAATTGTGATTCTAACATTTTATTAAAGCTATCTTTGATTCTTTATGGCGAAGCAAAAGTATCCATTCTGGCATGTATATTTTCTAAAGTTTTATCATTTGATGTTAGCTTCCTAGTCATTTGATCTAGCAGTTTGGATTGACTAGTAACTAATTCTCTTAAAGGTGGAAGGTTATAATTATTGAAGTTGTTACCTTGGTTGTTACCTTGGTAATTACCTTGTCGAGGTTGTTGATTCCACCCTTGATTTTTCTTTGAGGGCGATAGTAGGTGTTATTGTTGATGAAGTTCACATCCTCTTGCGGTGTAGGGCAGCTAACAGCTGAGTGCCCGTAGTCTCCACATTCTTCACATGTCATATGGCAATCATTGACGTGCATGACTTCCTTCTTCTCTATGTCGAGCTTCTTCATGATGAGATCTAGTTTGGCAGTGACCATGTCGGCTTCCTTGAGATGATGGATTCCTCCTCCCTTCTTACGAGGCTGGGTACGTTCTTCATTGCATGTTGAGTTTGAGGCCATCTTCTCGAGAAGTGCTTTAGCATCAGAGAGCTTTAGTGACAGGAAAGCTCCCCCAGCTGCAGCATCAATAGACTCACGGGTGCTAGAGATAAGCCCGTGATAGAAGGTCTGCATTAACAGCCACTTCTCTATCCCATGATGAGGACAGTCTTCAATGTAGTTTTAGAATCTTTTCCATGCTTCAAAGTGAATGATTCATCATGTTGTTGTTGGAAACTTGAAATCTTCCCACACGAGCATTGGTCTTGGGCTGTAGGAAAGAATTTCGCCAGGGAAAGCAAATCGAGCATAGGTCCCATGTAGTGTGCTTATCTTTGTTGATGTAGAACCTTTGCTTGGCTTTCCCCAATAATGAGAACGGAAAAAAGACGGAGTAAGATAGCATCTTTTGGTACTCCCTCGATAGTGAAGGTGCTGCAGATCTCTAGAAAGTGTTGTAAGTGTGCACTTGCATCTTCATGTCCTTTTCCACAGAATTGACTGGCTTGAACCATGGTGATGAGAGCAGGCTTGAGCTCGAATCTATTCTCCCCAGTGTTGACTGCTGGTCCAGTCCGGATATTTGCTGTTGTTGGGGCAGAGAACTCTCGCAGCGACTTCTCAGCCATGTCTTCAAACATAGGAGCTAGGTTTTCACCTAAGCGATCTTACGCTTGTTCTTCTATTTCTTCTTCAAATTCTTCTTCCGGTGTTGGAACTGGCTCCTCTGAAGAGTTAGCTTGAGCAGCAGAGGGTGTTCTTGATGGTGATTCGAATTTTTCCCTTATTTTTGCAAGCCTTTTCTTTCTAAGGAGTTTCTCTGGATCGTCAGTAAAGTTCTTTGGAAGAGAAAAACCATTCATTCATCACCCTGCATAAGATAAGAAAATGATAACAACGAAGGGTGTACCTGATAGAGTTAGAGATCGATTGGTAATATGACTTTATCCATGTGTATATAGGTTATCAATATGTTCTAAGTTTATTGTGCCTTCCCCGGCAACGGCGCCAAAAATGCTTGTTGGCATTTCTAACGTCACTACTAAAAAGCAGAGATAAATCCTACCCTTAGCAATGACCCTAGAAATGGTCGGTATATAATTACTTGTCATTAGCAACTAGTCACTCTTGAATTACTAACATTCCTAAACATGAAGTAGGTTGTCATCCCCAATTATATTGCTAGGAAATTAACATAGATTTACATTATACTAATGTGACTAGGCAGATAAAATATATGAATAAAATATGAATGTAAACTAATGGGGTTACGCAAGCGGACAGATAATTATACCGTTGTAGCATTTTACCTTGGGAAATCTCGGGTTGTCGATTTATAATTATACCTCTGGGAAAGCTATGTAATAAACTATTATTATTATATTGATGAGAAACTATATAGACATGATAAACGATATTACCTAAGTCGTATGCTCTACTTATAATAGGCAGAGGTCACAAGATAAATAAGGATAAATATGGGTGATAGCATAATCATCAAGTATCATAATTAAGGATAATCATCAGAGCATCTTACTAGTCATAATCATAGCTAACCATTTGATAAACTAGGGAAATAGGTCTATAACTACGTCAATTGAATAACTCTAATTAGTGCAACTACATCTAGTAATCATTGCTAAATCAACCCTAAATCATCATTGCATGTAAAGAGGCATCAACTAATGAGGGTATTAAGATCTAAGTCACCTCCTTTCGCGGCCGTGCCCATGCTAGTCCTACATACGGGGGGTGGACTACGAGGAGGAACTAACTAGGCTGTCACCTACGCAGACTACCACACGTCCCGGCATATCGAGGGTGCACTCGCTTGAGATAAACAAGACATCTAGACACCACGTCTACATATCGCCTATCATCTACCCATTGTACATATAGATAAACGCTATACGAGCAATTACATGAATTCAATAAGATCGAAGTAACTAAACTAGACATATAATCAAAGTAGACAATGACTATTGCAATTAAGAACATATGAATCTATTTAGAGTAAAGTCTCTCCCTAATCTGAATAATGAATACAATAAAGTAATTAAGAACTAGATCTATTACCGAACTCTCGCACTCTGCCGGACGCCGGGGGCTCCAGATCCGATGAAGAACTAGATCTCCTCTACTTCTAATCTAGCTAGCTAATCCTATGAACTAGAAGGCTCTTGATGAACTTGAAGGCTCCTTGATGCTTGACGGCTTGAGGCCTTGATGAATAATGAATCCCCTTCTCCGGGGGTCTACCCACATATTTATAGTCCGGTGGGATGCGTGTGCGCCCGCAGGATCAAACCGACTTAACGTAGGGCCGAGATGCATCGGGAGGCGGTGGAGGAACATTCCGGAAGGGGGGGAGCAAACCCTAGCCGGGCGCCGCCCGGCGCCATGGTGGGGCCGGCCCGGCCCCTGGCGACCCTGGCCCCCTCGCTTCTTCCGGTGTCTTACGGAGTCTTCCTGAGTCTTCCCGTGATGTCCTTCGTGGCGGATAAGTTTCGTGGTTATTTTGCGTTAGAATCCCTCTTTTTTAGCTTTTCTGGAAATCACTCTGGAAATCACAGAATATGCAAAACTCATGGAAATTGTCAGATAAATCCCTAGACTAGTGTGTTTTCATGTTATCCTTCGGGAAAAAAAACCCTAGTGAAAGTTGACGCTAACAGGTGTCAACACACATGCTTATCAAATGGTAGTCCAAGGTTTCATCAATTAGTCAAAATCAAAATAGGGCTTTCAATGTTTTCTAATCGCTTAGCAAACAACCTACTTGAAAGGAGTAGCTGAGAGTTTGTTACTTGAGCCTTGGGTATTGGCCTAACACGTGTGACCAATTAGCTATTACTTCATAGTTGATGTCAATGTCCATTTGAGCCCGGGCACTGGCCTAAGGTAGCCAGGCTTTGGCTCTGCCAATGCCACCAATACTGTCCCATGTCTACCATGCACCACCAAGCACTGTATGTTGTCCTCTCCAGAATGTGCGGAGGCACTGTGGAACCTGGCAATGGTGGTGGGACTGACATTTCTTCCAAATGTGCGACCGGTCATGCAATTGATGAGCAAGGCGGGCAAAGAGAGCACACATCATCCAAGAGCTTTTCATGCACTTCCCTTCCGACCAAGGCAGCATCTGGTACCAATCCATAAGATGATGCACTTTAACACAGACTTCAAATCACCCGCGCAACTTTTGGGCCTGCTTAATTGGCTCAGTTTTTTCACTAAAAAGGTAAATAAGTGGTTCAAATTACATGTTTGAATTTTTGTTTCTATGTATATGAACTGGAAAACTACATTTAGAGGGCTTGTGAGTGAGGCCACTGAATTTCTAATTGATCCAATCAGAAAATAAAAATCACATCCTTGATTCCAGCCCTTCTTAGCCTCGTCCCAACTCCATGACATCTTTGTCTCTAATAATTGAGAGGAGTGTCGATACGGGACGTAGACGGCTACTCACCAGCACGGCTCCCGTCAGGACTAGGGCAAGAAGGATGGATCCGAGTAAGAATACGGATCATCCTAGTTAGACGAATAGAAAGTAACCTCTGTAATCAGAGTAGAACACTTCCTATGGATCCGACTAGGATTAGAAACCATAGCTCTGGCTCTTTTCCTCTTATAAAAAGGAGCCAGATCACCCTCTTTTGTAACGGAGAAAACAGACGAACAATAGACGATCAGACATCAATCCAACGCAAAAGGCCAAGGCCGACTGGAGTAGAGCTTTTACTCGACGACGAGGGCTCGAACCAGGATAAACCGTGTGTCTCTTGCGTGAAACCGTCGAGTTCTAGTCATTCGTCGAGATCCGAATCAACTGCTACGGGAACCCCGTGGCAGGCTATCGGTGGTCAAACACCGACAGCTGGCGCGCCAGGTAGGGGCTTTCGGTGAAATCAACGTCAAAGGCTCGACGGACCTACACATGATGATTTTTCCAACGGGATCAACCTTCGTTTTCGGAAGCTGGGTCTGTGAAGCAGACGAACAAGGAATTCTCCATAGTCGACTACTTCAAGAACCCGAGCCGAAGATACAGGAAATTTTTTCAAGACTCAAGCTCACAGAGGAAGCTGAAAACCCAAATGTACAAGACAAGCCGAGTTCTTTTCACTACGGTTTTAACAACTCGGCACGGATATATCAGGATATCACTCAGAAGGCAATGGAATCTTACGACCTCGACCAATGGAACATCTTCAAGCAAGATAAGTACTCCACCTTCCTTCCTTTTCAATACGGTAAACCTCTAGAAGGATAAGAACTCGACCATCCACCCAATACACACGAAGAAGTGTTCATGGTGAGGCAACCTCTGGTACCGCCAGTCCAACCCGACTACAGATCTTCGGAAGAATCAGAAGCTGATATTCCGGCAAATTCCATCACAAAGAGGGGAGACCGACAAATTTAAAGCGGCAAGAGAAAGAAGAAACAAGAAAAGAGGAGGAAGAAGGAACCGAGTTCATGAACGTAGAGAAGCATGGCGCAAATATGAAGAAGAGCTAGCCGAGTACAATCAAAAAAGAGCTGAAAAAGAAGCCGAGGAAAGACGAACTACAGCAAGGACCAGACTTGATCCTATCAACAAGATACAAGAGTTAATTAATGAAATTGACGCCATACAACGACCAAGTGAAGAACAAGCCAGGCTTAGAAGTCTACTAAGAGATACCGCGCAAAGGATACAAGGCGACCGAGTACCTCCCCCGACACATACCATCCGAGCAGACAAGTCAAAGAACTCGGAGGATTTCCGCTTTCGAAAGATTATCAACTCCAAATTATGGGAGAAGAGCTCAACCTCATCACGATTGGGACGTAAAAAAACAGGAGAAAACAGGGGAAGATCTCCAACACCACCCGAAGTCCCTCGGGATTATCTCGAGATACGGCGAAAAGGGCGATTCCGACTCTGAGACGAGAAAAAGTACCCGACAGATTTTCTTGCTTCGCACAGAAGACTACTCACAGATCAAACTACCTCACAAATTCAAACCATCCAATCATTCAAAATATGATGGCAAGACTGAGCCAATGCAATGGCTTAGGATTTATTCTCAATCTATAGAACTAGCCGAAGGCGATGACAACATAAAAACCTTATTTTTCCCAATGGCCCTGGAAACATTACCACTCCAGTGGTTCGACAAGTTACGACCCGGATCTATCAAAACATGGGGCGACCTCCAAAAAGCCTTTTGTGAGAATTTTGCAGGGATACTGATCCACCCAATAACGCAAGCCGAGTTGAAAGGTTTAAAACAAAATCCAGAAGAAAGCCTCAGAGACTTCTATAGAAGATTTGGAGCACTCAGAGCACAAGTACATGACATCACTGAGAGAGAAGTAATAGAAGCATTTTCATACGGCTTAAAAGTAAGATGGATGTTTCACGACTTACGCAAGGAAAACCCTCGGACAAACGAGGAGTTCAAAAGAACAGATTGAAAAGATGATCACAGTAGAAGAGAAGACAAGAGAAAGGTTTCCGGACAACAGAAACAACTTCGAGAAAGGAGAAACAACACGGACGGAAGAAACAACTCGAGCGATCAAAACAACACAAGATGGAATAACCAAAACAACTCGGGATATCAAGACAACTCGAGATACCAAGACAACTCAAGGTATCAAGACAACTCAAGAAGATGGAACATTCAAGACAACAGACAAGAATTCCACAACAAAAAGAGATATTCTGACAACATAGTGGCATCCACCGAAAGAAAGAAATTCTACCCGGCAAGAAGATTTGAAGACCTCGAAAACATAAAATGCATCTATCATCCAACAGGAATCCACCCAATGGGAGAATGTCGCATCTTTCAAGAAAGATACATGAAGAAAGACAAACAAGAGAAAGAAGAAAACAGGGAAAAGAAAGAAGAAGACAACACAGCCGATAAGGGTTTTCAAAATCCAAGAGCAACAATATCAGTAATATTCTCAGGAGTACCCGGTTCTAGGAGCAAACAAGAAGACAAGCTTACTTGGCGAACAATTATGGCAGCAGAGCCAGCAACACCCAGATATTTAAATTGGTCACAATATCCAATTCAGTTCTCACGGGAAGACCAATGGACAAGTGTTGGGAACGCAGGGTTATATCCATTAGTACTCGGACCAACAATTGCCGCCATAACAGTAACCAAAGTACTCATTGATGGGGGGGGGCAGGACTCAACATCATATTCTGAACACCCGAAGAAGATGGGACCAGAATTCTCAAAAATGATCACACCTACAAGCGTACCTTTCTATGGGATAGTATCCGGGAGACCAGCTATGCCTCTCGGACAGATTACACTTCCAGTAACATTTGGAACTCCCACAAATTACAGGACAGAGCTCATCAAATTTGAAGTTGCAGATTTTGAATCATCATATCATGCGATATTAGGAAGACCAGCACTAGCAAAATTCTTGGCTATACCACACTATCCATATCTACTACTCAAGATGCCGAGGACCACACGGAGTACTCTCTCTCGGAGGAGACCTAAAAAGAGCCTACAAATGCGATGTACAAGCAATACAAATATCCTCAAAAGTACAAGGTGAAATCAACTCGGGCAAAGAGCGAAATAAAAACGAGAAGAACTAGAGATACCGGCCAAAAAACAAAGTACACTCACCCACGGTGAGGGAGAGGGCACCAAAAAGATTGATCTAGGGACAGGTGATCCATCAAAGGCGCCACAATCGGCGCACACACCGCCTATCAAATAGGAACTCGCGCTCACCAACTTCTTACGGGACAACAAGGATATATTTGCCTGGAAACCAGCAGATATGCCCGGAGTCCCAAGGGAGTTGGCTGAGCACAAAATTGAAGTCAACAAAGGAGCAAGACCGATCAAACAAAGACTATGACGTTTTTCACCAGACAAGAAGGAAGCAATAAAAAAAGAAATAGCCCGACTACTAGCGGCGGGGTTCATTAAAGAAATCTTACACCCAGGGCTGGTTGGCAAATCCTGTTACGGTACAAAAAGAACATAGATGAATGGCGTATGTGTGTCGACTACACGGACCTCAACAAGCATTGTCCAAAGGACCCTTTCGGATTACCAAGAATTGATCAGATAGTGGATTCAACAGCAGGATCAGCTCTATTATCCTTTCTAGATTGCTACTCGGGATATCACCAGATTGCACTAAAAGAAGAAGACCAAAGCAAGACTTCTTTCATTACACCTTTCGGCGCCTATTGTTACAAAACAATGTCTTTTGGACTCAAAAATGCAGGAGCAACATACCAAAGAGCAATCCAGACTTGTTTGGGAGATCAAATTGGAAAGAACGCGGAAGCATATGTGGATAATGTAGTCGTCAAAACAAAGAACCCAGATTCTCTGATTGAAGATCTACAACAAACTTTCAACAATCTCAAAAGATGGAAGTGGAAACTCAACCCCAATAAATGTGTATTTGACGTATCATCAGGACAACTACTCGGATTTCTAGTCAGCCAAAGAGGAATTGAAGCAAGCACAAAACAAATCAAGGCAATAACCGACATGAGCCCACCAAATAGATATCAAGGATCTCTGAGAAACTAACAAGGTTGCATGGCAGCACTCAACAGATTCATCTCAGACTGGGGGAAAAAGGCTTACCTTTTTCAAATTACTAAAGAAAACAGACAAATTTACAGAACGAAGAAGCACAAGAAGCCTTCGACAAGCTAAAAGCATACATCAGCACATCTCAGTATTAGTACCACCAAAGAAAGACGAAGACCTCATGCTCTACATTACCGCAACTACTTGAGTGGTTAGCACGACTATTGTAGTCGAAAGAGAAGAACAAGGACACATCTACAAAGTACAAAGGCCATTATACTACATAAGTGAAGTACTCACAAGTATCAAAAGTGAGATATCCTCACGTGCAAAAACTACTCTACGCAATACTTATAACCTCAAGGAAGCTCGGGCATTATTTTGAAGATCACAAAGTAGTCGTCATAACAGATTTCCCACTCGGAGACATCCTAAGAAACCGAGACTCAACGGGGACGAATTTCAAAATGGGCAGTTAAACTCGGAGCACTCAAGATAGAATTTACACCAAGAAAGGCAATCGAATCTCAAGCATTGTCCGACTTCATTGCGGAATGGACCGAAATACAACAACCTACTCGGGCGTCATCCGGACCATTGGAAAATGTACTTCGATGGATCTCTAAAACTAGGAGGGCGGGAGTAGGAGTACTACTTATCGCACCGATGGAAAACAACTCAGATATGTTCTACAAATTTTATGGCAAGCTACCAACAATGAAGCGAGTACGAAGCACTCATCCACGGCCTACAAGTCGCAACATCACTTGGAATCAAAAGATTACTAGTCTACGGAGATTCAGCAGTAGTAGTCAACCAAGTCAATAAAGAATGTGATTGCACCAAAGGAAAACATGGATGCCTATTGCGCAGAAATCAGAGAAAGCTTGAGAAGAATTTTCAAGGTCTAGAAATACATCATATATTACGAGATTCAAATGTTGCGGCGGATGTGTTAGCCAAACTAGGCTCGAGATAGGGCAAAAGTACCCGCTGGAGTTTTTGTAAAAAGAATTAAACAAACCATCTATCAAGACAGACAAAAAAGAAGACGAGAAGAAGAAGACAGAACAAGAGCAAATTCTAATGATCAACACAGACAACTCAACATAGATGCAAGTATTCATAGATTACATCGAAGAAAAGAAGTTACACGGAAATAAAGCGAGAAGCAACTCGGGTAATCGTCGGAAGAAGCAAAAACTACGTCTTAGTAGGAGATAATCTTTACAAAAGAGCAGCATCATCAGGTGTATTATTGAAATGCGTATCAACAACAGAGGGGAAAGAAATATTACTAGAAATGCACTCGGGGTGCTGCGGGAATCATGCATCTTCAAGGACACTAGTCGGAAAAGCTTTTCGATCAGGATTCTATTGGCCAACAGCATTGAAAGACGCCGAAGAACTAGTCAAATACTGCAAAAACTGTCAAATGTTTGCAAGACAAGCACACGTTCCAGCTCACAATCTAATATGCATCCCACCAGCATGGCCGTTCTCATGCTGGGGGCTTGATCAAGTCGGACCACTTAAGAAATCCAAAGGAGGGTTCGAGTACATCTTCGTGGCCATCGACAAGTTCACCAAGTGGATAGAATACAAACCATTAGTAAAATACAGCTCAGCCAAAGCACAAGAGTTCATCCAAGAAATTATGCACAGATTTGGGATGCCAAACAGGATAATTACAGACCTAGGATCACCATTCACAGCCAATGAATTCAAAAGCTGGGCTCAAGACTGCGGATTCAGCATTGATTATGCATCAGTAGCTCATCCTCAAGCAAACGGTCAAGTAGAAAGAGCAAACGGTCTCATCTTGGCAGGATTGAAACCAAGACTATATGAAGACCTCAAAGATTACGGAGCAAAATGGATAGATGAACTACCCAAAGTAGTCTGGGGATTAAGAACTTAGATAAGCAGAGCAACTGGCTACTCGCCTTTCTTCTTGGTATACGGATCAGAAGCCGTATTACCAGCAGACTTAATATGGTCATCTCCCAAAATTGAGCAATACAACGAAGGAGAAGCAGAGGAAACCAGGAGACTAGAAATCGACAGCTTAGAAGAAGTCAGAGTCAATGCAACACTACAATCAACAAGATACATGCAAGGACTAAGAAGATATTACGACAAAAGCGTTCAACCAAGAACCTTACAAGCCGGCGATCTAGTCCTCAGGAAAATACAAAAACCAGATGGAAGACACAAACTACTCAGCCCATGGGAAGGTCCATTCATAGTAACAAAAGTAACAGGACCAGGATCCTACTGGCCCGATGGATGAAGACGGAGCTCAATAAAAAATTCATGGCACATATCTCAATTACAATGATTTTTCACCTAGACAAACAAAGACATGTACTACTTCTTCCAACAAAGATTCATTATTCAAAAGAAAGATTACAGTATCCCAGCTTCTTTCCAGAACTAGATCACGGAAATAGAATAAGGACCTACGGTCCAAAAAAGCACTCAACCTCCCGGGCAAACCCCGATGAGAGCGAAAAACGCTCGACCCTCCCGGGCAAACCCCGATGAGAGCAAAAAACGCTCGACCCTCCCGGGCAAACCCCGATGAGAGCAAAAAAGCTCGACCCTCCCGGGCAAACCCTGATGAGAGCAAAAAACGCTCGACCCCCCGGGTTGTTTTCACAACACCGATGAGAGTACGGCTAAAGAAGTCAACACTCGACCTATCCTAGCTTCTTTTCAGAACTAGATGAGAGCCAAGAGAGAGCTCGAACTATCCCGACTTCTAGAGTAAAGAACTCGGATGAGGGCCTACGGTCCGAACTAATCGTTGAAGTGCAAAACGGCTACAACCTAGTCTGAGCCCAACTATTCCGGGTTGTTTTCACAACACCGATGAGAGTACGGCTAAAGAAGTCAACACTCGCCCTATCCTAGCTCCTTTTCAGGACTAGATGAGAGACAAAAGAGAGCTCGACCTATCCCGACTTCTAGAGAAATAGAACTCGGATGAGGGCCTACGGTTCGAACTAATCATTGAAGTACAAGATGACTAGCTTTGAACATTAAGCTGTTCCAAGGCGGCTTCACAAAAAAAACGACGACAGATAACAAAATATTCAAACATTTCAAGTCAGCAAACAAGATATTTGACCAAGATTCAAGAAAGGAAATTCTTTGTTATATCCGAGAAGGCATCAAAGTTTCAATACAACAAAAAGTCTACTACGATGATCATCACCATCATCGACGCGCCTGGCGTAATCTCTACAAGATCAGTAAACTCGAGCTAAAGGGTAATCTGGCGACTTAGGACTCATGGCGCTTGTTCATCCTCGGGAGTATGAGTCCCATTCATCACTCTATCAAGAGGAAAGTTGGGATCAACTACTCGGATATGAGCCAAAACACCCTGGACGCCAAGCAAAACAGCATCCTCGGTGAAGTTGATAGTCCGCTCGGTCAGTCGAGGAAGGAGGCGAACCTGTGTCAGACCAAAGCATCTTCGAGGCCTCCTCGGCATAGTGGCAAGTCCTTGTATGAGAACTCGGCAAAGGCTGACCACTGTCTTCCGAAACCTTCGACGAAAGCGGACAAGTCTTCAATTGATGCCTTAGCCTACAAAAGATCTCGATCAGCACCACGCCTAATCAGTAGAGAGCCGGGCTAAAGTTTCTTCAGCATCCTCCTTTACCTTCTCCGAATCATTACGAAAGGTTTTTACTTCAAGCTTCAAAGCTTCGGTCTCTTCCGAGTACTTTTCCTTAAAAGCTGCAAAAAGGAAGCAAAAAGAAGTCAGAGAAAAAGCAGTGACAAAATTATACGCAACAAAAAGCATTTACAAGTACCTTGGAGATTTCGAGAAGCCTTCTTCTCGGATTCAACAAGCAGCAACAACTGAGCTCTCAAGGCGGTCTCTCGAAGATTGGCGTCCTTGGCGCTCCTCATCAAGCGCCCGACCCACGAGAGAAGTCAGCTCATCCAACAACTTCTTTTGAGACTCAGACGAGCCAAAGAAGATGTCAGAATCGCTTACGTATTCCTGCATATGGATAGAAAGAAATTAAGGAAAAAGAACAAGACAAAAGAATCTACAAACAAGCCGTCCTACCTGAAACTGCTCAACAAAAGACTTAAATCCTAATTCAAGCCTCTTAAGGCGAGAACTCGGATTAAAATCCTCTTCCAAATCCTGCATCAACTTCAAATCACGAACAGAATTCCAAGGAGGATAAAAAGGAGACGAAGGAGGAGAACACCCAACCCTAGGATGAGGAGAAGTTAGGGGTTGGGCAAATAGCAACTTGTCCGCTCCTGAAGAAGTCGCCACAACCGCTTGAGCAGCCAGTAGTGAAGAAGTTCCAGCAATAGAAGAAGAAGTCACAATGAGGGTAGACTCCACAGCAGGATTGAGGTCGGGCAAAGGCACGACCCACCACACCAACACTCTCCGTCTTCTCGAGTCAAAAGCCGGAGAGCCGAGAAGAAATAGCAGCAGATAACCTACAAAAACCAAAAAGTCAAAGACAAATGATGCAAGAAAATAAAAAAGAAGTCGAAAAGAAGAAAAAACTTACTTAGGAGGACGACGGAAAGCAATACGAGGCCGAGGTGGTGGAGGAGGTATGACCTGCTCCCGGATCCACCAACAACCCGGCAGACGAAGGAGCAGGACCCGGCAAGGGTCCCAAACCTGGAGGTTGAGAAGAAGTCAACCAGGAGCTCTGAGGGGGAGCCAGAATCAAAGTTAAAAGAGCAAAGAAGTATACACGCCAAAATGAAGAAGACAACACTCACCGGCGAAGAAGGGGAGAGTTGTCAACATCCTCGACCTCATCTTCAAAAAAAAGAAGAACTGATCCACCTTCTACCAAAAAAGAAGAATCAAGACTACTTTCCAAAAAAGAAAACAAGTCGAGAGAAATCAAACAACCTCTCACCTATCAAAAGGTTACTGAAGGGTGAGGGAAGGAGAAAAAGAGCGCCCGTTTACGTACGTGAAGAAGAAGAATCTCCCGCAGCGGGTCTCTTCGCACCGACACGAGTAATTCGAGGAAGGGCCACCGGCCGATAAGGAACATCTTCAAGAGAAGGCTCCGTCAAAGAAATACCCGGCAAAACAACTTCGGCCTTCAATTACCTTATGACCGAAGCAGCCCGGAGGAGCGGGGAAGAGGAGCAATCTCCCCATCAACATAAAGAGAGGCATCGGCATCAAAAATCCCTGCCAAAAGGCTTCAAAAAGAACAAAAGACAAGTCAAGTATTAATCAAAAAGTACTCGGAAAACAAAAATTCAAACAAGAAAATATAACTTACGGCGGGGGAGGAGGATTGCGGCCGAGTACTCAAAGCCAATCATGGGGACCACCGACGCTCCCTTCAAAATCTTACGGAGGCGCACAAGCACCTCACCATTAGACAACTTCGGTCATGGCCACCATTCGGGAGGGATCCTCGGCACGCAGTACTCGAAGCCAAAATGCTCCCGTGCCTTCAAAGGCTGTACTCGGCGATGAAGATAGCTTGCCACAATGGCGAAACTAGACAAGCCATTCTGCTTCAAGTAACTAATCCTATCGAAGAGGGGTTGGAGAAGAGTCAACTTGACAGCAGTAAGCTGCTCCTTCTCCCACCGATCATTAGGAACAGGCGGGACCCCCGAGTACGTTTGGAGTGCTGGAGCACCAGCACCACCATCAAGATTACCCGACATAGAACCACTCGGACCGCCAATCCTTCACGGATTCAACAAGATCGTACTCAAAGAAGTGGCTCGACTTACGCTTGGGAATTGAATTCCACATCCACCAAGGGTGTGGAGGGAATCATTGCGGGGCTGCGGCTTGAGGTGGAAAAGAAAGCGGAACAAATTCAGGGAAGGAGGAATGCCAAGGAAAGTTTCACAAAAATGAACAAAAATAGAAAGATGAAGAACTCCATTCGGGGTAAGATCATGGAGCGAGATGCAAAAATAGCGAAGAAAACGGTGAAGGAAGGAAGGAGGTAGGAAGACCGAGCCCGGCGCGAACAAATGAAATAAAAAGAACAATTTCCCCTGGACGAGGAGCAGGGAACACGATGCTCACCGGGAGCAACCCAACCGGAGGAGAACTCCTTGGGCTGGATCATCCCCCACTCCTGCGGCTCGACCGGATGCTTCTCTGGCGATCGGAGGGGAAGTTCTTCGCGATGGCCTTCATAGCGACAAACTTCGGGATTCAAGCGCTCGTCGACCTCCTCCTCAAGAAGCGGCTTCTCAACTACCGACTTCTTGGAGGCCACCTTCTTCCTTCCCATGCAACGAATCAAGCACCCAAACTAAGAGGAGGATGCGTGGCGGCAATGCAAGAGCAAAGATTTGGGGATTTTTTCTAATGGCGCTAGGGTTTCAGGAAGCAAAGGCATGGTGAAGAAGAAGAACAATAACCAGAGCTAATTTATAGACCGGTCTTAAAAGGCCCACTTAAGGGCAACGGTAAAAAAGCCAACGGATACAAGGCGCAGTAACAGGAAAGGCCCAGTAAACCCTTAAATCACGGGATAACGGTCCTTATCCCGTTAACCACCAACGGTAAAGTATTGTGCCGTTACAAGGAAAAGTAGCTTTGCCAATATTATCATAACAAGTCGACACAAAAGAAGATGGCTACCAACAACTCCAGTCGAAGGAAGCCAATCAACTTCTGAGCCAAAACAAGTCTACTCAAAGACAGACCATCTTACTATCTACCAAAACAAGTCGGCACGAAGGTAGACAACCAGCAATTCAGGACAAAACAACTCGGATTACTTCATGAACATATATTTCTTCAATTACAATTTACATGATACAAGAATACAAGTCTTACAAGACCCATCGAATTCAGAAAAGAACACCGAAGCAACGGTTACAAGGAACCTGTAGAATTTGGCCATAGAAGAAAATTATGCAAAAAATCTACAAGGAACCCAGTGGAATTCCGCCATAGAAAACAATTACGCAGAATCCAAGACCGTCCTCGTTGCAGACCCAGACTACCTCTTTGGCGAGAATGAGCCGAGAGCGGATCCAAAGCAACCTGGATACACCAACGTAGTGCATCCAAGATCGCCAAAAGGAGCCCGATCGATCAAGCATCACATCGGGCCTCTCCAAGAACAAGTCGGATCGAACCCCATGTGAACAAAGAGCTCCGGCTCTGCGTCGGGCGGTAGCTGATCTGCACCGCCACAGCTAGAAGACTGTGCGGCTCGGCAACCTTCCCACGCTTGAGCATATGTCGGCGAGTGGAAAAAGAAGAACTAAGAGTACAAAATGACCCAAGCATAAGGCACATCTCAAGACTTCTTCTACCTACCGAGCGAGCCTCCAATCACAATGCTACTCGGGATTAGTGCGCCTCTAATCCCTATCTCAAAAATTCTTCTACCCACTAAATGGACCATCTTTGGAAGAACAAGAAAGAAAAAGGGGGCTGTTCAACCTCGCAAACTATCATTGTCACAAGAACGGGGAAGAAGCATACTACAAGACTCTAAAAACAACCGAAAGGGAAGTGCAATTTATAGGCCAAGATCGGTGTACATAGACCAAGTTCACCAATTCAGAGAAGCATTGATAAAGGACATAAAAAAGAAGGCATAAAGAGAGCAATGAGAAGAGTATATTCGGGCATATCCAAAGACAAGTAAAAAGCCTTTATACCACCACCGCCAGCGCCCAACCATAAAAGCGAGACATAAAGGACGGTAAAAGCAAAGTCACGAGCCGTTGTCCGTTTCCTACGAGGAGAACTCGGAAAAAGCTCGGGGGCTGCAGCTAAGGAAGAACTCGGAAAAAGCTCGGGGCTGCGGCTAAAAAAAAAAGAATTCAAGCTCGGGGGCTACAATTTCAAAGCCATCATGCTACTCTAGACCTGCAGCTCTTTGTTCCAAAAAGCAAGAGGCTCGGGGGCTACACTCATTGAGTGCGCCAATGGGCGCACGCCAATCAAAAAGCCACCACCCGACTACTTTTGAGGAGAAGAATTCAAGCTCGGGGGCTACAATTTCAAAGCCATCATGCTACTCTAGACCCTCCAGCTCTTTGTTCCAAAAAGCAAGAGGCTCGGGGGCTACACTCATTGAGTGCGCCAATGGGCGCACGCCAATCAAAAAGCCACCACCCGACTACTTTTGAGGATACTTTGGACCCTCCAGCTCTTTGTTCCAAAAAGCAAGAGGCTCGGGGGCTACACTCAATGAATGCGCCTATGGGCGCACGTCAACCAGAAACCATCATCCGACTACTTTCAAGAAAAAGAACTCAGAAAAAGCTCGGGGACTACGGCTAAAGCAAGTCACGAACCTTCGCCTCATTTTATACAAAGAACTAGGAAGAGCTCGGAGGCTACGCTTAAGGAAACACACTTACAATACCAAAGCGGGCTAAAAGCCATCGCCCGACTTCTTTTTCGACAAAAACAACTTCGGACGAAGGCTCGGGGGCTACGGGGGCATACACCCTCAACTTTTTTTTCTTTTTTCTCAAGATCCTCCGGCTACTTATAAATAAGTAGCGAGAGGCTCGGGGGCTACACTCAATGAGTGCACCTACGGTGCACAACGGAGGAAGAAGAAATCTTGACTAGACCACTTGAAGCATCACTCCGAAGCAAAGGCGCTCCCGAGTTCTACTTCAAAATGCTCGGGGGCTTGTCGATCTGGGGACGTGAAGCGGCTACTCACCAGCCACGGCTCCCGTCGGGACTAGGGCAAGAAGGACGGATCCGGTAAGAATATGGATCATCCTAGTTAGGCGAATAGAAAGTAACCTCGTAATTAGAGCGAGAACACTTCCTATGGATCCGACTAGGATTAAAAACCATAGCTCTGGCTCTTTTCCTCTTATAAAAGGAGCGAGCACCCTCTTTTGTAACGGAGAAAACAGACGAACAATAGGCGATCGGACATCAATCCAACATAAAAAGGCCAAGGCCGACTGGAGTAGAGCTTTTACTCGATGACGAGGGGGCTCGAACCCGGGATAAACCGTGTGTCTCTTGCGTGAAACCGTCGAGTTCTAGTCGTTCGCCGAGGTCCGAATCAACTGCTACGGGAACCCCGTGGCAGGCTATCGGTGGTTAAACACCGACAAGGAGCTTTTGTTCCATGGCCCCTCCAGTCCTCCTTTGTCTATGCATGCACCAAAGACACGACCCAAATTCATGGGTGCATGCATATCCATGTCCAGTGTGCTTTACGACGGCGAGCAATTCGTTGCGGTGCTTCACGCCAGCTAAGGTCATAGTTACAACTAGTTGTCCACAAGAGAAATTTTGTTAAGAATTATGAGCGAATGTCCAAAACAAGCGGCATATGACAAGCACAAAATGATTCAGAGATCTTCATAGAGGTTGGAGATAGTTTATGTGGGGTACACTCCCTTACGGGCCTTGGCCTATTTATTGGTAGTCATTGCTACAGCTGCAAGTCATCTCAATCTTTTCCCCACAACGGTCCCCACTGTCTCCTCTGCCTCTCCCTCCCCGCTTCTCCGGCAAACAGCAACTGCCTCTACTCTCGCAACGAACTACCACTTCCCCTCTCGCAACAAACTACCACTTCCCCTCTCGCAACAAACTACCACTTCCCCTCTACGGCCCCTCTCCACTACCTCCACCACCATCGCATAGCCTATGGATTTGACTCTGCTTTGTTTCTCCATAGTTCAGCAGTTAGAGGGCGCCACTTGGGGCATTAAGTCAAGCAAGCTCGTCCTCTTCAAGTTTGTCGGCTCCTACACCTTAATTGAGGCGACGATGATCTACCACATGCTCGCCTGTTCGCTTTGAGCAAGGGACTCTGGAAGCTCCATGACGCCTCGACACATTCTCCATGAGCGCTTAGCTTAGCATTACGAGGAGCTTGATCTGCTTGAGCTCTCCTTCCACCTCGTAGAGCTTTCAATTTGATGGCATTAGAGCCATGGCAAATACGGTTATCACATGGTTTTAAATATCCTGCTATAACTTTGATATAGCTTTTTGAAAGGTCTACCACTATACTATTACTAATTATTCCAAGCTACTATATATATTTAGCACTTTGCTAATCCTAAGTGAGGTATATATTCATTCTCAGTAGTCTAGAGACTACAATTATTGAGTGCTTAATAAATGATATAATAAAATATTACATAATTATTGAAATGTCTAGTAGTGCGTTGGAATTGATGGTTCGAAAGAGAGAGAGGAGGAGGATAGAGCTTGAACAAGTGGAAATAAGCGAGTGGGAGGTGTGGTCCGATCCCTTACCCTCATTCCCTAGGGCACTTATATAGATAATGAGTATTTACAAGTGGCCCCTTGGTAATGTTGGGTTTGATATAGCACTACTCCCATTACTAGTTAGATCTCTTCTAGGGGAGATTTTGGCCGAATACCACATTGGCTACCCAACAATAGCTCCTCAACTATTAGGTTAATGACCTAATAGATGCTCATAATAGAAAAAACATAAATAGAATTCAAACCCTAGTTGTGGGGATCCCCTTTCACAACATATGTGTGTGCGCCTCACTAAAAACTTTGTCCCACATGTGACTAGTCTATATAGGTGCTAACTTAGAGCATCTCCAAAAGTTTATCAAAATTTACTTGATAAATCTTGTGATTTAGCAACTTTCTAAAATATATGATAAGTGAAAAAAGAGCCACTCTCTAATAGTTTAGCATAATTCACTTGCCAAACCTAGATCAAACTTACATCATAAACCCTGACACATAAACAAAATTATGTTTATGCCCTTCTATCTCTTGAAAACTTATATTAGGAACCCTGAGGCAGAAACAAAATTATGTTTATGCCCTTCCACCTCTTGCGGGAGGCTAATGCGCGAGTGCTACGCGCGTGCATATATGCGCGTGCGAGTCTAGTCAATGGCAACTTGCTAAAATATGCCAAGTCATCTGCCAAACTGTTGGAGCATCTCCAAGAGTTTGCTAAAATTTACTTGGTAAATCTTGTGATTTGGTAACTCTCTAAAATATATGGCAAGTGAAAAAAGAGCCCATCTCCAATAGTTTGGCATAATTCATTTGCCAAATCCAGATCAAACTTACATCAGAAACCCTGAGACAGAAACAAAATTATGTTTATACACTTCCACCTCTTGAAAACTTACATTAGAAACCTTGAGACAGAAGCAAAATTATTTTTATACCCTTCCACCTCTTCTAATACGATTCGGATCTTGGCGTGGAGTCGGCGGCGCATATATCTTGCGTGGAGGCTCTTTTTCTCAACTTAGATAAATGGCAACCTGGAATAGGGAACTGTTGAAGAAGGTTTTTTCTGTTTTTGCTAAAAAAATAAGAATAAGAACCTAAGATAGGGAACTGTTGGAGATGCTCTAGAGGGTGAATTTTTAGTTTTGTTAAAAAAAATAAGGATAGCAAATGCTTTGAGCATCTCCAATAGTTTGCCAAAATTCACTTGGCAAATCTTGTGATTTAGTAACTCTCTAAAATGTATGGCAAGTAAAAAAAGAGTCTCTCTCTAATAGTTTGGCATAATTCACTTGCTAAACTCAGATCAAACTTACGTCAGGAACCCCGAGACAGAAATAAAATTATGTTTATATCCTTTGACCTCTTGAAAAGTTACATCAAGAACCCTGAGGCTGAAACAAAATTATATTTATGTCCTTCCACCTCTTCTAATACGGAGGGATGAACGCGTGGAGTCGAGCGTGCATATATACACGCGCAGAGGCTCTTTTTTCCAACTTAGGATAAATAGTAACCTAGTATGGAGAACTGTTGGAGAAGGTTTTTTCTATTTTTGTTAAAAAAATAAAGATGGCAACATAGGATGGGAACTGTTGGAGTTGCTCTTAGGAAGCTACTTACTATGATTCCAAATGCCACTACTATATGACTCCAAGCGTCTCTATGTCAGTTTCCTCACTATTTTTATATTCAAGTTTTCGGTTTTCTTGGCTGCTTCTATGATATGGATTGTTAGCTTTGCTCGATGTGTAGGTCTATGCCTCTCTTTAACCTTCTCATTGTGTAGATCTTTATTTGAGGGATCTTTTTGATGTGCAAATCTTTGCATCTGGGACTGTCTCGTTGTGTAGATAGTCGTATGTGAGACCTTCTCGGCATATAGATGTTTGCTTTTGGGACCCTCTTGTTCTTGTTTGAGGCTTCTTCTGGAGACACGTCTACTCTTTATGGGTGGGTGTAGTCATCAAATCCGTAGTTGAAGGTTTTCGTGAAGGACGAGGATAACCCGCGACCCGTCGCGCATACTATCAAACGCGCGACCCAGTCTTCGGCTGATGCGTGTCCAGAAGTACACATCACTATCCCTGTACTCCGCTCCTGAGGATTGGACAACGCCCCAGCAATTGGACATGTCGCTCACGCCCCACCAATTGGACAACGTGCTGATGCTGTATCCCTCTGTTGGCACGCTTTCCAAAAACAAACATCTTTTTAAAAAGGCTATAACTTCTAAACGGTGCATCCGTTTTAAATTTAAATCTGCACCGATGCGTTCTATATGACGAGATAAACAAAACTAGATCCTACTTACCTATATTTCAAAAAATATATTTTAGTAGCAATTTATATGTAAAAATATGCTAGCAGATTTATGAAGAAATTGCTACCATATAATACTAAACTTGCTACTTCAAAATAAAATAAAGTTCTTATAGATATGCACATCGATTGTACTAATCCATGAAGAGAGTAGTGGACTAAAATAAGACATGCTGCAATCTGGAGGGACAAATAACTTGGGATATTTATTAAAAAAATGAGGATAACGACATAAAACAAGACAAGTTGCAACTTGGAGGCAAATCAGCAACTTCTAAGGCTCCAAATACAAGTGATAACATAAAGACCTTTGTTTTGGATTGAATGTAATTGTACTCCCCAAAATCTGTTCGCTGAAATGTATGATAAAATTTTCATAGGCAGTAATGGAATCCTACTAACTCATAACTCATTTAAAAGGAAGGGAAACTAAAAAAGTCTCAAAACTCAGAAAACTGAAACAAAAAGAAGCAAGTTATATTTGGAGCAAGCGGCAAGATATCGTGAAATGACAAGTTATGAGAATTATGACTTCGAAAACATAAAATTTAAACTGAAACTAAAAGAAAAAAAAATTAATGAAGACAATCTGCAACCTAGAAGACAAATTATAAAACAAGCATCGCATAAGTTGCCGAATAGGTAAATTATTAAAAATGACACCATAGATAATTGACTTATTTTACAAATTGAAGTTGTAGACTAAAATTGCAATATGAAACTAAAAACTGAAATTGGAGACTGAAATTACAAATTGAAATTAAAAAATGAAATTACTAACTGATTTGTTTTACAAATTGAAATTGAAAACTAAAATTGCAAAACTGAAAATACAAAATGAAATTGAAAACTGAAATTGCTAGACTAGAATTTTAAACTAAAATTACAAAATGAAATACCAAAATGAAAATAAAAATGAAAATACAAATTGAAACTAGAAACTGAAATTAAAAACTAAAAATTGCAAAAATCATATTACTAACTGAAATAAGAACTAAAGTTACAGAATGAAATTAGAAACTAAAATTGAAATCGTGACACACTACTGAAAAACCGGCTCAATGCCGAGTGTCATAAGGTTTGCCGAGTGTTTTTTGTCGGGCACTCGGCAAACCTCCAGTTCTTGAGTGCAACACTCGGCATAAAAATACACTGGTTTGCCGAAAGTGTCCGACACTCGGCAAACTACACTCGGCACAAAACTGCACTCGACATATCACTATTTTGCCGAGTGTCAGACACTCGGCAAACTATAGCACTCGGCAAACATGGACGGGGTGTGACGGCGTTAACGGTTTGCCGAGTGTCAATGGTAGACACTCGGCAAACCTGGGTAGTTTGCCGAGTGTATTTCCTTGACACTCGGCAAACTTTTTTTTTTGATTTTGATTTTGGCTTCCAAAATTTTTGTCTTTGTACTTGTATAGTATTGTGGGCACTATATTTGATTTTGGACCTTTTCTCGAAATTTTTACTATATATTGTTCCTTTATTCTATTTATTTGAATTTTTTCGTGTAAAGGTAGTTTGCACTGCAAGTGCATCCAATAGTTGAATTTTATGGTTGGAAAAAAGATATTCATATAACTGTGTTCAATTTGAGGCCATATCCAGAGACTCAAAAGTTCAAACCCCTTATTCACGTAACAAGTGCGGGCAACGTGCCGGCAATATTTTTTAAAATTCTAGAAAATGCAAATGAAGTCTGAAAATCATCAAACTTGACTAGATGTCTTCATATTGTATACAGAGGCTATGAAAAAAAATTAGGAAGGTTTCGTGAACATTTTCTTGTACGATGTTCGGAAATGCAAGAATCAACGAGGATGTTTCATGATTTCATGTGACGCCTGTGTAGGGTTTCTAAGCGATTGCGTGTACACGTACTCGAAATAATTTCAAATTTTTATCATAGCCTCTACATACGATATTAAGACATCTCGCCAAGTTTCATGATTTTCAGACTTCATTTGCATTTTCTAGAATTTTAAAAACCGTTCGGTACGTTGCCCGCACTTGTTCTGTGAATAAGATGTTTGAAATTTTAGATCTCTCTCTAGATACAGACCTAAAATAGGAATGAGTAATACGAATATCATTTTTGCAATAACTAAATTCCATTATCGGATGAACACGTAGTACAAACTTGCTTTTCCCCAAAAAAAAATTCAAATAAATAAAATAAAGGAGCAATATATAGTAAAAGTTCAAAAAAGTTCCAAAATCAAACATGGTGCACCCAATACTCTACGAGTACATCAAAAAAATTTGGAAGTTAAAATCAAAAAAAATTATTTTTGCCGAGTGTTTTGGGGAAACACTCGGCAAAATCCCTTTAGCTTTGCCGAGTGTCGTCCTTTGACACTCGGCAAATATTGACGAAAAAAAAAAATGTTTGCCGAGTGCGGATCGGGGCACTCGGCAAACCTGGCCGCCTTTGCCTTATCTAGCCGCACCGCACTGGGTGGCCACACACACACCACACTCACACACTCACACACTCCCGCCTCCGTGGCCATGACGCCGGCCGCCGGCCGTCGCCCACCGCCCACTCCCCGGGCCCGCCGGGCGGCCGCCGTCTCCCGCGCCGTCGCCCGCCCGCCTGCTGCCGCCCGCCCGCGCGGCGCCGCCACGCCGCTGCCTGCGACCCTCGCTCAGCGCGCGCCCGGAGGCCAGCGCCCGCCGCTGCCGCGACCCTCGCCTCCCTGCGGCGCGTGGCACCGCCTCGCCGCCCGCAGCCCAGCGTCCCGCCCGTCGCGCAGCGCCCGGCTGCGGGCGAAAGCACGTGCTCCCACGCCCGGCGTGGGAGCGCGTGCCCTCGCGAGCCAGCAGCAGCCCGGTGGCCGCCCGCCCGGGAGCAGCAACAACCCCGGCCCGGCCGCACCCCCCTGCCGCCCGGGCCCGGCCAGCCGCCAGCCGCCTCGGCGCCCGCTCGCCAGCCGGTAGCTGGCCCGGCCGAGCAGCAGCGCCAAGCAGAGCGCTAGCGAGCCAGAGCCAGCAGCGATAGCAGCCCGGCCGAGCCGCCTCTTCCGAGCCAGCAGCAGCAGCCCGGCCGGCGTTGACCCCCTCGTCGCGCGCCAAGCCCGGCCAGCAGTTGTCGGTGGCAATCCTCCCCCCCAATGCGTGCTGGCGACCGTTCTTGCTGTTTGTTTTTGGTAGTTCATTTCATGTTATAGTAGTAGTAGTGTTAGTAGTCGTAGTGTTCGTAGTAGTAGTCGGCGACGGTGGTAGCGATGGCCATGGCGGAAGCGATAGTAGTCATTAGTAGATTGATATGTATCTGCATGGGTTGAAAATATATATGTGGTTATCGGCCATCGTCTTTGTTGATTTTTGTGCAGGTTTTGCGAACCTCACCGTACAGGGGAGGTGCTGCCGAAATTTTGTTTTGACAATCTTGTTTTGCAGAAAAGACCCCGTCAGAGGCTAGTCGGTGATTCTCGGCGACCCCGATCGTATTCCTCAGCGTTGCGGGTCTACCGGCACCGCGTCGCCCGCCCAACTGCGGCGACCCGCCACGGCCCGCTAGCCCGACTCCACCGCCACCCAAGGTATAGCCCTCTCTTTTCGTAGCATGGTCATGCGTCACGTAAACCAGTTAGGTGTCTCCTGTTTGAAAGAGATAGAGTTAGAGATATGCTATGCAGGTCATCGCATATCTCTAACCCAATCTGTTTTGGATTGTCCACGTTTTCTAGACAGCTCGAGAATACGTAGATGGTGTTAGTTTCCATGTTCTGCTCCGATCGGAGATGGAGTTTCAGCAGCACCTCCCTGTTGTTCTCTGGATACACACACTCCCTACTGGGACGTGTATTTGGAGAACAAATGGGAGGAGTCTTGCCGAAACTCCGTCTCCGATCGGAGCGTAACATGGAAACTAACCCCGTCTACGCATCCTCGGGTGGGATTAGGACCTATCCTCACCTATTAGATGGTAGGAACCACCTTGCATATATTGGCTTGTTACATTACTCGATGATACATATGCTAGAGGATGGAAGATCGATAGTGGATGTACACGGAATGGCAACTAGGATAGGTCCCCACTGATGAGTGGTGCCAGAAGACCGATGCTTTCATAGAATGGGCATTTGGCCTTCTTGAAGGAGCGAATGCAGTTTGGTGTCCTTGCAAGTAAGTGTGCAAATAGAAAAAAGACAATATAAGGGGGGCTGGGGCGCCATGCGTGGAAGTATGGATATATGGCGAACTATACCCGGTGGTACATGCATGGTGAAGCCGATCGGGTGAGAGAGGAGGTGGTCCGACCCCGCCTAGATGACTATGATGATGATGCGGGGGTAGGAGACATGTTAAATAACTATCATGAAGCACAGTTCAATGAAGAATGTCTGGAGGAGGAGCCAGAGGCAAGTGCAAAAGCGTTCTACGATATGTTAGACGCCGCACAGAAACCCCTTCATGGCCAAACAACGGTGTGTCAACTAGATGCCATTGGCCGCTTGATGGCATTCAAGTCCCAATATAGCTTGGGTCGAGACGCCTTCGATACTCTGGCGGACGGTTGTTGGTACCATACTTCTAGAGGATCACATTATGCCCAAGAACATGTACGAGTCACGAAGCTGCCGTGCACTCAAGATGCCGTATGACCGGATAGATGCTTGTCCGAATGGGTGTGTCCTGTTTAGGAAAGAACACGCGGACGCAAAATACTTGTCCGAAGTGTAAGTCTTCTAGGTTCTTAGAGGCGAAACTAGTGAAGGGCCGGAAGATGCAGCTTGCAATCCCGTAACTCGGTGACGCACCTTCCCTTCATGTCTAGGATCCAACGGCTATACATGACCGAGGAGTCGCTAAAAAGCAGATGACATGGCACAAAAATGGCAAACGATACAATCGACAAGATGGTACATGCATCCGATGGTGAGGCATGGATCCACTTTGATGGCAAGCATAAAGAAAAAAAGCAAAAGAGGCTCGAAATGAGCGTGTTGCGGCAGCGAGATGGGTTCAATCCTTTTGGAATGATGGCTGCTCCATACTCATGTTGGCCTGTTTTCGTTATCCCCCTGAATCTCCCCCTGGTGTATGCTTCCAAAACAAGTACATATTCTTGTCCTTGATAATTCCAGGGCATCCGGGGAATAATATGGGTGTGTGTTGACGGTCCTTATTGTATGAAACCAACCGTCAACTAGCCATAAAAAGGATGCAATTGTGATCACCGAAGTAGATATAGGGTTTACACTGATAGAATTCCACGAGTTTTGGTGTTTCACTGTTTCTGCAGGCGTAAACTGGAAAAGACGCAACCGCGAGAGCTTATCGGAACGAAGAACGGGAAAACAGACACCACGGCAACACAGGAACATTCTAGAAGAGACGAGAAGGCACCACGCCGAGCCGGGGGCCAGCGGCCACCAGGTGGGACCGGCCGGTCCCACCCCTGCACGGCCGATGCGGCACGGGGGCCCGATCGCGGCCCGGTTCACCTCGGGTTCACTCCACCGCCTTTGAGGATCAATCCTAGCCGCCTGTCAATGTCGATTTCATCCGATGGCTCATGATCATCGCCCAAGGCTATAAAAGGAGGGCAGGACCCCCCTAGGGAGGGAGGCACATTCATTCATTCCTCATTTGAAGTCCGATCATCGGCCCGAAAACCCTAATCAGAGCTCCTTAGCTAGGGCCTAGATAGCTAGTTAGAACTAGAGAGAGGCAAGTGCAGGCTTGGATTTCGGAGCCATCAAGAGCTTGGATTTGGTATAGTTCTTACCTCCTCTCGCCTTTGTTCTCTTTCATTGTATAGTTATATGATTGCTACAATTGAATTGATGAATACTTATTCACTTATATTCATAGTTATATTGTTCTTTGTCTATTGTGGTTACATGCTTAGTATAGCTAGATTGATATTATACTTATCCATAGGTTCGTATAGCGCTCATCTAATTGATCGTTGGGTGAGTGGTAAACATTGTGTAAGCATGGTGTTTATACGTTGTTTATCTGCGAATGCACCCTATAGGCTGGGCTTGGTAGATCGCGGGTGTGACAATCCTGTTGAGTCCTATATAGTCCAAACTCCGTTTATAGGCACAGTAGGGCTTTTGTACGAAGAAAGGGTGTGCTATGTTCTCAAACTTCCCTAGTATGTCCACTATGAATAGATATAATGTTAACCTTAGCTATGACTACTAAGTGTACTGCACTAACTATAATATGCATTGACATGTAGCTAGGAATAACCTAGGAATATCTCTTGATGTTACGCTAGTAACTCTTATGATATAGCTAGGAGTTTCTATCTGTTTATCTTTGATGATTATATACTTATCTTATCATTTATCTTGTGACTTACCCCCATTGAGTAGCGAGGACATGGTTATGCCTATCCATTACACCCTAGGTTAACACGCTACCTTTACATGAGAGCCATGTAGACCTTCCTTTGGGAAAATATAAATGACAACCCATAATACTTCGGGTAAAATGCTACAATGGTATTTGATCTGTGCGCTTGCGGATACTATTTCTATATTCTAAATGGTGGCATGATTTAATACCACACCCCTTGGTGTTATGCTGGGGATGACAACTTGGCATTCTAGTGGTGGTGCTCTGCTCAAGCATTTGAGGCGCCGTTGCTAGAGATAACATTAAGAGGTTCAACAAGCATTTTTGGCGCCATTACCGGGGAAGTCAATTGGCGATTAAAGGGATAGCGATAGACCTAATAAACTAATGAGATAGAGGAAACCATAGACCCCTACTCAATGCAGGCTTACCCTTGTGCTTTCTATCTTTGTGATATCTTATGCAGGGTAATGAATGAGTGGTTTTGATCTGCTAGATAACTACGTTGAAAATCCAGAGAAACTCTTTCGAAGAAGGAAATTCCAGCAAGTGAGGGAAATCTTTGAATCTCCATCAATGACACCCACTGCTGAGGTTCGTTCTTTGGAGGAGCAAGCTCCTATAAGTGAAGAAGAAGAGCAACAAGAAGGCAACTTAGCACCAGTTTTTGAGAAAATGGCTGATAAGTCACTGCGCGAGTTCTCCGCTCCAAACACCAATAACATCCGCACTGGACCTAACGTCAAAGTTGGGGAGAATGGATTTGAGCTCAAGCCAGCCCTTATCACCATGGTGCAAGCCAACTTGTTTTGTGGAAAAGCACACGAAGATGCAAGTGCTCATCTCCAACACTTTCTGGAGATTTGTAGCACTTTCAAGATGAAGGATGTACCAAGAGACGCCATCCTGCTGCGTCTGTTCCCATTCTCACTGTTGGGAAGGCAAAGCAGTGGTTCTACGCCAATAAAGACAATCATACAACTTGGGACAAGTGCTCCACAGCTTTTCTGTCAAGGTTCTTTCCTATGGGTAAGACAAGTGCCCTAAGGGTGAAGATCTCAAGTTTCTAGCAACAACATGATGAGTCAGTCCCTGAGGCATGGGAACGCTTCCAAGACTACATATCAGAATGTCCTCATCATGGAATGGAGAATTGGCTCCTTATGCAAACTTTCTATCACGGGCTTACCAACAGCACCCGTAACAACGTCGATGCTGCTGCTGGAGGTGCATTTATGCCATTGACCATACCACAAGCTACTGCTCTTATGGAAAAGATGGCCTCCAATCAAGATTGGAGTGACGAGCGTCAAACAACCCGCAAGAGGAGTGGAGGAATGCACCAGCTTAAGGAGGTAGATATCTTTGTCTGCGCTAAGATAGACCTGCTCATGAAGAAATTTGGAAGACAAGGCCGGCCCGAAACAAAACGTCATGCGCATCAATGATTCATGCATGACTTGTGAAGTGTGTGGCAATATGGGACACTCAGGCAATAGCTGCCCTAAGACCCGTGAGGATGTGAACTTCATCAACAACAGCAACAACAATTATCGTCCTCAAAATCAAGAATGGAATCAGCAAAGGCCCAATCAAGGATGGAATCAGCAAAGGCCCAACTACCAAGGTAATTTCCCAGGTAACTTTCAAGGCACTAATTACAACAACTATGCTCAATTGCTTTTGAGAGAAGTGATCTCCAACCAAAATAAAATTGTGGAGACTTTATCTAGGAAGGTAGCATCCAATGATAAAATGCTAGAAAATATAAACACTAAAATGAATAGCTTTACCTCTATTTGTTAAGAACCAGCTTAGCTTTAATAAAATGATAGAACAACAATTAGCTCGGTGGCGGACATTTGTTCCACCGACCAACGAAGGTAAGATTCCAGGGCAACCTCTAGAGCCTGAGACCGCGAATTTTATTGATGTATATGCAGGTTACTATGTTGAAGCATCATCAGGATGGAAGGATGAGTCCATGCCACCCAAGAGAGGAGATCCAGGGAGACCTGTGATTCCCATCTCTATTGGGCAGCATGACTTCCCGAAAGTTGTCTACGATCTAGTCGCCAGTGTCAACATCATGCCTAAGGTAATCTTTGACCAAGTCTTTCCATGGGCATCTTTGTTGTACACGAATATGTGTTTGTAGCTTGCAGACCAGACGGTTAAGCATCCTGAAGGAATCTTAGATGACGTGTGTATATGAATCGGGAGATCATATGTCCCTGTAGACTTTGTAGTCCTGGATACCGGCAGAGATCCCAAGAGTCCAATCATTCTTGGCCGACCATTCCTGAGTACTGCAAAGGCTGTCATCTACACGGACAGTGCCAAGATTTGTTTCACCATCAAGGGCAATAAAGAAAAGTTTAGTTTCAAGAACAAGACCCTTGAAGTTCCTGTAGACCCAAGAGGAGCTTACTTCCCAGTCAAGCCAACAACTGAAGAGGCCAAGAAGAAGAATTCAAATGGGAAGAGAAAGAATAAGAACAGGAGGCAAGTGAGAAAGCAAGTCCAAGTAGTCAAGGCTGTTGAGTACGAGCATGACCACCTCTTAGCTTCACCATTTCTAGCCAAGAGAGAGGATCCAGGCATGCCAGCCATTGATTGCACTATTGGACAATGCTCATTCTACAATGCTTTCTGCGACACCGGATCAGCTGTCAACATTATATCCAAAAAGGTATATGACTTATTGTTCGATACACCTCTATACCCTACCTATATGCAGCTACAGCTGGCGAACAATACAACAAGATTCCCAGAGGGAGTAGTAAGAGACAACATGGTCAAAATCCATACTCACTACGTCCCGACCGACTTTATGATACTGGACATGGGAGAAGAAGATGAGACACCCATCATTCTTGGGAGGCCGTTCCTCAGCACCACCCACGCCATCATCTACAATGGATTGGGCCAAGTCCACTTTCAATTCCCAGGAGAAAAGGTACGCTGTTATTTTAAAGATTATAACTCTCCTGGATTAGCAGCTTTCACCCTGTCCAAGAGGAGACGTCAGCGCCGGAGGAATCGCTCTCAAAAGAGCAACGTTGAGAAGGAGGAAATCAAAGAAGAATCTACAACATCAAAGCAACAACCTACAAAAGTATGGAAAGAAAAGGTAACCTCCTCAACTGAGTCATTATCACCAGGAGGTCCAACGTCAGGGTCCCCATCCTCGGGATCCGATGAAGCACCCCAAGAGTGACGACGACGAGAAGTCTTGTCCGAAGGACTCTAAACTCCGAACCCTTGCCATAAGCTAACAATGGTAGTTATCCATTTATTTTCTTGCACTTTTAAATTCATAGTTAGTTTTCATCATCCTTATAGAAAATCACAAAAACATTTAGAAAACCTTAAAGCCCCATGTGACATACCTGCAGTGCAAGCTAAAGGGGTGTTCACTGTGGTGGCCTAAAAATAAAATAAAAATTAGCATGCATGTTTCATTTCTGTTTGATAAAAGAAAAATCCAAAAATAATCATTGAGCATCTTGCTGCACTGTATGCACTGTAACAACCCTTGAAAACCCCTTACAATAACCAAGTTCGCGAACGGCTAACCACTAACTGTTTATCCTAATCCGTTCCACAAGTTTTGGTGTTTTGTGAGATGTTTGCTGCAAGATGACTCTAAGAGCTAGTCCATCTAGGAATCATCATCTACATCACTCGAAGTATACCTTCCCTACACACAGCTAACCACTGTGCGAAGGAAGCAACTTCTTGTTGGATGAGATTGAGGTTCCCGGCTACACCAGCTCTTGCAAGCATGAGCTCCATTGAGATGACCGCTCAGCTTCAATGCTCAACCACGACAACAACCAGCTTGGGGGAAGGCATCCCCTAGGTACCCAGATAAGTGTACCTACGTGATTATCGAGTCAGTCATAAAAATTAAAAATACCAAAAATATGTGAGCACATGAAGGTTCACCATAGTATCTAAGAAAATAAAAATACTAAAAATATATGGGCACATGAAGGTCCATGCTTTTTAAGAGTCCTTAGAGTCTTTAGAATCTTATATAGTATGAGTCTTTGAAAAATAAAAAACCAAATAAAAATGTCTGTCTGTCTAGAGTCAATAAAAAGGAAGCTCTTGAGATGATTTAAAATGATGATAAGCTACTCTGTTACAACACCTTCGAAGTGCCTAGAGTTTAGACAAAAGTTTTCCCAAGTTTTAGCTCCAATTGTTTTGATATGAGAATTTGCTCTGAGCCTGAAACTTGTGGGTTGCATACGCTTGAACTAAATCTAGGTACCTGATTGATAAGATTGAGAAAAATCTGAGCTGCTATCTATCTTGTTCTAAGTGACACTAGAGTTCTGAAGATTTATCTTTTAAAAAATACAAAAACATGATGAGTTCCTATATGACAAAGCTTACATTCCCACCAGAGCTAAACATGATGAGATAGGCTAGTTAAACTTTCACATACATGCTGCTTGTCTTGCATTGAGTTTTGTCAACCTTTGTGACCCTGGTGAAAAATTTGTCATGCTCTTGAATCAAGATCCACCTCCATATGCACTACTCTACACTGGAGTAGGAGCAACAATATGCCATTCCACCTACATCCATTTCAAAAATATTTTTCTCCTACACTGGAGAGAACACCAAAAATATTCCATTAGGTTAGCCACCCAATAAATGCTCCATGTTCTTGTTGTTATCTCCCCAAAACCCATCAATGCCAAAAGGAGTGCTATGAGCTATAAAAAAAAGAGAGAGAGAAGGGAGAGAAGAAAGATGGACAAGTGTCCCAGTGCTAAAACAAAGGCTACTTAGATGCCCAACTCCCTGAGAAAAAAAATAAAAAGATAGCTCATAACCTCTGGCCAGTTTCCAACGTTCAAAAGGAGAGGTAGGCATCCAAGGAGCTGAGTAGAATTAGGTTCCACTATATATCCATCCACCTATACATCTTGATTTGATTGCATGACTTGTTTCTCTATGGATCCATTGTTTGACTTTACAACACATGCATTGCAAGTTTGCTCTTTCAGTTTTCTCCTTACCTATGAGCTCCACATAAGCTTTAGTGATAGGATGAAAAGAGAGGCAACCATCATCACTGCCTTGGTGAGAATCCACAAATACCACATATATTGAGAGACTTGAGAGTGTCATACATGGGAAGCTCTGAGTTTTATTTGAAAACCTTTAAAAACTCTAAAATGATAGTCGATCGAAGAGCTTGAGACATAGTGCTTAGATAGAATCTTTCTGTCCGTCAAGTACTCAAGGCCCAAGGAGGAGCTAAAAAGCCCCACAGTCAAAGGTAATATGGGTAAGTTTGAAAGTCAGCTCAGTTATTGCATAACTTGGAGGAGAATTTCTGTGTAACTGCAGGTATATTTCTAAGGGATTTGCTCCGAGATGGCTACAATGCTTAAACATATATATATCTTACAATAACTTATCCAAGTTTTCTTGCTAAGGGACTAGCAAAGGTTAAGCTTGGGGGAGTTGTTGACGGTCGTTATTGTACGAAACCAACCGTCAACTAGCCATAAAAAGGATGCAATTATGATCACCGAAGTAGATATAGGGTTTACACTGACAGAATTCCATGAGTTTTGGTGTTTCACTATTTCTGCAGGCATAAACTGGAAAAGATGCAACCGCGAGAGCATATCGGAACGAAGAACGGGAAAACGGACACCACGGCAACATAGGAACATTCTAGAAGAGACGAGAAGGCACCACGCCGAGCCGGGAGGGGCGGCCACAGGGAACCGGCGGCCGGTCCCACCCCTGCACCGGCCGGTCTCGGCACGGGGCCCGGTCGCGACTCGGTTCGCCCTGGTTCACTCCACCACCTTTGAGGATCAATCCTAGCAGCCTGTCAATGTCGGTTTCATCCGATGGCTCATGATCATCGCCCAGGGCTATAAAAGGAGGGCAGGACCCCCCCCAGGGAGGGAGGCACATTCATTCATTCCTCATTCGAAGTCCGATCATCAGCCAGAAACCCTAATCAGAGCTCCTTAGCTAGGGCCTAGATAGCTAGTTAGAACTAGAGAGAGGCAAGTACAGGCTTGGATTCCGGAGCCATCAAGAGCTTGGATTTGGTATAGTTCTTACCACCTCTCGCCTTTGTTCTCGTTCATTGTATAGTTATATGATTGCTACAATTGAATTGATGAATACTTATTTACTTATATTCATAGTTATATTGTTCTTTGTCTATTGTGGTTATATGCTTAGTATAGCTAGATTGATATTATACTTATCCATAGGTTCGTATAGCGCTCATCTAATTGATTGTTGGGTGAGTGGTAAACATTGTGTAAGCATGGTGCTTATACGTTGTTTATCTGTGAATCCACCCTATAGGCCGGGCTTGGTAGATCACGGGTGTGACAATCCTGTTGAGTCCTATGTAGTCTAAACCCCGTTTATAGGCACAGTAGGGCTTTTGTATGAAGGAAAGGTGTGCTATATTCTCAAACTTCCCTAGTATGTCCACTATGAATAGATATAATGTTAACCTTAGCTATGACTACTAAGTGTACTGCACTAACCATAATATGCATTGACATGTAGCTAGGAATAACCCAGGAATATCTCTTGATGTTCTGCTAGTAACTCTAATGATATAGCTAGGAGTTTCTATCTATTTATGCTGATGATTATATACTTATATTATCATTTATCTTGTGACTTACCCCTGCATTGAGTAGCGAGGACATGGTTATGCCTATCCATTACACCCTAGGATAACACACTACCTTTACATGAGAGCTATGTAGACCTTCCTTTGGGAAAATATAAATGACAACCCGTAATACTCCGGGTAAAATGCTACAATGGTATTTGATCTGTGCGCTTGCGGATACTATTTCTATATTCTAAATGGTGGCATGATTTAATACCACACCCCTTGGTGTTATGCTGGGGATGACAACTTGGCATTCTAGTGGCGGTGCTCTGCTCAAGCATTTGTGGCGCCGTTGCTAGAGATAACATTAAGAGGTGTCAACAGTGTGCTCATGGAGCCTCTGATTGATGAATTGATCGATGCTTGGGTGCATGGCGTATGGACATACGACCGAGCTACGAAAAGAAACTTCAAAATATATGTGTGGTACCACTACTCCCTACACGACTTCGTGGCGTATGGGATGTTTGCAGCCTGGTGTGTTCACGGAAAGTACCCATGTCCGATATGCAAGGAGGCTGTCAGGTTTATTTGGTTGCAAAAGGGCGGCAAGTTCTCGTCGTTCGATAAGCATCGGCAATTCCTACCTCCTTCCCATCCATTCAGACAAGACATCAAGAATTTTACGAAAGGTGTCGTAGTGACAGAGGAAGCACCGCCAATGAGGACTAGTGCCGAGGTTCATGCTCATATAGATGCTCTCGTGGTCAATGACGGTAAAGGTCCACATCGATTTGTGGGATATGGTGAGGAACATGCATGGACTCATAAGTCCGGCTTGACTCGGCTCCCCTATTATGATGATCTGCTCCTTCCACACAACCTTGATGTAATGCACACTGAAAAGAATATTGCTGAGGCACTTTGGGCAACACTGATGGAAACTGATAAGACAAAGGACAACATTAAGGCTAGAGTGGATCTAGCAACGTTATGCGATAGACCAAAGCAAGAAATAAGACCTCCTAGACATGGCAAGAACTGGACAAAGCCAGATATCGATTTCGTCCTGAAGAAGCCCCAGAGGAGGGAAGTGCTAGAATGGATCCAGTCATTGACGTTCCCTGATGGGTATGCAGCAAATCTGAGGAGGGGGGTCAAATTAGATACTCTAAAAGTCTTAGGGATGAAGAGTCATGACTACCACATATGGATTGAGCGGCTTCTTCCGGCCATGGTTTGAGGTTATGTCCCTGAGCATGTGTGGTTAGTGCTGGCAGAGTTGAGCTATTTCTTCCGATAGCTCTGTGCGAAGGAGTTATCTCGTAAGGTGGTTGAAGACTTAGAACAAATGGCCCCTGTGTTGCTCTGTAAGTTGAAGAAGATCTTCCCCCGGCTTCTTTAATCCGATGCAGCACTTGATTGTGCACCTTCCTACCGAGGCACGATTGGGGGGGGCCCATGCAGTTCCGTTGGTGCTTTCCAGTGGAGAGATGTTTAAAGGTTCTCCAAAAAAATGTAGAAAAAAAATCAAATCGAGGCGTCCATGGCGGAGGCATACATTCTTGAGGAGGTATCGAACTTCACAATGTCATACTATGGTGACAAGCTCCCTAGGGTGCATAATCCACCCGGTCGTTACAATGCTGACGAGAATGAGTCAAACCTCAGCCTTTTCAAAGGGCAACTCGGAAGCGCAAGTGCATCGACCAACAAGTCCTTGAGACCTGACGAGTGGCGCAATATCATGCTGTATCTATTGACCAACCTTGATGAAGTGGAGCCGTATTTGCAGTAAGTTCTCACCGAACTAGTTCCATACTCATGAACTTTCGTCATGCTATATGTGTTGACAAACCCTGTTGTTTCTCATTGGCATAGGGAATTTCTTGATCAATTCAGAAATGCATCAATGGGAGAACCTACCCCGCAGGAGTGTGATGCCATTCTTCGAAATGGAGCAGGAGGTGGAATGCCTGATTTCATTTCTTGGTTCCAAAACAAGGTATCCTTCTTAGTTGGCATAGCATGTTGCACGTATGTGTGAATAATAGAACGATCTAACCAACTCGATCCTGCAGGCTCAAAGTGATGTGATAATGAGTGCCGAGTTGAGACAAGTTGCTCATGGCTTTGAATATAGGGTCAGGTCATTTACCGGTTACGACGTGAATGGTTACCGCTTTTGTACATCAAGCTATGACAAGGAGAATCAAAGAACCACATGTTCATGAGTTTTTACACCCGGCCTTGATAATATCGAGTATTATGGAAGAATTGAAGAGATATACGAACTCAATTTTAGAGGTTGCAAACCTCTAACTCCTGTCGTATTCAAGTGTCATTGGTTTGATCCTACAGTAACTAGACGGACACATGCTAATCTTGGGCTAGTCAAAATTCGACAGGATTCCGTTTTACCCGGAGACGATGTCTATATTGTGGCTCAACAGGCTACGCAAGTTTATTATCTCCCATATGCATGCAAAACCAAAGAGCATCTTAAGGGGTGGGATATTGTGCACAAGGTATCACCGCACGGTAGAATACCGGTCCCTAACGATGAAGACTACAACTTAATTAACCCAATCACATACGACAGATAGTTCTATCAAGAAGAGGGGCTAGAAGGAAGGTTTGAGATAGACTTAACCGGAGCGATTGAGATGGAGGTAGACAACGAGTGGGTTGCTGACGACAATGGAGGAGAGGAGGTGGTTAATGCGAAGGACTTACAGATGCTAGAACGATTGCATTTAGAAAATGAAGACAACATTCCTCCTCCGGACTTAGACTTTCTTAACCAACAATTTGACTTGGTGGATAGTGATGATGAGAGTTATGATCCAGCTAACCCGATCAAGAAAAATATTTCTAATATACATGTAATATTTCTATTATTATTATTATTATGTTTTTTATTATGCATCTATTTCAAAGTACTTGTTCATTTGTGCTAATTGGTCTACTCTAATTATTTGCAGGGGATTGAGTGAAGATGGTGGGCGGTATGAGGAACGTGCGGTCGCTCTACGAAGAAGTAACTGGAGGGTCGAGCAGCGGGAGCGGGGAGCGGGGAGGAGTAGGAGGAGGAAAGAGCCCTCGCTTTGTCACCGTCTGCCGCACGACGAAAGCGAGGAGCGGGACGAGGATGAGAAGCAAAGAAAAGTGCGGGAGGAGCAAGCAAGTGCGGGGAGGACGAGAGGGACGAGGAGGAGGAGGAGGAAGAGGGAGAGGAGGGAGGAGAGGGTTCCGCTGGCTCGGTGTGTCGGTTGTGGTACTGCGAGGACCCGGCGAGCCTCCCTCGAGACCGATTCCCCGTTGCCGGACGTCCGTTGGTTCGTCCCCGAACCCCCAAAGTAAGTAACTTAAGATGTGGGCCTCCCTTAGAGACCGGTTCCTTTTGCGTATGATATGTTCATAACATCAATAGAAACTAATATTATTCTGAATCATGTGGGCAGGTCTTGGACGATCGTAGAGGTTGCGGGTGGTCACCAACGCCCAGTGAATGGCATCCTGGGATTTCTTGTGAGGGAGCACTTCCCTGGCTTGGTCTTGCACGGTGGAGTGATGGAGCCGGCCTACACGTGGAAGCACTATGAGTCGGCCACCGATGAAGCAGATCTTCTTGACCGGGTGTTTGACAACAAGGCACATCGAATCAGGGTCGAGCTGTGGGTAAGTACTTCTTGCACTACATAGGTCAATACATCACATTTGTTACCCTTTCTTCCAATAATGAATGCATTTATAACATTTTACTCAATATGTAGGATTTCTACAGATGCGTGCCAGGAATGGATGAATTGGCGGATCGGGTGGCTATCCAGGCTTGTAAGAAGCTCGTGCATGACATGCATTATGAGTCGCGCACCAAGGCTATCATAAACTATTGTGCGTGGTTTGAAAGTAGGAAGGTCACCAAAGCAGAAGCAAGAAACATTTTCTTGACCCGGGACCAGTACCTAAAGGTATCATTCTTTTAAGATTAAGTATGATGAATTTCATCTCCTTATATTTCTTACTTGTTGACGTGTAGGCCGTTCCGAGTTGGTGCTCCACGCACCGCGACTGCTGGGAAGTCATAGTGAACAAGTGGTGCAGCGAGGGGTGGGTGGACCAGCACAACACTTGTCGGGAGAGGTGTCTTCAGATGCAAAGTCCAGCACACCACCAAGGAAGCCGTAACCTTAGAGGATACGCGTAAACATGGGTACGCGAATTCGTTTATGTACTCTAAAGTATAATAAGACATGTATTCTAATAATCTTGTTAATTTGGTTGCAGTCGAACGCACACGAGGGCCAGCCTTGCACCGAGTTCATGGCATACTCCATGGCACATAAGGGCAAGGCTAAGTCCGACGTCAGCTACAACCCAGATGACCCGCCGGAGGCGTATACCAATCCGAGCATCCACAGCCGCCTCACCGAGTACACGTCGATGGCAAGAGAAGTACATGGCCCAGATTATGATCCGAGCACCCATGACCTTGATGCAGAAATTGTCATGAGGGTGGGAGGAGGCAAGAAGCATGGGCAGTACTGGTTGGACGACGGCGTGATCGACACAGCTTCCACGCCCAACCTCTCCCAGATTTGAGCAAGGAGCACGAGCGGGGCACCGGGCATATGACCTAGGCTTAGCCCTACATAGCACCGGGTGGACACACTCGAGGTTATTTGTCTTGTATTTGTTGTTCATTAATTTAATCATACCTTACCTGTATAATATTAACATGTGGGTTGAATTTTGTAGGCGGCACTGGAAGAAGAGAGGAGGCAGCGGGAGGAGTACCAGCGGAGGGTGGACGCCGAGCGGGCCGCCGAGCGGGCAGCCCACGAAGAACGGACGAGGCAGATGGAGGCGAGGATGGCGGAGATGGTTCGGTACATGTGTTGACGGTGGTTAACGTCAACTTTTATTAGAACTTTAGACATGAAAAGGATACATAATTACACACTAGTCTAGGGTTTTAACTGACAATTTCCACGAGTTTTGCATATTTTATATTTTCTAGGGACTTTTCCAGAAAAGCTTAAAAGAGGGATTCAAGTGCATATTTACCACGAAACTTATCCGCCACGGAAATATCACAAACGGGACATGGAAAGACTCTAGAAGACACTGAAGCAACCGGGCCCCGGGGGAACATTAGGTGGGGCCGGCCCGGCCCCACCATGGCGCCGCCCGGCCCCCCTCTAGGGTTTCGGCCCCCTTTCCGGAAGCTTCCTCCACCGCCTACGAGGAGTCATCTTGGCCCTTGGTTACGTCGGTTTGATCTGCGGCGGGCGCACGCCGATCCCAGGGCTATAAATAAAGGGGTAGACCCCCTCCCTAGAAGCATCAAGTCATTTGGAGATCAATCCATCAAGAGCCTTCTCTAGTTCATCGAGCCTCTCTAGTTCATAGCTTTAGCCTAGTTAGATTAGAAGTAGAAGAGTTCTAGTTCTTACGGGATCCGAGCCCCGGGCGTCTGTCTAGAGCGGAGTTCGGTATAGTTCTAGTACTTTGCTCTTATTGTATTCAATATTATGATTCGGGCAACATTGTTCTTAATCTCTTATATATTCTTAATTGCAATATATGTCTAGGATAGTTGGTTTGATCTTATTGAATTCATGTAATTGCTCAGTATAGCGTTTACCCAAGCGCCATTTGGGTAGATGGTAGACAATATGTAGACGTGGTGTCTAGATATCTTGTTTATCTGCGAGTGCACCACGACGTGCGGGACGTGTGGTAGTCCGCGCAGTGACAAATTTGCGTTGGTTCCTCTGTAGTCCACTCTCCGTACGTAGGACTAGCATGGGCACGGTCGCGAAGGAGGTGACCCTTGTGTCTTAATACCCTCATTAGTTGATGCCTCTTTACATGTGATTATGATGTAGGATTAACTTAACAATGATTGCTAGATGTAATTGTACTAATTAGAGTTATTCATTGACGTAGTTATTGAATTACCTTAGTATTTATTCTGAGTTTATCCATTGACTAGCTATTACTATGACTAGAAGAGCTCGATGTTTATCTATTTATGATGACTGATCATTATTATCTATTATATATGTTTTATCACGTGACTTATCTCTGTTATGAGTAGGATTCAAATTATGGTTTATCTTTTACATTAATAGTGTAAGTTATAGTTATAAGTCCTACATATAGACCTTCCCAGTGGTATAAATATAAATCGATAACTTTGGTAGAACTCTCTAGGTAAAATGCTACAACGGTATAATTATCGTCCTCTTGCAGAACCTATTTTAGTTCACATTCATATTATATTCATATCTTTTATTTCTGCCTAGTCATATTGAATACATGTAAATCTATAGTTATTCCTTAGCATTATAATTGAGGATGACAACTTAATTCATGCTTAGGAATGTTAGTAATAAATGAGTGGCTAGTTGCTAATGACAAGTTAATTATATACCAAGCATTTCTGGCGTTGTTGCTGGGGGTAGGATTTATCTCTGCTTTTTAGTAATGACGGTAGTAAATGTCAACAACATGCAAAGCCTTGGGGGAGGCATTGAGGGTGCACCGCCTCTACCTCAGATGCTCCTCCACTTACATTTATGGTTCCGGTCCCACCTCAGCTACACTTTACTCCAGTGAGTATATGACCATTTTAGTTTGTATATTTACGCTTAGGATCAAATAACTACAATACTTGCAACCTAGTGGCCAATAGATACTTTAGTCTTGTATGATTTAATTTTAGTCACACATGCAACATCTTCTCTTATGTGCATCCTCCATCGGCGGGATCGAATGATGGCCCTCGTGTTTTCGGAGAGTCGCCGGGAGGATCTCACATAGGGCCTTCTAACCTCGGGCCGTCGCCATGATTCTTATTGTTATTCTCTTTCGGACTTATGGTTGTGATGGACCTGTGACTTGTGAGCACTTGTGTTTGTTTTCGAGATCTTTCATGGACTTGTGAGTGTGACGGACTGCTTGTGGACTTGTTTGTGTGTTGGTTTTGTGAGATATGTGATGATAGTACTATATGTGTGTGATATGTGATATATATTTGTGATATGTGATATATGTGTGATATGTGATATATGTGTGTGATATGTGATATGTGACATATATGTGTGTGATATGTGTGATATGTGGATAGAATGAAAAAACAAAAAAAAACTGGACTGCATGGTCGATTTGCCGAGTGTTTTCTTAAAAACACTCGGCAAATCGACCATATGCATGTGTACACAGGAAGAAGGTTTGCCGAGTGTTTTCTAAGAAAACACTCGGCAAATCGACCATAATTTGCCAAGTGTTTTCGGAAAACACTCAGCAAACCTCCTCAATTTGCCGAGTGTTTTTTAACAAAACACTCGGCAAACCTTTCGCTTGATTTGACACTCGGCAAACCCGCCGTTGCCATTGTAGTCCGTTTGCGTCTTTGCCGAGTGTCCGACACTCGGCAAACGGTTTGCCGAGTGTCCGACAAAAAACACTCGGCAAATCTATCATTGCCGGCAATTTTTTCACCATGTGCTCTTTGCCGAGTGTTTTCTAGGGTTTGCCGAGTGCCTTTGACACCTTTTGCCGAGTGTTTTCTAGGGTTTGCCGAGTGCCTTTGACACCTTTTGCCGAGTGTTTTCTAGGGTTTGCCGAGTGCCTTTGACACTCGGCAAATCTCCTGTTTCCAGTAGTGACGCTCTAATTTCTAAACAATCAATCAACACGGCTCCCGATTGATGAATGCAAGCCACCAAAAGCTAGAGCTGGCAGTAGGAGTGCGCGAGGTCAGCACAAGTGCGCCGACGAGCGGCGCGTGGATGTAGGTGGCATGCTCTGAGTGTTCGTGGTTGTTCCGCTCGTCAAGGAACCTGTCCTGCATGTCGGGGCCCTCGACGACGACGCCGACGAGCCGTGAACCCCTGCGAGCAGCCGATCCTGGCTAGGTGCGCCACTCCGGACGATCTGGACGAGCGGCTGAGAGAGAAAAGACCTTCGGCCATGGCCCATGGCTCTCGCAGGTCGCAGACGGCCATGGCGCGCCGGACCGGCCCGCTTCGGGTGGGGGCCGCAGCCATGGTCGAGTGTGGAAGTCGACAGCGGGCACGTGGCCGGAGCAGCTTCATCACAAGAGGTAGGCGGCGGATACGCTATGCCGGAGAAAGGAAGAATAGCAGCTGTGTGCACGGGTATATAATAGGCCGGTTACAGAGAGGAACTGCTGGACCGGCCCGTCCAAGAGGGGCGTCGCGCGATAGCCATGGAGCGACGGGTCGCTAAATTGACTTTACGTTTCGTGAAGCCTCCAAATTTTCTCTCACGAGGGTCCAAATACACGTACTACCTCCGTATCGTCTTTAGAAGACGTTTTGGAGCCGAGACGGAGTGCGGCAAAAGACGACGTTTCACCGATCGAGGCAGTCCATGGACGCGAATACCCCTCTCATCAATTGCGCGGCCGTCCGCTCGGCTTCCTCGGGCGATGCGGAATTAATCACGCGCGACGGCGGCGTCTGCTCGGCGTACGCGCGACAGCCATGCAAAACGCGCTAATAGAAAAAAATTCGCGGCCACCAGGGATCGAACCGCACACCTCCTGCCTCGGGCCGCGGCGCCTTGCCCAACCAGGCTACCAGTGAATGCTGTACAGAGAGCACCCGCCGCTCATTTAATAGGGGTAAAACAGGAAGATTAACCCCTAATTAATCACCCCTTGATGGCCGTGCCCATCTCCAAAACGTCTTCAAAAGACGATACGGAGGGAGTATTTCATACCTGACACGATCTTTTTGCCCTTCTTATGTTTTGTCGTTACTACATAGGTGACCGTGCCCTTTATGAGGCTGGCAGGCAAGCTAGCAGACCGTCGCCGCTGCCCCCTGGCTGGATGGCTGGAACTAATTAGCACAACAAATTATTGTTCAGAAAACGCTAATGAGGATAAAAAATGTTAATGAGCACAGAAAAATTGCTGGCGCAGCCAGGTCAGAGACAGGCACGACTAGGCCACTACCAGTCACCGTGGCTAGGGCAGAGGCAGCCGTACGTCGCGGCCTGGCCAGTGGCCACAGCGACCAGCTCGCCCAGCCCTAAGGGCAGCGTGGCCAGACCACGGGCGGCTGGCATATCCACGCATGAAGGCAGCGTGGCCACGGGCGCTGAGCCCGGCGCAGCCAGGGCAGAACGCGACGCGACCATGGGCGCTGTGGGCGGAGGATGGTGCGGCCACGGGCATTTGCGGCCAGCGGCCCTTTAGGTTCTGGCTCCATGGACGGCGTGTCGAAGAAGAGCGATTGGGCGGGCGCCGGCATGGAGAAGAAGAGACGGATAGACATGTAGATGTGTACGTAAGGACAGAAGGGAAAAACGGTGAGGTCAAGTATGAAATACATGTATTTAGAATTACCTAAAAAGAGATTTTGTTTGCACACGGGGAAATCCATTTCCATGCATAACAGACTTGATGAAATACTGTCAATTTAAGGCATAGTCTATATTCAGTTGTGACTGAGTGGAACTTTTATTCTAGATGGATGTTCAACTTAACAGTCTCTATTGAAACACTGGTATATCAAAGAAGTGTGGTTTTAAAACTACTATGTTGCTTTTTTTAGAATTACACAGTATAACGCAGACGCTCACAACACGCATGTACACTCATCCCTTTGAACACACGTACGCAAACCCTACCTCTATGAACACCTTTGAAGAACTGAACCGGCAGATCTGGAGATTCCAGAAGTCACCACTGGTGCCTCGTCATTGACGGAAATGTCGTTTACCACTTAATGCGTGACGCCTAGAAAAATCCTAAGAAAAGTTGCGAGCACAGTTTGGTGGGGATTGTTGAATTTATTGTGGGCTAGGCCCATATTGAATTTAATAATAAATCAAGTAATGATACGTAGCTCGTTGTGTCAACGGTTTTGTACCGTACGGGATTTTGACTAAATGTTAATTCGTCTTATATGATTTGATTTTATCCATCTATTATTAAGAAAATAAGAAAAGAATAAAAGCATGCCCCACGCCAGCGGGGCGTAGGCGTGGCAACCAAGGACTGTGGCTGCGACTTGCAACCGCCGGAGGCCAGAAAGCGTGGGAATGGCCCCCACCTAGCGGTGGGCGACGACGCGTGGTGAGTAATTACGTGCTCGCTGCACCACTTCAGCGTCCAGCGGGGTGTTTTCTATAACCGCCGGAGGCCAGGAATGAGTAATTGGGTGAGTAATTGCGTGCTCGCTGCACCACTTCAGCGGCCAGCGGGGTGTTTTCTACAAATGTTGTAAATGCTGCAAATTGTACTACTCCCTGAACTGTGGCTGCGACTTGCAACCACCGGAGGCCAGGAAGCGCGGGACAGGCCCCCACCTAGCGGTGGGCGACGACTTGCGGTGAGTAGTTGCGTGCTCGCTGCACCACTTCAGCGTCCAGCGGGGTGTTTTCTATAAATGCTGCATACTGTACTACTCCTTGAACTGTGGCTGCGACTTGCAACCGCCGGAGGCCAGGAAGCGTGGGACAGGCCCCTACCTGGCGGTGGGCGACGACGCGCGGTGAGTAGTTGCATGCTCGCTGCACCACTTCAGCGTCGAGCGGGGTGTTTTTTTGTAAATGCTGCATAATGTACTACACCCTGAATGCAGTCAAACTCCCCAGTCCTTGACGACTGCGGGAAGGCGCTCGTGGGCCTCGTCGACAACGCCGAGGTGCTCCTAGGCATTTGATATTCATTCTGTTTTATATATATAATACTCTCTTAACACATTCCGCAAAACCATACAATTGTGTGCATACATAGGGAGGCGATTCACATAACACAGCTTGGAAACATCTAATGTTTGTCACCATATGCACTTGCTGCAGGGCACAATAACCTTTAGGTTCACAAATGAAGGCACTCTCCCCTCGACATCTCTCTCAATGGCAACATGGGCCTTTTCAGCCTCCACAAGCGCATCCTGACTCAGCCTCAAGCATTTGTCAATCTTGTTAAGCCTACGGTCATGTCCCCGTGTAGTGTCTAATGTCAGACATGCCAATGACTTAGTTTTTTCGATAATATGGATCGTAAGCTCGATCATGCCCTTTGCAGAGCAAAAGCCAGTTATCATCACATTCTTCAGGTGGTCATGGCAACATTCTGAAAGGCACTGTGGACGTGAGGAATCACCACCTAGATCTTCAATAATAGAATCAGGTCTCAAGGTCGGCAGATCAATCTGTATAGAGATATATCAGTGTATCATCCATAATAAGCCAAACAGTTCTCAATTAAATAGTCTAGCCCTCATAATCTTAGTGCATAAAATAGAAGAAGAGATTCTCAAAGGGTAATAGCTAAATTTGTCCTCCTTGAGGACCACTTATATTTACTAATACTTACACGTAGGATGAAGGTCTCCAATGCTGGGGAAGCATCGAGAAAAGAAACCAGCGAGCAAAAATCATAGTCTGGGGTAAATACTGGTGCGCACGCCACTATCTCCAAGCACTTGAGCTGGAGAAATCTACCATATGTCATTGGTGTATTGACTGTCTGAAAAAAAGAGACACCCCAAATATTTATTGAGCAGACAAATATTCGTTGTGTACCAAGTACTTATAGAATGTAAATGTACAAAAATTATCCGACACTTTTCACTTATAGAACAATAAATTTAGGAATGGTCAAACTTTTTTTTTTCTTATCAAACAACGAGTAAGAATCAAACTGACCTCATCTCTTGTTAATAGAGCAAGAGTTTGAACATTTGGTGCAATGAATGGAAGTTTGGTTCTAGCATAATAAAGAGCATCAGGTGAATCATAATTGTAGATGTCAACTTTCCTCACTTGAAGTGCATCTCCAAGTGAGATGCGTATTTGGCCCCCTTCATAGAAGAAAATGGAGAGATTTGGGGCATTGCTTTCAATGATCTCCAGATTTAGGCAGGCAAACACATTTAGGATATTAAGCACCTTCAGCAAACAAGGTATCCTTAAGCAGATAATATCCTTGCAGTTGGAAAGATAAATCTTCTTCAAAGCACAAGAATTGGACAGAAAGCCATATATTTCCTCCCCAGTAACATGGACAGAATTCAAGTCCAATTTTGTCAAGCTATTCATGCGACCAACTTGTGCAGCAGAGTGAAAAGAGCATACAGAGAGACAAAAAGACTTGATGGAGCTTCTCTGCACACTAGAAATGACAGAACATGGGAAGTTGTACTTTATGTCCTGGCCTCCAAACATTGATAGTTGAAAATTTTCAATCTGAGAAGTAAAGGCAACTTGAAGCCAGCGATCAACATAACTAGGATGGAGATCGGAACAAGGGTAAGTTTCAAGGCTAAATGTCTTCACTCCCTTGCCAGAGTGGTTCTGCAAAATGTGGTCAACTCTGCTGACAAATTCCACTGCCATTTCATGTTTTCTAGATGCATCTTGCTTTATGCCGAGTGTGAAAATAGACAGGTCGAGATTTGAGTAGCATCTCCAAGAATGTAGAAAACCACGACACACACAAGCAGCCTGGGCGGCATCTTGAATTTCCATGAGAGCGTGTATTCGATGAAGGATATCCTGATCAAATAAACATGCCATGTTTATCAAAATAACAATACTGTTGACACGAAATGCGACGCACTGTGCCTCACACACAGCAAGCCGAAAAGCGTGGCTTCAATCGGACAGCCGCACGGTTTGGAAATCCGGAAGCGTGCCAGTCAGTTTGACCTGAAAGCTGACAATGGACAAAAGATTGTTAAATACAAAATCGGAACGTGCCGGATGAAACCAGACAGTTCCGTATATACGGCCCTGAAGCCACTTACGACGACGTACAGCTATAGAAGCTGTCTGCCAATCATGCATATGATTCATTCGGCTAATATGAAGACAAAACACGTGGAACATTTGATTGCCGAACGCGCATGCATGAGAAGACATGTTTGAACAAGTAAAAGTTGATCATGAATTGAAAGCATAACCAAGCTCGGCAGTCTAACCGACTCGGGGTCCATGAAGAAGGAACAAACAAGCTATCACGAATAAACCCATCAAGAACTTGCATCTGCCGCACGACACCCGGTCCTATCAAGATTCAAACGCTTCTAACGTGCAAGAACCCGCAACATGTAACAATCTAGATTGATCTTATTCGGCTATATAGGCATATGATCTATCTTTCATGGTGACATGATATGTACGTCAAAGAGCAAATAGATCTATGAAAATAAAGAGCCGAAAACAACCAATCTAGGTTGGGCAAAAGAGTGTTACAAATAAATAAAAGCATTAAACACATGCAACACGTGATAACTTAATGAATCTACTAGATCTTGCCAAAATCTAATAGAGCCAATAACTATCTTGCTTTGCTAAGCTATCAAGCGGGGACTTTGCCGCACGGCCATCTAGTCGAGATAAACAAAGCATAAGCAAAGACTTCTTGATCGTCAAGCGGGCGCTTTGCCGCACGGCCATCCGGTCGAGACAAACAAGACTACTTGCATCAATATCTAAATCCACCGCATGATACTAGACATGATAGCAAGGTTGCCGGAACTTACGGAGGTCGACGGATCGATGGCTCCTCTCGAAGAACTCGACGACACGACAAAAGGACTCGAAACTTGGCACGGGGCCGGTTGTGTTGATTTGATTGTGAATATCTTTTACAATGGTCGAGGGTTTATATTTATACCCTGGACATAACATGAATCCTAAGAGATTACGACTACCCAATTTATTAAAGGTAACTCAAAGGCATGGCGATTCTATAGCCTTCCTCGGAGTCCTTGATCATCACGCTCTTCTCCTTCTATTCGGCTTCCTGCTCGCCACCTTTTGCTTCCTGAATGGAGCCACCGCCTTTAAAGATAGCCGACCGCACGAATGCTTGCCGAACCACCCAGAGTTAGCCGCACGAACACTTGCCGAATAGTTCAAGGTTAATCGACCGTCTGGCGTTTGCGAATGCGCTGATCTCTTGCCTTTTTCGCGAAGTTTTTGCCGAACGGGCCCATTGTCATCTTTCCGGCTCTTACCAAAATCCAGTGTTAACACATGCCCTCTCAATTTCGGGATAAAAGTGAGTTTTATTCCGAAATTGACCATAAACTCTTTTCTCATCTAGGTCAACACTGTTCAAATCTGCAGCCGCCACCCGATATCCAAATTCTCCGTCCTAGATTCAAACCCACTTTTAGCATTCAATGGCGACCCAGGATGGAGTTCCAGAGGTAATTTCTCGCTTCTCTTATGTATTCGGCAATTTCCTCATTGATCCTTCGCCTTTTTCTGATTCATTTCTTCTGGTTGCGTCACCCTGTTGAAGGAATACAAGGATGAGACTTTGATCCCCTACGCCGCGAACCCTGATTCTTATTTCTTGGGGCCGATGGGAGATCCTAACCCGATTGAGTTCATTGAGAAGGAAACTCCGAGGATCCCTTCCAAATCTGGAATCACCCCCACCGAATCGGTGGCCGAACACCTTCAAGACTTGGGCGTTTCCTCCAATTGCGGATGGCAAAATTGGTACTGGGAGGATCTTTGCAAAAGCATGTAGTCACTGGGAGTCCCAAGACATTCAAAGCATTGCACGGTGTTATCCCCCGTCGAGACACACCCGGAACGACTCCCTTCGATAGCAGCCACCCACTTACGGTGCGATCTTTGCTAACGCCTTCATCTTTGGTCATGGCCCAATTTCTTTTACTTTGGCCGACATTTTCATGATGACCGGCCTAAATGTGACAAAGACACGGTGTACCCTTCCAAGTACAAGAATAGCAAACAACCAAAAGGCGGTTAAGTGCGGAGGTGGATGGATGAAGTACATCAATACTTACAAATCATCCGGCATTGTACTTGACAAAGAATACAAGGCTTTCTGAACATGTGGTCGTGCAGATTCATCTTACGTGGAAAATCAAATGAGCCGACTCGAATCACATTGTAATGGTGAGGAGTTGGGCTGCAGAGCACCCCGATTCCCTTGGGCAAGTATTTCTTTAGGGGCTGTCTATCACATGATGCACAAGACCACTGTTCAAATGCGTCAACATGGGGAAATACATTGTGTGAATGGTCCTTGGTGGTTTGTCCGGATGTGGCTGCAGGTTGTACATGCATCAAATAGTGTCTGTAGATCTTCTTGACTTGGACTTCCCTTGATTAATCATCTTTGAAGATGACACAATAAAAGAAAAGGCCTGCCAAACATATGGAGAAGCAGCATCCTCTGTCAGCATTGACATAGACATTGGTCACCTCTTTAAGCTGTTCTTCAAAGGTTTTGAGAATGTACTCTGGTTCCCTTATAGGGAAAATAAGAATTTGACTCTTCCCTGCAAGTTTAGTTATGAGTTTGGGTGCTCAGACCAAGTGTCCATAGAGGTTTTCAACTTCTTTATCAAGCCTTGCACTTTGCCAGCAGAGTTCCATCATGGAAGGTTACTGCGCCCCACTTATGAATTTTATAACCCAAACATGGTGGCCAGATAGCTAGGATGTGGTCAGCTGCCCCCAATGCTGTTCTTTTCTAGGATCATAAAGCCCAGGGAAGAGATAAAAGACGACATGGAGGCCAAAAAAGTTTTTGAACTTGGATGGGATTTGCCAACATATGCACCTTCCCCACTCGGATTGATACATGCTGCCCATCCCTTGTTTGCTTCCTGGTGGCGAGAATGGCGTGCCCACATCTTTAATATACCGGTGCATCCTTTATGCCAAGATTTGCAGGCTCAATTTGCTTCTGACAGTGAGGTAACTTTCTTGTACCCATATTTTCTCATCATTGGATTCATTCCTGATTTTAACACTTTGTTACTCACAGGATATTGAGCCCACTCCTCCTTCTCGAGCAGCTCGGTATTATCGGTGGGCCTATTCTGCTTTTGGGATATAATGCCCCTACTTTGGCAGCTTTCATGAAAACCCCAGCAGTTTTGGATTCAGCACTTCCAAGAGGAGAGAGCAAGAGGAAAGCCACTGCCGAATTAAGCAAAGATGTCACTGTGCCCAGGAGAACAAGATCCAAGAAAGCTAAACTATCTCCCAAGGTACACCCTTGTCAGTTTTTGTTTAGGCAATAATTTTATACTCACTTCCTCCGCACTGCGACCCACAGGTTAAACTTTCAAGATCGGCCAATGCTTCAACAACCATTGAGATCCCTCCTCAGGCCTCTGCTGGAGATGCAGAAATCCTAGAAACCATTGGCCACACTGATATTATTATCCCAGTTGATCATTCCCTTTCTTTGTACTAGATGCTTTGAATAGTTCTCACATTACGCTACTTTTTACATTTTAGAAACAGATCAATTCTTGGGACGGGGACAGCAGAAGAATCCTCTTCTCACCAGGCTTCTAGCTCATCATCCCTGGGTATCCAATCAAGTCCTCAACCAAGCCAGAGTAGGATTCAACCTGAAGAAGACTCTATTCAAAAGGTAATACTTCACTTCATTGGTTTCTTTAACAATTTTGACCAATCGGCTAATGATTTTCCTTCCTTTAAGGATGAGGCCAAACCGACTATCAGCTACTCTTTCACAGTTGAAGAGTATATCAATGAGGGAGGCGAAAAAGCTATATCTCAACAGAGGTTATGAGTAGAGAACCAGGCTCGGCTTAAGGAAGTAGCCCTTTTGCTAACCAAGGACATCAACATTCTGGTCCAAGATGCAGATCAGATAAGGGACCTGGTTGAACTCATTGACTAAGAAATCCCCTCAACTCTCAGAGTTCTCTTAGAATCTGCAACTCATCTTGATGACCATCTTGGTAAGGTCAGGCGGGCAAACAAGAACATGGCCTCTAGAGCTGCTCTGCAGAGTGACAATCTAATGAAGAAGCAACAAGCCAGAGAGCTGCATTCTGAGATTCAGTCGCTAAACAATCTTTGTCAACTTTAGAGCCTCGAATGAAAGCTATGGAGGAAGAAAAGGCTAATTTGGAAGCTCAATTGGTTCGATTAAATGCCAACATCCGGTCCCACAAAGATAGAATTGCCAATCTGCGCCGAACTCCATAGATGCGGCCAAAACAAAGATAGCATCGTCATCAAGGAGAATCGGCAGATCAAAACCAGGCTTACCAAAATCCAAAGCTCTGAGGGTGACGACAAGAAGGTGCTAGAGGAAGTTAGCCGAATTAGGAATGATGCTATAGATGCAATCAAGTTGTTCCTAGGCGAGTGAAGCACCGGCTTTGTGATGTACTCATATGTATCATACTATATTCCTGAGCAATTGCATTCCTTGTTATGTTTCACCCCTTTTAATCTCTGCCTGATTGATGACATAGCCGAATACCTCAAGCTTCCCGATTAGGAAGATAGCAGACCGCCTCAGGCTTCCCGATTAGGAGAATAGCCGATTCCTTTGAACCATCATTTTTGATTTAGCCGAGCCTGGCCTAAGTCCGTAACGGCCCAAAAGGAGTAAACCCTACTTGTCGCTTGGGATACCCCAAAGTATACGCCACGATCTCCACTTTGGCTTATAAATAAAGCCCTTCCTCGGCCTTCCTTTGTTACCTCCGACTAGCATACTCGTCGCCGCGTCTCTTCATCTCTACGCCTCATCCAACCCTAAGAAGAGGATCAATCCTTCAGAGCGCCAATGTCGAGCGGCGGCGACGATCGTGGCAAGCGTCCTGCTGAGGGAGAGGCAGAGGGAAGTCGAGCACCGCGCCGTCAGCGCCACGGGTGAGAATCAATCAGTGGTTTCTTTGCGGTTCATGCTTCATGTTCATCTCCCCTAACCTTGGTTTTCTCCATCTGCTTAGGGCGAGGGTCATCACCAGCCAGCGCCATCTCCTCCCTCCGATGGTGGTGACTCAACCGGGCACCTTGGACCAGCCGGTTCCTGTTTCCGGCTCCTCGAGTTCGTCGAGCTCCTCCGAGTCCGACAACTCATACAACGCCAACCCTTGGGGCCCGGCGGAATCAGAGGGTGAGGACCCTCTGTACATTCACGAGGAGGCGCTCCGGTTCGCAAGGAGAGGGATGAGACCCGGAACGAGCTGGGCGGCGTCTCCAAGCGGGTTCGGCATTGCGCAAGCCGAATGGGAGGATCGGCGCAAGCATTTCTGCGGACGCCATTACTGGTTCGGCATCCTCACATAAATTTCTTTTCTCTCAATCCTCTTCGTGTCTGACTTGCTTTTCTTGTTCAAAGACTGTCTGCGAAGAGAATGAGCGTCTCAAGGCGGCGGCGAATGGGGTGGCCGACAAGGTGAACGCCGAGGGGGAGGCGCCGAGGCACGCCCGATCTTTGTGGGCGGCCGCGTTGATCGGGCCGTCATCCAAGGTGTGCACCTTGGCGCATCTCGGCCCGGGCGGCGATGTCTTCCGGACCGGCGAAGACTACTCGTCCAAGCCGTGGGCTTTCTTTGGCGGCCCTCCTCATGAGATTGAGGGCGTTAACGAGCATCCGGAGCAAGTATGAAGATCATCTTTGCTTTGCCCTCGCCGAGTCCACCAATCCTCGGTCCGTCTGAATAAGTTATTCGGGAGTAGTTTGTAATTAGGGATTGAATGTAAATAATCAAATTACTTTCTGAGAAGATGCGTTTGTCCATGATTTTTGTGTTGGATGCCGGATAGTTGTCTTTAGCATTTTTTCGAATCAAAATAACTCGAAATGATGTTTCCCGAATGCAATGATGTCATTTTAGCCGAGTAGATCTTAGTCTTGCGTTGCAACCGATTTGGCGTGTCATTCAGTATTGTCATTCAACGCTTCACTTTCTCTTCTTCCGATAAACCAACCGGTCGAGAATGCCCAAGTCAATTCCAAACCATTCGGCTATATTTTTGTACTAAAGGCGATACAAACTGTATCGGCTATTTGCCGATTTCACAATTTTTCGGCTAAAGGCGATGTTGTTTCATCTACCATTTTAACTTCAAACTCCTTTTATGAACCAACCTCAACTTTGGGGTAATATTTTTTAAGATATCGTCCATTGATAGCTACGGTAAATTCTTCTCCAAACAAAGTCTTCAAAATATATGCATTGCCGGGCACACATCTTTCTACCCGAAAGGGTCCTTCCCAATTTGGAGACCATTTGCCGAATGCTCTGTCTTTTGATCCAATCGGCAGTATAGTCTTCCAAACCAGATCACCTTCTGTGAATTGCTTTATCTTGACTTTCTTATTGTAGTATTTGGCAACACGTACTTTGTTTTTCTCAATGTTTTCCAAGTGCCTTGAGACGAATCGGATGCAAATCCTCGGTTCATCTATCATCGATTTGTATAATCTCCTTTTTTCTAAATCCTTTTGTAACATAACTCGCCTTGAACCCGATTGCAACTCCCAAGGTAACACAAACATGATGCCCATAAACCAACTCATAGGGAGATGTTTGAGTCGACCCGTGACAAGCCATTCGGTAAGCCCACAATGCTTCATTAAGAACCAAATGCCATCTTCTTGGCTTCTCATCAATCTTCTTTTGAATGATCTTGACCATAATCTTATTTGATGCTTCTGCCGGGCCATTGGCTTGTGCATAATAAGGAGAAGAATTATACAACTTGATTCCCATGTCTTGGCAAAATCACAAAACTCGAAGAAGTAAACCGAGTTCCTTGATCGGTCGTTATAGTTTGAGGGATTCCAAACCTATAAATTATATGCTCCTTAACGAAACTGATCATATTCTTTGACGTGACCCTCTTCAATGGAATAGCTTCAACCCACTTGGTAAAATAATCCGTGGCCAAGAGCACAAACTTATGTCCTTTGCTCGAAGGAGGATGAATTTGACCAATTAAATCTATGCCCCATCCTCTAAATGGCCAAGATTTGATTATTGGGTTCATAGCAGATGCTAGAGCCTTCTGAATATTACCGAATTTTTGACAATCATGACATCCCTTATAATATTCAAAGCAATCTTCCAGCATGGTTGGCCAAAAATAACCAGTTCTCGAATTATCCACTTCATTCGGTAAGCCGACCGATGTGCACCACACCAGTCCTCATGCCATTTATACCTCACTTTTCTTGGCCCCTTTTTGACTCAAGCATTTAAGCAATACTCCATCTATAGATTTGTAATATAATTGATCATCAAGAAGCATGAACTTGAGGGCTTTATACCGAGCTTTTCGGAAACTCTCGTGATGGATTTCTTAGATATTCGATGATTTTGCATTTCCAATCATCAACCACTCGCTCAATTACTCAAAACATCTTCATCTATAGTGAGGATTTCTTGATTTTCACGATATCCGAAGCGGTTTGAGCTAACCTATTTGCTTCTTCATTGTGCCCCCTAGGGATATGGTGCAAGGTTGCTACCCGAAAAGCTTTTCATAAGTTCCGGCATTCTTCATAATATTCTCTCAACACATCACTCTTGCATTCATATTGGCCGGTTAATTGGTTAATTACCAGCTCGAGAATCCCCAAAGATCTCAACAGCAACGGCTTTAATTTCTATAAGAAGCCGAAGCCCTCTAAGCAATGCTTCATACTCCGCTTGATTGTTAGTAACATAAAATTCAATGGGAATAGCATACTCAAAAGTTGCTCCCTGTGGAGAAATTAAGAGAATACCAGCACCACCACCTTTGCAACAGGATGAACCATCGAAGAATAAAGCCCAAGGCACAATGCTTACCATCTCAACAGAAAGATCACGATGTTGTGTAATAAAATCGGCAATAATTTGACCTTTTACCGCTTTTGCCGATTCATATCTTAAATCAAACTCTGATAAAGCAAAAATCCACTTGCCAATCCTCCCATTTAAAATTGGCATCGACAGCATATGCTTTATTACATCAAAACTAGAAACTACCACGCATTCGGCATTTAATAAATAGTGCCAAAATTTGGTACACGAGTAATACACACATAAACAAAGTTTCTCTGCAGCCGAATACCTTGTTTCTGGATCCAAGAGTTTTCGGCTAAGATAAGCTATCACTCTCTCCTTTCCTTCAAACTCTTGTATGAGGGCCGATCCTATTGTTAGACTATCGGCCGCCACGTACAACTTGAAAGGCTTGTCAAGTTGTGGAGGTACCAGTACTGGTGGCGCCTTCATGTATTCCTTGATTTCATCAAAAGCCTTTTGTTGTACGTCACCCCATACAAATTCTTGACCCTTCTTGAGCTTTAAAAGTGGAGAAAAAGGCAAGACTCTTTCTGATAAATTGATATAAATCTTCTCACAAAATTAATCTTGCCAAGCAATGATTGTAACTCTGTGAGATTGGTCGGAGGGACAACCTTGTCTATTGCTTCCATGCTCTTTTTTCCAACTTCAATCCCTCCTTTATGAACAAAAAATCCCAAAAACTCACCAGCCGAGACTCCGAAAGCACATTTATTTGGATTCATTTTCAAACCATGTCTTCTAGTGCACTCCAGAGTCTTTCTCAAATCGGCTAAATGCCCTTCATAGTTTCTAGACTTGACCACCACGTCATCAATATAAATCTCTACGACTTTACCGATTAACTCATGAAAAATGTAATTCATAGCTCTTTGATAAGTTCTTGTTGGTATTCTTTAACCCGAATGTCATGACAATCCATTCAAACAAACCAATATGACCAGGGCATCTGAAGGCTGTCTTTGATATATCTTCTATTGCCATGAAGATACGGTTATAACAAAGCATTCCCATCCATAAAGCTAATGACTTCATACCCGGCTGCTGCATCTACTAGCAAATCGGCAAGCGGCATCGGGTATCCATCCATCGGAGTGGCTTTATTAAGATTTCTAAAGTCTATGCATACCCTTATCTTTCCATTCTTCTTGTATACGGGAACTATATTTGAAATCCATTCTCGCATACCGCATGGCCGAATGAAATTTGCTTCCAACAATCTTTCGATCTCTTTTTTCACATCGGCCAATACCTCCTCTTTATAGATCCTTCGTGGAGGTTGTTTGTAAGGGACGATAACCGGACTTAATAGGTAATCGATGTTCAATAATAGAGCGATCCAATCCGGGCATCTTTGTATAATCCCGGGCAAAACAATCTTTGAATTCCTTTAAAAGGACTATTAAGCGTGATTTGTACTCGGATTCAAACTTGCACTAATGTACATCGGCCTTGGCTTAGTACCATCACCAACATCTATTTCTTCTAACTTGTCGGCCGACATAAAACCATGCCCCAACTTTCCTTTGTTGCCATCGATTGGGTTACCCATTAAAAATTACCTTTGTGAGAGCCCGACGCTTGGATCGGCCGTTGATCCTCGTTGAAGACATTCACAGGACCTTCTCCCCATACTTTCTTGGGAAAAACAATCAATGCCGTCATATTCCCAATAAGCGGGCTCCGCAGCTAAAGCAACACTTACAGAATCATCGGCGTGGACAACCTCAAAGTCGTCTCCAACCCATTGAATAAGAATTTGGTGCATGGATCCAGTCTCTTCCTAAAAGCAAACTGTATGCCCCCTTGCCATCAATGACAAAGAAAGTAGTGATCAAAGTCTTTGATCCAATCATCAACTCGACATGTACAGCTCCTCGAGTATCAGAAGGATTGCCAGCGAAATCTCTGAGAACCATGTCGGTTTTTAACAAGTCTTCACTCGTCATTCCAAGCTTCCTGAAAGTTGTATATGGCATAATATTGATAGCAGACACCTCCATCAACAAACATTTTAGTCGGAGGCTTGCCATTGACGTATCCTTTTTAGATAAAGTGGCTTCAAGTGACGATATTTGGCGGTTTGTCGAAAGTTGCCCTGTTGTGTTAATACCGGTTGAGCCATCAAATCTTGAAACTCACTCTCATCAAAATCGGAGTATACTTCTTCTTGGGACGTCTTGGCTTTCGGGAGCTATAAACTTCGATGGGAGGAAGAAAGCCATACATGCATCACCACGAAGGTCCATGCTCATCGGGTTTCTTCTTAGGGCGCCATATCGGTTTCTCCTCGGCAAGACGCTTGTTTCAGTTCTTTGTTCCTTAAGCGCTGAACTCTCCTCTTCGACTCTTTTTCGATCCCGGAGGGCACCATTGTCCTTTTGCCGGATATATTCATGGGGACCTTCCCCTCCGTTGTATCCTTTATAATGAGTCCAACGTTGATCGCAAACCTTTTTTCTTGGCTGATTTTCAAAATCTGTCTATTTTTAGGCGCCCGATCGTCCTCGAGAAAACTACATTCCAAGTCTTTCATGGACCGGTCGACGGTTGACTCGAGATCGCCTGTACAAAAATACTGGTCACTGCATTCGGGGCAATTGTTTCTAGCAGGCAGCTTCAAGCCTTCAATCCAGCAATGTTTGAAGAATGAACAACCCCAATGAGGCTGCTCCATCTCCCTCACATGCTCTTCTTGCTCTGCGGTATACCTCTTCTTCGTATCTCCGGCGTTCCTCTATAAACCTTTGTTCTTTATAGTATTCCCGTTCTTCTTTGTCTTTGCCATTTGTTCAGCAAAATACGCGATGTTACCCTAGGCTTGGAACTTTCTCCTCTTTCGGTTCGGCTATTCTTGAACCGAACTTTTTGTTTCAGCTCTTCACTTGTGATTTGCTGATCAGGGTCGACAGTGCCATTCTTCTTCGCTCTGTCAGAGGTTAACACCTTCATCTTGCCTTTACCTTTAGAATCATCCGCAGAAACCATATTCACAGAGAACGAAATCATATTTTGAGGAAAAGGTTGACCATCAATCTTCATCTTGCCATCGAACTTCAGATGTCCCTCCTGGATAGCCTTTTGAATCCGCACTCTGAACACTCGGCAATCATTAATGGAATGAGAATTAGTGTTGTGATAACCACAATACTTCTTGTCTTTCACTCCTTCAGGACGCAGCATAGGATGTCCATCTGGCAGTTTAATGCGTCCTTCCCTTACTAACAGATCAAAGAGCTTATCGGACTTGGAGACATCAAAGTCATAAGTTCCTTTTTGTTGCCTCAACCAACGCTGGCTAACTTGAGTAGGCTCCTTTGCCCAAGTCGGTTAAATTTGCGGCTATCTCATCATCATCATCATACTCGGCCGATTCTTCCAGAAAACTTTGATACATTTCACGGGCAACATTTCCCTTTTTGGAAGCGGTTATCTCTTTTGAACCCCGAGCTTGATTACTCATAGCAGCCGGTCGTTGTAAAAGTTGACCAAGGTCATCAAATTCCATGCCGAACAGCGACTTCTCTCGACATTCATTTGCATGCACGCGCTATCGCCATTCAGGCAACCGATCATCCGGTAAGTTCAATGAATAACAAAGGTTCTTGGTCTCTTTAAATGCGAAGATATTCTGCGGTGTTTCATTAGCTCTCGCCTCGGACTCATGAGGTCGACTAGCTTCTTTTCATTAGTGCCGGTGAAGAAATACGCATGGAACTTCTGTTCTAGTTCCGCCCACGTACCAATGGAATGGAATGGGGAGGTGAACCATGTGAAGGCTGGCCCCTGTGAGAGACAAAGGAAAATACCGAATTCTCCAAGCTTCATCTGTTGAAGCTTCCCCAAAAGCTGCATCAAGTACCGGCCCGATGTGCTCTATGGTGCTAGTATCATCTTGGCGAGAAAACTTGGTCAAATCTGTCGGAGGCTTCACTCTTGGAGGAAGTGCCACTCTATTGTACCATTACGGATAAGGAGATTTGTATGAATAGGATTGATTCTTCGGCTTTAGGCCGAACTGATTCTGCATCATGTCGGCCATCCTATGCATGATGACATCAATATCGACTTTGGAGCACCACGTGTTTGCCTTCCGGAAGGTATCCCCGATGCACTCGTACCACGGATTCGGCAAAGCATCCGAGAGCGATATAATCGGTAAATTCACGATATCCATCTCCATACATGTTTCTTTGCAACCTTTGTTTGATCTTTGGGGACACTTTGAAAGCAGGCTGCGGCACATCTTACGTTGTACCAAATGTCACTTGACCATAGGTAGGAAGGCTGCTTTGTTTCTCATTAGGGGACTGGTCCGTCTTTGTTTGAACCGGATGCTCCTTCATCTCCAGTAGGCTTTTCTTGGTATTTTGGCGGGTTGAAGAGTGTTGGTCCACGGATTGGTCCCTGCATTCTCTTCAAAATACTTATCATTTGGGCGAAAGTACTAACCATGATTGCACGAAAGGTATTCAAGAAAGCCGTGTTATGATTTGTAATAGTTTCTCCTAGAGCTTTGTGAACCAATTCGACACCTTTTAAGCCTCTTCTTCTTGATGTAATCAGATTGATGTGGAAGAAGAACCCTTGGCAATGGCGCTTTTGGAAGACCTTATTGCTCTTGTTCTTGGTGAAGGACATCAAGCACTTTTGCTGAAATTGATCACATGCTTGTTGCACCAACTCCCTTGAATTCTCCGGCAATTCATCCAAAGTCACATCGAACGTGATTGTTGTTGATTTCAGACATCTTGAACAACGGTGTCCCACCAGGCGTGCCAAAAAGTGTGTTGACACGAAATGCGACGCGACGCGTGCCTCACACACACAAGCCGAAAAGCGTGGCTTCAATCGGACGACCGCACGGTTTAGAAATCCGAAGCGTGCGGTCGGTTTGACCGAAAGTCGACAAGGGACAAAAGATTGTTAAATACAAAATCGGAACGTGCGGATGAAACCGCAGGCAGTTCCGTATATCGGCCCCGAAGCCACTTACGGCGACATACAGCTATAGAAGCTGTCTGCCAATCATGCATATGATTCATTCGGCTAATATGAAGACAAAACACGTGGAACATTTGATTGCCGAACGCGCATGCATGAGAAGACATGTTTGAACAAGTAAAAGTTGATCATGAATTGAAAGCATAACCAAGCTCGGCGATCTAACCGACTCGGGGTCCATGAAGAAGGAACAAACAAGCTATCACGAATAAACCCATCAAGAACTTGCATCTGCCGCATGACACCCGGTCCTATCAAGATTCAAACGCTTCTAACGTGCAAGAACCCGCAACATGTAACAATCTAGATTGATCTTATTCGGCTATATAGGCATATGATCTATCTTTCATGGTGACATGATATGTACGTCAAAGAGCAAATAGATCTATGAAAATAAAGAGCCGAAAACAACCAATCTAGGTTGGGCAAAAGAGTGTTACAAATAAATAAAAGCATTAAACACATGCAACACGTGATAACTTGATGAATCTACTAGACCTTGCCAAAATCTAATAGAGCCGATAACTATCTTGCTTTGCTAAGCTATCAAGCGGGCCTTTGCCGCACTGACCATCTAGTCGAGATAAACAAAGCATAAGCAAAGACTTCTTGATCGTCAAGCGGGCGCTTTTGCCGCACGGCCATCCGGTCGAGACAAACAAGACTACTTGCATCAATATCTAAATCCACCGCATGATACTAGACATGATAGCAAGGTTGCGGAACTTACGGAGGTCGACGGATCGATGGCTCCTCTCGAAGAACTTCGGCGACACGACAAAAGGACTCGAAACTTGGCACGGGGCGGTTGTGTTGATTTGATTGTGAATATCTTTTACAATGGTCGAGGGTTTATATTTATACCCTGGACATAACATGAATCCTAAGAGATTACGACTACCCAATTTATTAAAGGTAACTCAAAGGCATGGCGATTCTATAGCCTTCCTCGGAGTCCTTGATCATCACGCTCTTCTCCTTCTATTCGGCTTCCTGCTCGCCACCTTTTGCTTCCCGAATGGAGCCACCGCCTTTAAAGATAGCCGACCGCACGAATGCTTGCCGAACCACCCAGAGTTAGCCGCACGGACACTTGCCGAATAGTTCAAGGTTAATCGACCGTACGAGCGTTTGCCGAATGCGCTGATCTCTTGCCTTTTTCGCGAGTTTTTGCCGAACGGGCCCACCTGTCATCTTTCCAGCTCTTACCAAAATCCAGTGTTAACAAATACTAATAATAAGCATGACATAAAATTTATGAACATAAAATGGTTGTAGCAACAATGCTTTTAAAAACGTGATGTACAGACAACTTAAAATCTAATTAGCAATGAAATCAATATTCTCCGTGCAGATCTTGCGGGCAGCATTTTCTGTTGGTGACACAGAAGAGTCCTATTAAGGCCATAACCAATAACCATCATGAGATGAGGCAACATGATCGCAATTAATTTACTCTGCTACTAAAGACCAGACCAGATGGACCAAGAGACTATGATGATAATCCAAAATTCACCAGCAAACATAATGAATCTTTCACTAATAACAACCACTATCTTTCACTAATAACAATCACTATCAGTATTGGGATCTCATGTCATACCTCTGGAAGCTGGACATGAGACGCGCTTATTTCAGCACAATCAGTCACCAACTTGTTGACAATTTGAGGCCTGCATTTGAGTGGCTGAGCAAGTCGATCCATCACCTTGAAGCCCAGGGGCAGACTGAGTCGTAATTGACATGGGTATAGATCCATGTTTTAAATAGCGAGCTAAGGCTAAAGTGCTTAGCGTTTTATAAACCGTAATTAGCGGACTTTAGCGGTAAAATTGTGCATAAACGCAAATAGCGGCACAATTTTTTTTCAAGCTATTCGGGCTATAGCGGCAAAAATAGCGGGCTATTTTTTTCCTTGGTATAGATATAGATAGGTACACCTAATAACTTCTGAAAAAATCGAATTTAGTAGCAATAGCAAATTAGCAATATAATATACATACGTAAAGCGAATACCCAAATCAATTTAGGGTTTATGTGCTCGGTTTCGCGCCGCAAGAAGGGAAGAGAAGGGGGTCCCGACCCGACGAAGACCTGGCTAGACCTAAGCACAAGCACCAAACGTAGGGCGGCGGCGGCGGTGGTCGCCGAGTTGGTCGATGAGAAAGCGAGAGAGAGCCGCGCGAACGTGGAGCGAACGGAAGAAAAAGGGCAAAAAGCAGGCGTCCAGGCGGTCAACCGAGTCCGGTTCCGAGTCCAGTTCCGTCTGGCGAAACTGTGTGCCTCCGGACTCCGGCGAGTGGACGACTGGACGTCGAGGCGGGGACGACGGGGCGCGACCGGACCTGGCGGGCCTCCCGCGATGGTTTCTGCGGCGGGCCCAGGCCCAGTAGGCCCAACAGGCCCAGTAGGCCGAGGAGATGTATAGACTTTTACCGCCTTCGATGCGTCCTTTACGTATTCTGAATTTCTCAGTTTTTTCACACGATATTCGTCACTTGGGACGGCGGCGATGTCGTCCTCCTCCGCCGGCGGCGGCGGCGGTAGCGAAGTTAGTGGGGGCGCGGAGGAGAGCCCGGAGATCGCGTACGTGAGCTACGGCGGGGAGCAGCACCTGCCGCTGGTGATGTCGCTGGTGGACGAGGAGCTCAGCGAGCCCTACTCCATCTTCACCTACCGCTACTTCGTCTACCTCTGGCCGCAGCTCACCTTCCTGGTACGCGGGCCTCCCCTTCTCTCTCTCCCCCCACACCTCCTCTCCCCTCCGCCCCCTCTCGTATCGCGCCGGATTTGACGCTCTCCTGGTTCTTCGTCGTTGGTGACGGCGGGGATGGGGGGCGAGCAGGCGTTCGATGCCAGGGATGGCAAGTGCGTGGGGACGGTCGTGTGCAAGATGGGGGAGCACAGGGGAGCATTCAGGGGCTACATCGCCATGCTTGTCGTCCTCAAACCCTACCGAGGGAGGGGAATAGGTAACGAACGCGCTTCTTCTTTTTCTGTTACTACTGCTTTTGGCTCTTGAACTGCTGTCACCTCTGTTCTAGACAAGGAATGATCATGCTCGGATAGGTAACCTTGATGCGCTGAGCCGCTGTTCAATTATGTGCACGGTGCATAGAGGCTATCAAACAAATCAATCATTACTATGCTTTACTTATGAACTTGCTTCAGTTGTCCAACTGGCATTGTTCAGTTATATCACAAATTCGTAACTTTGCCACTAGAAAAAAAAGGGTAACCCAATTGTGCCAGAAAGAAGCCTCATTTTCTGTGTGACTATTTTGCTTCCTTGGTTTCCAACATGAATTGGCGTATATATGTTTATACTTCTTGGCTGGTAGATCGTTTCTTGACAATTGGCATGCGTCATATGACTGTTGCGGACCTTTTCTTGAAATAATAAATGAGTTTATGTGGCAAACTGTAGTTGAGAAACACTGCTAGTTAGAAAACGAGTTTGCAAGATTTGTAAGTACTTTCCATTTACTGTATATACTGTATAGACTTGTAGGCAGGGCAAGTTTAGGAAAGCCACAACTTGCTACTAATTAGTCTAGTGGGTTTGTGGATGTCTGCCAATTTCGCTTGCTTGTGTTCTGTAAACTTGGTGGCTGATACATACAAACCCACATGACCATAAAGCATGAATAGCTGGCTTGCTTGCCACTATGGCTTCACATGCCTGCTTAATATAAATACATACTGCATAGTGCTACTAGAGAATCAGAAAAAATCTGGACAAAGGCCCCAACAGAATAGTAATTCATGCTATTGGACAATAGATTAATCAAACAAAATTCCTGATAGATACGTAGATGAACAACAACTGATAGCTGTTTCAGTATGAGTTCTATATCATTTCAGCTGGCATGTCATGGGATTTTTGTGAATACTAATAATGTCCCCATATGGCACTGGGATAAAAGCTTATGATCTCCAGTCTTCAGACATCAACAATTGGGAAAAGTTAGAAGACAAAAAAAAGAGGTTGCAACGAACAATGCTCCTCATGCATCTTCTTTCTTTGGCTCTTGGTAAACAAAGGTTTTCATCAAAACTGTAAAACTATAATGTGAGGCCCAAAGTTTAAACATGTACTGAAATATAGTTACTCTGAACAACCTAGAGATTATGGAAGGTCAATCATTGATGCCAAAAACAATTGAAGGTTTAAGTAAAAGAAATCTGCTGAAGGTAGTTCATATAAAGGCCTATAAAATGAAAGCTTCATGCTTTTGCAGTCATTCACATTTTTTTGCAGTTGTCAAGGGTCACCACAGGGGCACAATGAGGACAGACAAAGATTGACTATCTTATTGAATATGCATTTCCCTTGCAAGTTAGAGTGCGGTAATGCTGCTTATACCAATATCTAGTGTTGTAAGGTAGATACAATTTCAGCTTCAGTTTGAAAGTGAAGCAATTTGTGTAAAATGGCCTGTGTAATTGAGTGCTAGTTACAGCAATCTAGCTTAGATATATAAAGAACTTAGGCCAATGGGTTAGGTATAGTGATGCTATATACTTCACAGGACTAAAGAGGTAAGGACCGAGCAAATCCTTACCCATCTGTGTGGAAGAATACTCCAGATGAGGAAGCCGCACCTGTGACTAGGGGCCCCATGCGGCCCCCTTGCCCCAGAAATTGCCTGGATCTTGGAGGCTTCATCTCCCCCATCCTCTTCTCTTCCTCCACTGCAGAGGAGCGCTGGACAAGGGTCATGTTGCCACCATCTGCCATAGGCGTAGAGGTACAACAGGCGGAGGGCACACTAACAGGGAGTCAGGGACAGCGGTGGTAGCAGTAGGATTCAGAAGAGGGCAATACTAAAGCAGCGGCGGCACTTTTGCGGGTTTGTAGTGGGCTCTCTTTTGAGTTTTGTCCAATGAGCTTGGCAGACTGAGTGCAAACTATTGACTGGTGGCCCACAACAGCGACGTAGAGTTATTTTGCAGGGCAGACTGGCGGGTTACGTTGCTCCTGCCTGCATTCCTAACTGTGTACTAGGCATTGATTTGTGCTATTGGTCACTCTTCCATTGTCATATGTATGGTAGTTCAGTGTGTGGTGCCATCAGGGAAAACACTGATTCTGATAAGAGTAGAGAAAATGATTGGTGCTTATAGTGAGGAACGTTAACATCTTTTATTTGATAATTTCTTTCACATAGGACTAATATTTTGACAGATCCTTCTATTGAGAATCTTTCTTCTAGCATACATTGATGATGCCATGATGGAATCCTTGAAATTACCTATCCTTTCAGCACTTATATGTTGAATTAGTCCATTGGCCGTTATTGCTTTTGTTATGCAGTGTGTTTAGCACAAGTTAGTTTTCTAATAAAGGAATTCTAATTACACCATTATGAGTATCCAGTTTTGTGTAAATTGGTACCAAATCTTTAACATTTTCACCTTTTCAATTGGCTGATCTTAGCAAGCAAAGTAACTAAATCTCTATTTATCTTGATACAGCAACTGAGCTAGTTACCAGATCAATTCGGGTAATGATGGAGTCTGGCTGTGAGGAGGTAATTGCTACTGCCATTTAACGTCCTTTTTTTATTCCCAGCATTCCAATTGACTCGAAAACTCCTAGAAGTGAAAGCTTGTTACCTATATTTTGGTATTCACCATTTTTTTTTTGTGTAAAAAGGGTTTATATCATCTTCAGCTAGAAAGATGGAAATAAGTTTGAGCTTAGACCCTAGATTGGCATGCAGTTTGCTCAAGTATTTTACTAATAAGTTCAAGTATTTTACATCCAACTTGTACCTTGTGATCAGGTGACACTTGAAGCGGAAGTTACTAATAAGGGTGCCCTTGCTCTCTATGGTCGCCTGGGGTTTATCCGAGCAAAGAGACTGTACAGATACTATCTAAATGGTGTAGACGCTTTTCGGCTGAAACTACTGTTTCCACGCCCTGATCCTGGCCTGCCTCCAATGATAAGTGGCGATGACAGGGACGATCAGAAGATAGATTCTCCCTACTTGTGACAGGACTCTAATCAGTAGGTAGAATTTGAGTTGGAGACCTGGATCCGATCAATTTTCGCTCTGTTTCATGCTTTCATAGCTATCTTGTAACTGTAATATTGTTGTACCTATACATATAAAATTTTGACATGTTTTATTTTCCTGCTGTTATTTGATAAGGATGTTGCAAAACCTTTTTTTTTTGTTGCTGTTCTTTTATAAGGATGTTGCAAAACCTTTTTTTTTTCTGTGCAATCGACTTCACATCAAGCAATAAGACCGTGCAGTTCTTTTGCTCAATAAGCAAAACGCATGCCATGGTTGCTGTAGAGTTTAATTGTGAATATTGAAGGTCTCTGCCAACAATACCTTTGGTAAAAATTCCAGATTTTGTGGATGGTTACAACCCAATCCTGTACGGGTCGTTCCTCTGAACATTCCGTAAATGGACATACAACTAAATGTAAATGTAAAATCGATGACAGATAACAGCCGGGGGTTGTGATGCTAAGTCCAGAAGCTGCAATAGATCATTTGTCATTAAAAGCTAATTTCCAAGCAAACAACTTGAAGTATTTTCGTTAGCCTAATATTATTTTAACAGCAACAGGTAGCAGCCAGTAGAACCACTCTAGAAAACCAAAAAGAGCTATGCTCACTTGCCCAGCTGCACATCACACCCAACATGTCAGTAGAACATCAGGTGACACCAACATCTATACAACCTTAATCCCAGTTAATAAGGGTGGATGGTGGGAGTCAGTTGCGTAGGTGAGGTGTTGTTTGCTAGGAAGATCATGCATTCAAACACTGAAACAGCAACCACTGGTACCCTCGTGCAGTTGTGACACAATAGACCTGAGCGCTGCTGCTAGCCTCCTGGGGTTAATTCACATCGGGACCCAACCGGATCCATAATAGATGGCTCTGAAATGGAAGAGGGCAAGAATGCAATTAGTGATTTTCGCAAGTTGCAGAATGTAAAATTTGCTTCTCTATTGTTTAAGCAAGTAGTTGTTCATTAAATATTTTCAATGCTATCCAGAGCAGCTGAATATATGCTTTTCAGATATTTCTGTTGCCAGAAGAGGCCACATGTACAAATTGGTTTGCAAAAAATAACTACAATGCAACAAAATTAAATACAGGAAGTACTAAGGTTCATTAAGATATCAAATGTGTACCTCTCATATGTGCTTTGCTGGTAATGATTGTTCACATTACTATGTTGATATGGATGATTCTGATAAGGAGCATAGTAGGGACCAGTAGAATAAGCGGGACCTGAGACATGAGCTGGCATAGGGTATTGGGCATAGAGAGAACATGAGGGTGGTGCTTGAACATACTGATAGGCAGAAGGGAATGGACGATGATATGTTTCGTATCCATCTCCATAACCTGGAGCAGTCAGAGGCAGGTAAGGACATGGAGGTGGATAGGCATCAGGTGGCATTGAATGAGCATCCGGAGGAGCAACATAGGGAGTTGGATGATGCACATAAGCAGGTGGTTGTGCCAGGTTAGCTGAAGGCGCTAGATGAGCAGGAGCAGGGGGCCAGTTATCAACATCATGCTGGGGTGGGGGCCAGTTATCAACATCATGTGGGGGTGGGGGCCTCTTATCAACACCATGTGGGGGTGCTGATTCAGGAAGTAAAGTAATTGGCTGAAATAGTGCCCTCAGTTTGTCAACCTACAACAGAAAATCAACAGCATATGAAGCAGCTGCCTCATTACATGTAATATAAGTTCATACCAAATACCAAGGTAAAATAGAAGACAATATCATATTCCTGTTAGCTGCTAAGCTGATACTCAAGGTCAATAACGATAACTTGTACTATAAGTCCATAACACATAGAAAGAGAATTTCTATAAAAAAAGAGAAAAGAACAAAACAATGTATGAAAATGCTCTTGTCATGCCCCAGTTTTTTCTTTCTATTATGTCATCACATTCTCTGAAAAAACTTACAAGATCACAAATGAACAGCCTAAATACAATAAAAAAAACCTATTATGGCAACAATACAGAACATCCAAGCTCTAGTGAAATAAAGATAACATCTTATATGCCATGTTTATGGGAATAAAGGGCACTAAAAAGTATAGACTTCATTACTTCAGGCCTGAAAATTTAAACGTCCTATATAGCAATAAATGAAATGTATCTCAGCATCAACTTGACTTTACATTAGCATGTGATGCGAGAGCAAATTCAAAAAGGAAAGGTTTAAACGTTTCACAAATTTAAGGATCGTCATCCTTTTGTCTACTGAACCCCAATATATACCAGTTAAAAAAAGGCATGGTTGAAGTTTGGCGTTCAGAAATAATGTAGAGGAGCTTGACATAAAAATATTCAACACAATTCATTTCTCTTCACAAACACAACAAATGCTGATTATGCTCATCCATACTTACTTGTGTAGCAGTAAGCTCTGGGTTGAACCTCCCATTGAAATAGTTCTCATTTATTGCACTTCTTAGGCTACTCTCAGGGAGAGGCATGAAATCACCATCAATCTTGAACTTGACCTGCACACAAAAACAAAAGTTGTTGACTTTTGTTCCATTGCCAGATGACATTACAATACAATGTTTGAAACGGCAATTACTGAGGATATAGATGAGATAAGGGAATGAAAAAATATTAGAGGAAACAAAAAATTTCTGCAATCAATTGGCATAAAAAGGTTCGCTCTTTGATTGAGATAGCTTTTCTCGAACAAGCAGTCTGTCAGCTGTGTATCATTATATTAAGAAGAATGGAGGGGAGGGGCAAAATCCCAAATACAACACATGGACACACCAAAATGAGATAACTAGAAAAAAGAAATTATGCCCTTAAAATGAAAGCAACTGTGACCTATAGCCAAGGGTGCCACCTAAGAACCAGCCTCTGGGCCAAGAGCAAGGAGGAAAGAGATGCCCTTGGCCCCTGCCAAAAGCCAAAAACAGAAATCCATTCTAGTGAGTAACAGAGCATTAGCTAGATTAGGAGAGACAGAATCAAAGACAAGTCGATTGTGATGCTTCCAAATTGTCTGAGACCCTAGGATGATAAGAGAGTTCAGTCCTTCTCTGGCCTGTCCATCCATCAAAACTTCCACATTCGACCACCAACTATCAAAGGATAAATCCTCCAGCTGAGGAGAGACTCTTCAACACAACACTTTAGAGTAGGCTGTACCAAAATTGCCACCCAAAAACACAAGAGATGAGAAGGTGTGGTTGATGTTTTCATTGGCCTGGTCACATTGCGGACAGAAGGCAGGATGAGGAAGGCCACCCTGGGCAAGCCGATCAGCAATCCAGCATTTGTTGTGCATAACCAATCACACAAACAAGCAGCATTTTGCCAGGAGCCAAGGATACAGAAAGCTCTTTTGACAAGTTCTTCAGGACCCTTAAAATGTTAGAGACATGCAAACATGTTCCTCCAAGAGGCCAACCTCTCCACATTCCAGGCCTCAACAAGACTGCCCTAGAAGGAAAAACATTGAAAGGAATACTAAAACCACTTTGAACCTTAGACATTTTCATCAGCATTTCACTACTTTAAGAGCAGTGGGATGATCTGTGTGGATCCAAGGACAATTCTGGATTACAGGGTAAAAGGTCACTGTCATAAATCCTTGGCATTAATTAAAACTATGGCCACTTCATTCGAAACTGGTCTCCCTCAAACAATCTTTTCTCCATAAGATGGCAGTAGCAGAAACTGGTAACATGCCAAATATATAACTTATTTTTACTGACTTCAGAAAACAACTGTGAAAGGTCATTTTGATTGACAAACTTCTCATTTACATAGGTGAGCATTAGGAAGTGCAACTACATATGCAGATAAACCTCGAAAAATCCAAAACTGTGCATATGCTTAAATCACAGTCCAAATAACATATGAGCTTCTACTCCTTCAAAGTCCATCTTAATCTGCATCCCTGATTTTGCAGATGTGATGACAAATATCTTCACAGACACAACAGCAAACAAAAATGAATAATGCCAAACAGAAAACAAGAGAAAACTGACTGGGGAACATAGCATTTCAGATTCTCCCAAACTTGGGTATGCACAGCACAGCATTACATCACAACGGAGACATAGTATAACTCCTCAGACTCCCACCAAAATTCCATCAACCTCAGACTAAAGTTTCTATTTCATAATTGGAAACAACAACATGACTCTTGTTTCATCATAATGTAAGACCTTTCAGACGAGCGATAGTAGAGAGAGAGAGAGAGAGAGAGACTCCTATTTGTTCTCTCCAAAAAAAATGTCCAGCAAATACTAATTGTCAATCTGAGCAATTTAGCATACCAATCAGTTCATTTTCCCCAATTTCGCGTCCACATCCCTTGCATTCCCGATTCCAATTAGGGACCCTCTGACAACAAACCATTCTAAAACCCCCCCAAGAATCGTTTTTTGTTCTAGAAAATCTCCAAGAATCGTAGAATACCCAACGATTCAAACAAACGATTTAAACCAAATTCATGATTAAAAAGCAGTACTAGTACACTCCATACCCACCTAACCCCCAGAAAGCCCGCGCCATTGGGGCGAGGAAGCGCAAAGCCGAAACCGAGTTAACGAACCTGCGCGGGGAAACGGCCGTGGAAGGCGGCGGGGACGAGGTGGAGGCCTCCATCGGAGTCAGCCTGATAGGGCCCGTAGAGGTACCTCACGTCGAAGTCGTAGAGGAAGACCGCCGCGCCACGCCGGATTCGGGAGACCGCATCCAGCTTCCCACGCGGCAGGCCGAGCACCCTGTGCCGGTAGCACTCGGGCTTCGTTGCGCCGTTGCACATGAAGATGAACCCCGCCGGCGGGGCAGCGGCGGTGGCGGTGGCGGTGGCGGTGGCGGCCGCGGCGGGCTTGGGGTCGTGCTTCGCCGCCGCCTCCGGTGGAGAGCGCGGCCGCTTGCGCGCCGAGGCGGAGGCGGGGGCGGGAGGGGAAGGCGAGGCAGGGCTCGCCATGGCGGGCGACGGCGGATGCGGCGCGAGTGCGCGTCGCGGTGGCGCAACCCAAGGACCAGCGGGATCAGGGTCACAGGAGTCAAGTCTCAGCTAGTCCGAACAGGTCCACCAGGAAGAAGTGGTTGACTATGGCAGTATGGCTGAAGGGTGGGTAACCTTAGCGGAGGTTTTCTCTTCTCTATCTCTGTCTCTATCTCTTCTCTACAACTAAAAAGAACAAAAAGGAGACAATTTTTGGTGACTCCCTTCCCATGCGATCCCTGCCTTCCTCTCGCAATCACGCAGATTTTCAGCCTTCCTGTTACGCTAATCACGTGATTTCCTGCCTTCCCTGTTACGCTAATCACGCAACCCGGCACATCGAGGGAACGTTGTCAGGGACCTTCCACATTGAAGATGGTCAACAATCACAGGACTGCATGTAGTTCGCGAGAATCACCGCTGAAATTCTGGGAGGGCTGCCTTCCCTGTCATTTGACGTAGCCTTCCCTATAAAGGAACGATATACGCGGAGTGAACCATATATACAGGGACGTGCCCAGCCACCGCGATCCTTTATTACCGCATCTCGTCACCACCATCCGCCGCCGTCTCGGGGCGCGCCGAACTCGGTCGAGTCCGTCGTCGCCGTCGAGAAGGCTTGATGAGCTCGATATTAGAGTACGCCAAGGTCCACGGCAGCCGCGCCACGCCGGCTCCGAGTCGAGCCGCGCTTTGTCGCCGTGTCTCATCTCTAGCACGGCGCTTGGCCGCCGAGGACAACGCCACGCCGAGGCGCCATCAACACGTGCCGCCACCTCCACCAGCAAAGACAACTTAAATGCAGGCCATCTTGGCCAAGGCCGCCCTTGGGGCGCGGTGGGCCTCATACTGAGGCGGCTGGCGGGTACGGTGGCGGGACCAGCCTCCGGCCCGGCGGCAACAGGCCCCACCCCACCTCCCTTGTGCTCGACTCGGGGCCTCCCCCTTGACGACGACAATGGCAGGCGGCCACGGCGGAGGCCGCGGCGCCGACGGGGACCGCCCCCTTTTTTTCTCCGCACGGCGTGACGCGGCGTCGGGGCGAGGGACCGCCCAGGCCACTTTTGCCGTCGGCCAGCGCCGGGGCGGCGCCCGGGCCCTCCCCTTCCCCCCAGCCATCCCGCCGACCAGGCCCGGTCCGGGGGCCGGGGCCCCGAAGACGGCCCTTGGGCGACCTTGGGCGCCCTCCCCTTTCCCCTTGGGCACGGCAGCGGGTCGGCGGTCGAGTGGGGCCGCTTAGGGTTCATGCGGCGGCGCGCGCCCGGCATGCCTTATTGACGCCGCCTTGCTCGGCTGTTCCCGGTGCAGGCGCTGGGCGCTCGGCCGGCGGTCCCGGTTGCCGCTCCCTTCGCTTCCACTTCCCACGCCCTCCGTCCCTCCCAAATCCTGGCGGCTTGCCGGCCGGCCTTGAGTGATCCAGCTCGGCGGTCCCCCCGCCTCGACGAGGGGCAGGTGGGGGCGTGAGTGCCCGAAGCCGCTCTCGGGTGCCACTCGCCTCGCTAGCGCCGCCAGCTGCACCCCGACCTTGAGGCGGGGCCTCGGCTAGGGTCGTTGCGGCCGAGGGGATGCCACCAACCACAACCCGGCAGCGGGGGGCGGTGCTTGGCGCCGGATGGCCCCCGCGAGCCGCCCTTCTCCTCCTCCCTACCGCCGGGGCGGCGGCGGGGTTCGGCCATGAGTCGCGATCCGCCGTTACCGTGCTGGTGGCGGGTAGAGCAGGGCCCATAGCGGGCGGCGGCCGGCCACCCAACCGACTTCAAGGCTATGGCCGCTTTGTCAAGACCATTTACCGTGCCAAGACGGCCACCGATAATGGCGCCCCGATGCATCTCTCGCCCGGGCCGCACCACCGGCCTCGGTGGGATGGGCCGGGTTATTGCCGGGGAGGCCAACGCCCAATTTCTGGTGCGTCGGGCGGTCCGCGTCGGTGGGCCGGGCTTCGCGCGCCTCCTCCACTCCTTGCCGGTTCGCGGACAGGCTGCTTCGCCGTGCGCCCCCCAGCCCCGCCACGCATTAACTCTAATCCACCGGCGCACTCTCCGACCCGGCCTTGAGGTCAGGGGACTTCTACGGGGGCGGGGGGTGCCCGCCGATGATTTGGGCTGGGCGGCCGGGTGGGCCAGCCCGCGTGCGCCAACTCCTTTACGGGGCCCCTCCCACCGAAAGTGGTGGGTGGATGGCCGGGCTGCCCGGGCGCGTTGCCCCAACTACCCAGCGTCGACTACCGTGGCTTCTCACCCGGGCGACCGACCGCCGGACGACGGCGGTGGTGAAAACCATTTCTCCTCGGGCTCGCCCGAGCGACGACGGTGGCGTGCTCGTCATTTCCTTCTGAAGGCGTCGCCGGCCCTCCGTTCGTCTGCGGCCCGTGGGCTCGGGAACAGGTTCCGCGGGGGTACCTTCGGAGTTGGCGCCTGTGGGACGTCATTCCCTTCTTGAAGGCTCCGATGAGGCCGCCATGAGCTCCCATCTCGCCTGCCGCCCCGGTTCCTCGTGTTTTCGTCGCCGTCGGCAAGCTCGATTCTTTGTGGTAGTGTGTCCGCGTGAGCTCCACTCGTTTGTTTGTTGTTTGTTGGGCCGGAGGTGGCCTTCTTTCTTTTCTCCTTCGTGTTGTTTGACCGAGGAGGTGGCGAGCGTGTCTCAAATCTTGTTTCCACCCCAGTCCCGTTGTTTTGCATTGCATTCTGCATTCTTCTACTTAATGAAAAAGAAGCGCAAGTCTTTTGCGTTTTCGAGAAAAAAAAATATTTACAATCCGAGCAAATGACAAATTAGTTTGGATAGAGAATGGTGCTCTTTTGTAGGGGTTTTTTTTGTATTTTATTTATCAGTTGAAGGAATATTTGTAAAGCTATTTAGTAAAGTTCACTGCACGCGCAACTATTTTGCTTGACCATTATTTTAATGTATCTTTCAGGGAGCTCCCCATGTTGCTTTTCTCAATTATTTCGTGTGTTGTATCATATATTAATTATTACTGAGCAAACTAATCAGTAAGATCTGGGCAATCTGAGTACATCAATGGCATATCATCTGAAAATCGTGGCCTACAATAAGTGGGAAAATCAAATAATATAAGCAAATGGGACTATTGACCTGTTGGTTGCCACTTGGTTACAACGAATACAACTGGCAGAAGATGATTAGACCGAGGACCCAACCCTAACTTAAGCTAATTGTGGTTATTTGTATTCAAATCTGATTTGCTTTTATTTTGTGTTCAGTTTCAGCACAATGAGACCTATGCAAAATACTGAAAGTCGTACACCATTTAAAGACTTCACAAACTTTACCAATGAAGGTAATGGTTTATACACACGTACATATATGCTTTCACTTGTATTATTTATGAGATATTAAGTAAATATGTATCAACTTATTATCGAACAGGTGATCAGACAACATCAAATTCACAAGCGCAAGTTGATGAACGTGCACAACGTAAAAGGGATAGAGAAAAGGCACGACGTGCAGCAATGACACAAGAAGAAAGGGACAAAAAAAATAAGAAACGTAAAGAAAAATATCATCAAAAAAATGCGGAAACTAAACTAGGTGCTCGGTCGCAAGGTCCACCTCAAACAAATTTTGACAGTTAAATACTAATTATCTTTTTTATTGTTTATGAATGATGCCACCTACTTGCATTAGTCATTTATTCACTTGTTTGTTGTGTAATTATGTTGTAGCAGTTGGAGTTGAATCAGCTATAGAAAACAATGAGGGCTATGAAGATAGCGACTGGCTACATCGAAACAACTCATACAGACCCATGCAAATTGATAAAGAAAACACATGTACTATTTTGGTTTTTTTGTTTCAATACTTAATATTTTTCTTGTGTTTGTATGGTGCCGAGGCTAAGGTTAATATCATGATATTATATATATGTAGATGACTATTCCGATAGAAGTATGGATCAAAGTGACATGATTGACTTGACTGATCCATCACTTGATCTAAACCAGGTAGTACATTGTTTTTTTTTTTGTCATTAATGTTATCTATTTGAGCAAAAAGCAAGTGTAGTGGGCAACTCGTTCATGACAATGTACTAAATGATTAATGTTCTTATAATATGTGTCCTTCTAAAATTTATTATAGATCATACTTTTTATTATATACAGGTGTTGAAAATGCATCCAGTACCATCGAAAATATTAGCATGTCTCTAAAAAGAACGTAAGCGTGAGCTAGAAAGAGAACGAAGAGCTGCAATGTCTCCCTGAACAAAAGGCACTAATGAACAAGAGGCGGCGTATATTGTATGCAGCCAAACATGCCACAAGAATGACTCCACAAGAGAAGAAGGTGAAACGAAAAGAGAGCAAGCAAAAAACTACAAAAGGATGGTGAGAGAACACCGGGCCAACAATTTACATCCGGACTCACTAGCCATGGAGAGCCCACACTTTAACCCTCAGCTTATTTATCCTTCTTCACCTCAATCGCCTAAAGCTACTTCACACGATATGGAAATACCTGAAATGCGGGGCACGCCCATTTACATTGCACCGACCGTGGTTCAAACTCCAGAAGTGTGTAGCTCTGAATTGACTAGGGTACAAATCATGCATAGGCATCGAGTGCCAAATGGAGAGAGAAATTCCCTTCTATCCCATCGCAATCAGATTTTTGAAGCAAATATTGGAAGAAGTGCTAGAGGGAATGTGGATGGAAGGTGCAATGATGCGAGTGATGTGGCTCAGCCGAGTATAGTTTATGATGGTAATTAGCTTTGATCACTACATATTGCTGGCACTTTCACATTCACTATACTCAAAAGCTCATGCCTTTTGTTACTTCAGATGGCGTCACCCAGGAAACTCCAGTGCCACCACCTAATACTTGCAGAGGCCCACAGACACAACCATCTGTCGTTGGTTCTACCTCTACAGTGCCCTCTAACGGTGCCTGTGCTCATACATGGGACCTGATGGTCGAGGATGGTATTTTTTAGATAATTTATCCTATTTTTGTTTTTTTGTATACCATTATGTTCCTCTCATCATATATGTGCTTGTGTTGCATAGATGGTGATGAGGACGTCATATTCGAGGAGGATGAGGAAGAGGATGAGGCATACTTTTTTTCGCCGGACAAGGTACATAGTGTAATAGTAAAGACATAATTTCACAAATTTTCTTATACATATATAAACCATGACATGTCAACCTTTTGCTAGAAGATGAGGAGGAGGGAACCGATGTCGAGCTCGATGTCAATATGGGTGACCAAGATAACAATGAGCCCGATGTCCCGGATCCATACGACGGGGTTTATGCTAATGTCCCGTCGAGTCACATGTGCTATCGCCGGTGCCGAATCGTGAGCACCGCAACGCAAAGAAATTTGAGGGTGAACCACCCGGATTCTGTTGCCGAGGTGGAAAGATCCATCTTACGTAACCCGAAACACCACCGTAACTCATGAGGTTGTGGTCAAGCTCTGACGCCGATGCTAGGCACTTTCGTGCAAACATCGATACTTCAACGGCCACTTCTCTTTTTACTTCCTTGTATTGCCACCTAGATCGTATGACCACTAACATGCGAAACTGTGGTATCTACACGTTTCGTGCACATGGCCGATTTACCATAACATCCGATCGTTTGGTAAAGAGGATGGTGTTGAAAAAAGACACCTCGAGCTTTATATTTATGACGATGATCCCGCCCTCGAGCATCGTATGAGAAAGTGTCATGAGCAATGTGCCCAGAAAGATAGAGAAGTTATAGAGCAATTGGTAAATATATTTAAAGGGAATCCCTACTCGCCAGCCTAAGGAGTATGGGACATGTTGAGAACCTCGAGGATTTCCATATCGAGTTGAACCTTGACCAACGGCTCGACCAGAGAAGATATAACGCGCCACCGGCATCAGAGGTGGCCGCCGTCTGGGTCGAGGGGAGTAAGCGTATAGGCCAGTTTCAGCATAGTGTAGTACTGCAAGGGAAGGATCGGTCTATACACGGTATCCGCTCATATAATGCGTGCTATGACCCACTGTCGTACCCGCTATTCGCACCAAAGGGCGAGCTTGGTTGGCACAATGAGATTCCAAAAGTGGGTGTGACTAAGGCTCAAGTTGATCGAGCTCGAGAAATTTGCAAAAAGCGTGCTGAGAAGCGTGGCAATGATGATGAATCCGACGGCAATGATGATGGAGGTAATTTGATTTATTTGTAATAATACAATATAAACTTGACCCTATCTATTCTCATGATACTGATTCAACTGATGTTACCATGCAGAACCCCTTGGGAATATATGTGTCTCCGTGCGTGACTATTACTGCTATAAGTTCCAGATGCGGCCAGGGATATTTAACCCGATTCTCTTTGGCAAGCGTCTTTTCCAGCAGTTCGCCGTGGACACCTACATCAAGATTGAGAGCTCACGTTTAGACTACATCAGGAACAATCAGGATACATTGATGGCTGACCTATACCAAGGTCTAATGGATAGTTTGCATTCGGATGAAGGATCTGCCGAGAATGTCGGAAGGCGTACCGTGTTGTCTTCATCATTTATTGGAGGGCCTCGTGACATGAGGCGCCGGTACATGGATGCTATGGCTCTCGTGAGAAAGTATGGTAAACCTGATATCTTCCTCACAATGACGTGCAACCCTAACTGGGATGAGATCAAGAATGAACTTTATCCAGGCCAGGCACCACAGGACCGTCCAGATCTCGTCACACGGGTCTTCAGAGCAAAATTAGAGGCGATGAGGACAATGTTGATGGAGAAAGATATACTTGGCAAGGTGAAGGCCTATGTATATGTAGTGGAGTTCCAGAAGAGGGGCTTGCCGCACGCACACTTCTTGCTAATAATGGAACGGAAGTACAAGCTCACATGTCCGAGCAATATGACAGATTATCGGTCGTAGCCGCCAAACAAGAAGAAGTACCTCGAGCTATACAAGATGGTCACCAAGCATATGATGCATGGTCCCTGCGGACATCTTAACCCATCTTGTCCGTGCACGGCTGGTCGCCCTTCATGCAAGAACCGTTACCCGCGCTCTTTCTATGATTCAACATCACAGGGAAAGGATTCATACCCCATCTACCGGCGACGTAATGATGGACGCATGGAGAAAATTAGAGGCCATTACCTCGACAATCAATGGGTCGTGCCCTATAACCCTTGCCTGCTACGTACCTTCAACTGCCATATAAATGTTGAGGCCTGCGGTAGCATTAAATCAGTAAAGTATCTATTCAAATACATATACAAGGGACATGACAGGGCCTCCGTGGTGATGAGGGAGTCTGATAAAGCAGATAAGAAAGGAAAAATTGATGAGATCAAGCAGTATAGAGATGCTCGATGGGTGACACCTCCAGAAGCGTTGTGGAGGATTTATGGCTTTGATTTGAGCAAGAACCATCCACCAGTACAGCAGCTACAACTTCACCTCCCCAACATGCACATGGTGTCATTTCATAAGCGGGATAAGGTTGAACGGATCGTTAAAAAGCCAGGTGTAGAGGAGTCAATGCTGACAGCCTACTTTGATGCAAATAGGGCGTATCCAGAAGCCCGTGAAATCTTGTATCGGGACTTCCCAGAGCATTTTACCTGGCAGTCTAATGGTAAATTCTGGCAGAAAAGAAAAAACTCTATTTTTCAAGTTGGCAGAGTCATCTCGGCTCATCCTGCTGAGGGAGAACGCTACTTTCTTCGTGTTCTCTTAAACAATGTTGCTGGTGCTACCTCATATGAGGAACTGAGGACTGTTGATGGTGTGCTCCTACCTTCATTCCGTGAAGCTGCAGAAAGGAGGGGTCTAATTGAAGAAGACAATACACTAGATGAATGTCTGACCGAAGCTACTTTCTTTGAGATGCCTTCTTCTCTACGCCGGCTTTTTGCAACGATATTGGTATTCTGCGAGCCACATGATGTGATGGGGCTATGGAAAAAACACTATGATGCAATGTCAGAGGACTACAGTCGCAATAGTCCATCACTGGATCTGGTGCAGCAGATGATTTTGATAGACATTCGAAACATGCTGTAGTCTATGGGGAAGGACATAAGGTCATTTCCTCTTCCAGATATTGATGACACATACGATAGTAGCAGTCATATTCCTCGTGAGATATTTGAGGAAGGTAGCATTGAACAGAATCCTGAAGATGTGCTATTGTGTGACTCACTCAATGCCGAGCAAAGGTCTGCCTATGATGAGATCATGGCTGCTGTCTCCAGCAAACAAGGTGGGCTTCTTTGTGAATGGACCTAGAGGGACAGGAAAGACATTTTTATATAGAGCACTTCTCGCAAAACTACGTAGCCAAGATAAGATTGCCGTGGCAACAGCTACATCCGGAGTCGTAGCGTCCATAATGCCAGGTGGGAGGACGGCCCACTCGCGTTTTAAGATACCTCTTACTCTTCAAGAGGGCGGTTGTTGTAGCTTCACGAAACAAAGTGGTGACCGCCAAGTCGCTACAAAGAAGCAGCTCTTATAATTTGGGACGAGGCATCTATGACAAAGAGGCAAAATGTGGAAGCACTGGACAATAGTCTACGAGATATAACAGGCCGGTCAAACCTGCCTTTTGGTGGAAAGACAGTTGTCCTTGGTGGTGATTTTAGACAAGTCCTCCCCTGTTGCAGCGGAAAGGATCTAGGGCCCAAGTAGTCGATGCTTCTCTCCGAAGGTCGTATCTTTGGGAATCCATGCGCCAGCTAAAGCTTGTCCACAACATGAGGGCTCAGAGTGACCCATGGTTTGCAGATTATCTGTTGCGCATTGGTTGTGGAACGGAAGAGGTTAATGAAGATGGTGATGTACGCATTCCAGACGAGATATGTGTCCCATACTCTGGTGATGCCGATAAAGATCTTCATACATTGATAGACACCATCTTTCCAGATCTAAATGCAAACATGGCGGACAAAGACTACATTACCACAAGAGCTATTTTGTCTACACGTAACGATTGGGTGGACATGATCAATATGAAGATGATTGATATGTTCCAGGGCGGTGAGACTGTGTATCATAGTTTTGACTCTGCAGTAGATGATCCACATAACTACTATCCATCGGAGTTCCTTAACACTTTGACTCCCAACGGACTGCCTCCACATGTCTTAAAGCTAAAGCTCGGGTGTCCTGTCATATTACTTAGGAATATTGACCCTGCCAATGGTCTATGCAACGGTACAAGACTGGTGGTGCGGGGGTTTCAGAGAAATACAATTGACGCAGAAATTATGGTGGGGCAGCATGCTGGGAAGCGGGTATTTCTTCCTCGAATACCATTATGCCCGTCTGATGATGAGATGTTCCCATTCCAGTTTAAGAGGAAGCAGTTTCCTATCAGGCTGAGCTTTGCCATGACGGTCAACAAGTCACAGGGCCAAACCATCCCGAACGTGGGTGTGTACTTGCCTGCACCGGTGTTCTCTCTCCTGACACGCTATTATACGTTGCGATGTCTAGAGCCACGTCAAGAACTAAGATTAAGATCCTTTGCCCCCCTGATGTGGAATCACAGGAGGAGGAGGCCAAAAAGATACAGAGGAAAAACGCTAAAAAGAATGTCGAGGGAAAAAAGTTTCAGGACATATCAAATAGAAAAGCCAAGAATAAGAAGACCCTAATAGTGAATGAAACTTTCACGAAGAATATCGTATATAAAGAGGTTCTAACACCATAGATAAGGTAATATAGCATCACTAAAGCGTACAATATATTTTTTTCGTTCAATTTATATATATTTATACAAATATAATTTCACTAACATCATTTTTTTGTTCCCAGGTATTTTTAAATGGATTATTATTGGGCTTCTTTGGATAGATGTTGTATACGCACTACGTACCAACTAGATAATTATTGTTTTGCGTCACAAAGCATTCCGTGGAAAATATTTTGTAGCTGAAATGTAATTTTAATATTATTTGTGGTCTTATCATGTGAGATCTGTATCTTATAAATAATATTCGATAGCAGTCGAAAAGTGGTATATGACTTCGTCCTGATGTCATGCTATCATCAGCCTTCAAAGAGATATGAGTTGATATTACATAGACTTGATCCCACACTTCTGTATCTTATAAACTCGTAATACACATTATCTTCTACTCTGGCCAATTAACCAACCACAAAAAAAGGGCCACGTCGTGTGCAAGACGGCCTCGCCTCGGTCTTAGCCTTGCCGCGACACCACAAGCACAGCCATGCCAGTGCCAGCCGACGTGATCCCACACTTCTGGCATTGTCGTTGCACCGTCTCGGCGCAAGTTCAATGCATCATCCATGTAACCATGTACAAACAGGTTATTAAAAATTAAAAATGCCATTCAATGATTAAATTCAAAAGTTTAAACAAAAAATAAAAACACCGTTGGAATCTTTAATTTCAAAGTTCAATAAAAAAATTAAAAATTTCTGCACCGTGTACAAACAGGTTATTAAAAATTAAAAATGCTATTTCAATGATCAAATTTAAAAGTTTAAACAAAAATTTAAATGCCGTCAAAATGATGAATTGAAAAGTCGAATGATAAAAATAAAAAATTAAAAATAACAAAACCAATGAACTAGACAATTCTCGAGTGAAATAGGCGTGACACACATGGTTAAGCAAGTGCGTCTTGAAGAATTTTTAAAACCTACGTCTAATGTACATATTTGCTGGGCATATACACATTATAGATATGTTGCCCTATATCAAATTCAAAAGTTTAAAAAATAAAAAAATGCCATGGCTCAACCCCACTAGGTGCCCAGAAGGCTCAACCAGCAGGGAGTGGCATGGCTCAACCCCACTAGGTGCCCAGAAGGCTCAACCAGCAGGGGAGCCCAGCAAGGCCCAACAACATGTTCGTAGTGAGAGTGGCAAGTGTATCCGAGAGTTCAACCGTGCGAACTCTTCAAGGTTTTTAAGCTGTGCTATGTGACACTGAGTTGGCGAGGTGGTACTAAATTTGTTGTTCTGAGAAGTATTGGTGGAGAAGAAAATATGATCACAGTATTGGGCCGGCCCAATTCGTGCCGTGTGGGCTATCCCACCCGAGCTAGCCTATTGCGTCCGGCTCATTAGCTCAGTTGTCTAAGTAGAGTGGACAGAAGTGGTTTAGTTGTACTCTTATTGTGTTTTATTTTCACTGTACAATTTATTTTTCCTTTCTACCACCAAATAGAATTTGCGGCGAAGTTTTTGGTCTCTTTTCGAATAAAAAAAGTTACCTCATCGAAACGACCTTTTAACTCTGTAAGTTGCAAGTCAACAATTAGTTTCTAGGAAAAAAAAACTAAAGACCGGTCTTGGTAGTACTAACGTATATAGATATAATATATACCTAACATCTCGCCGGGATGAAAGAGGTAGAGCATGTTTGTTTTTGCTGGAACAGTGGAGCGCAAACATCCTATCTGCTGTCTATGTTCCAATAGTATAGCTAAATAAAAGAAATAAAAAAATTGTATAGCACAAGAGTTTACGGCAAAATCGTCGGGGTTGACTGACCCGATACGTAGGGCTGGACGAAAAACTCGAAGCTCGTTAGCTCACTCAGCTCGTGGCTGGCTTGGCTCGACTCAACTCGGCTCGTTATGATAACGAGGCGAGCCAAGCTAAGATTTTAGCTCGTTAGCTATAACGAGGCAACTCGAGCCAGCTCGCGGGCCACTCACGAGCCAAACGAGTCATGCTTTAAGAAAAAAATGATAAGATTTATATTAGTTTTGTATTACTATGTGTCTTTTACTTTACAATTGATCGATGATTGATCCATTCCCCATAAACTTTGGATTATTATAATTTTATTATTTTATTTTAATCAATATATGGATACCCATAGACCGTATTATACTTGCTATAGAATATGGACCATGAAAATATAGTGTAATATTATAATATATTATTACACATGATATATATTAGCATATATTAATTTTTTGTTCGATTAAAAGTTATTTGATGTATTATTTTTGTATATTATCATTATTCTTAAACTTAAGATAAATGCTATTATTACATTTTGAGTATTTTTTATAACTGGGCTCATGAGCCTAACGAGCTAGCTCGAGCTTTTAAATGAGCCGAGCCGAAGCTGACTTTCTAGCTCGTTAAGATAACAAACGAGCCGAGCTAGCTCGTTATCTAACGAGCCAGAATAAGCTGAGCTGAGCCAGCTCGTTATCCATCCCTACCGATACGTGAACGTAGCTTCACCACTGCCGGACGTGCCCAGGCCGAGTATCAAATTCTAAAGTTAAAAACAAAAAAAATAAAAAATGCCATGGCTCAACCCCACTAGGAGCCCAGAAGGCTCAACCAGCAGGGGAGCCCGGCAAGGCCCGGCGACATCGTTTGTAGTGAGAGCGACATGTGTACTAAAGAGTTCGACCATGCTGAGCTCATCTCGGTTTTTAAGCTGTGCTATGCGACATTGAGTTGGCGAGGTGGTACTAAACTTGTGTCTGAGAAGCATTGGTGAAGAAGAAAATATGATCACAGTATTGGGCCGGCCCAGTTCGTGGCGCGTGGGCTCTCCCATCCGTGCTACCCTCTGCATGGCCCTGCAGTGTGCGTGCGTCCGACTCTGAATTTTGTTCACTGCATGCATGTCGGGCTGATCGACGGGAGAACGAAGCCAGACGCCGCTGCCGGACGGCGGCGGCCCCGAGGACCGGCGGCTGCAGGCGGTGGGCGTCTCTGCCGCCACCGTACGGCCGCAGCGACGAGGACTCCGTGGACGTGGAGAGCAGCGCCAGCACCGGCACGGCGGCGGTGCCGCTGGTGCAGCAGCAGTATATGAACGGCTGGCTGATCCACTACGCATCTCGGTGTTTCAGGTGAACATGGAAGGTACGCACGGTGCATAAGTTTTAAGTTTTTGTGGTAGATTTTTCAAGATACGCATTGTTAGCCATGTTACGGACACTAATCTATTTTTTACATATATACTCAGGATGGTGTGGAGATGCGACGGAACTTATTTGTGGATTTATTGGCGCAAAAAATGGTTATCGGAGATATCTTCCTGTCGATGTAAAGCATTATCTTAGACGCATCACAGAAAAGTCTATATCGTAGAGAATGTGAGATGTGATACCATTATTATGTGGCTGTATTAATTTCACGATATTTATCTTTACGACTAAATGTCACTCTAACAATGGTATTTAAATTTATGGTATTGTTATCTTATCATGCAATCTAGATGTTGTTAGATCAAAAATTGATGTCCCGTAGCAACGCACGGGCACGCTACCTAGTTCTAAAAAAAAAAAAAAAAAGAAAAAGGTTGATAAGGAGATGGGATTGGGCGAATCCAGTTTTACCGATGTTTAGAGTTAGTCTAGTTATGAAAATGGAAGCATCTAATTAACCTTGCTCTCAATCTTGACTTATAACAATTTCCAATGATAACTTCTATTTTTCTAAATACTCCTTCCATTTTAAATTATAAGTCATTTTGACTTTTTTATTTCATGTATTTTGCTATATATCTAGACATATTGTTATATTTAGATACACAGCAAAATAGATGTATCAAAAAGTCAAGACGACTTATAATTTAGAACAGAGGAAGTACTAACCTATGGACTCTGTGTGCTCTCGATCGCTAGAAATCACTCCCTCACTTTTTTTCCTCACATGCGAAAATACCATCTTCATGTTCATCGTCGTGGATTCAGGGAAACATTCTCAAGCAAGCATGGCGATAGCGAGGACCAAGGAGAAAGAGGCATAGAAATAGTGGTGGCCAAACGTGTCAAAAGAAGATGGTTGACGGCGGATGACGAGGTCCCTGTGCAGCCAAAGTGGCACATGAAGCGAGACGGGGATTTGGTTTGGCAAGCACCAAGCAAAGCATAGGCAAGTGCAGGTGCACTTGAGTTAAACATATGAACTTTACAAGCACGTCATGTACTAGTGAGGAGCGAAAAGGAAAGGAGCGACCGGCATCCATGCACCCGGCAATCAAGCACTCAGCACACTCCTTCCTAATAATCCGGTGTGTGGTATGATCTCAAATAGGGCAGCTAGAGGGTGGCGATGACGAGTTCAGGACGGGCTGAGGGCCGAGGCACAGCCAGCCCACGCTGCTTCACGTCGCCCGCTGCACTGCTCGCCGTGACGGGCGGGCTGCTGCTAGGCGTGCGCTCGCGTGGCCGCCGCCGGTGACAAACATGCAATGCTATAACCACCGCCGGTGCGTACCCGCTGCAGTGCCGTGCCCTCCAGCTGTGCTTCTCCGTCGCTGTTGACAGGTTGTCGGCGGCCTTGGCGGCGGCGGCGCATGCGTCGGGCTGAGCCATAGGTATCGAACGCGTCGTCACGGTGCTTCGCTCAAGCGCCGCCGGCGCAGCAGCGCCAGGATGCCCAGAGGCCGCACAGCTGCCGCTGCTCGCCATCAAGGTCTTCTCGAGCAGCTCGTCCTCACCATCCTCGATGACGCGCAAGGTGCTCGACGTCATGCTCAAGCCGGCACGCCGCAACCCTGTCCTGGCCATCTTTTTCCTCCCTAGCTAGTTTATCTGAATCCACGGCGGAGAGGAATTAGAGCAGCGGCGTTGACTCGATCTGAGGTGGCTTTCACTTAACGAGACCTTAATCTCACCTCCCTCCATAGGTACTCTCCTCATCTATTCTCCTTTACTTGATTTTGGCACATGCATGCATGGTGAACAGTTAGAACCGTGTGGTCTGTTTATTTGTCCTTCAGAAACGTTGGCTGGTTTAATTCATGAACATGTGCGTTGGTTTAGCTATCACCATTCTGGAACTTGTTCATTTACGATCAGATGTGTTGATCTCAACAATCTATATAGGCAACAATTATATAGGGTGCTTTCATTTGTTTAACCATAATGCATTATTTTGTATTGGAAATCCATGCTCTCACTGTCCGAATAGATGATGCATGATAATATTTTACCTATATGTAGATATTATTTACCTATAGGCAGCAATTCTTTATTTTAACGTGTAATAGGTAACAATTCTATTGAAGTCGAGATATTTAAAGGACATATATGAAATAGATACTATGGATTTGTAGTATCATCATAACTTATGGACAATTTCTGTCTTTATTTGACTTAAAAACAAATCTTAGCCTTTGCTGACAACTAAATTAAAAAACTATGAACCAGAACTATCAATATGAATGAAAGTGCCATATTCTATAACTGCTCAGGTACAATTGCTGCCATCCAGTGAGAAGTGAGAGTTGCCATGGGAAGACCTTCTGAAATCTTTCAATCTCAGGATAGTTGCCAATGAGAAGTGTTTCAAGTGAGGAGGCCATATAGGCAGTGGCGGAGCGTGGAGTAAAATATAGAGGGGGGGGCCATTTGCGAATTGAACCCATATGTTTATAGGTGGCGGAGAAACTAATTTTATTACTTATAATTAGGACACATTATATATAATACAATTTATAATAAAATAGTCCTGCAGAAAAAATTCTAAAAAAACATCATAACATCTCTCAAAATGTTACTTAACCAGCCACTTCTATTATGCATACACTATAGATTTTATTATTGAAAGTCAGGAAGGTAGAAGATTCAACAAGACTCAAACGACACAGAGGAACATAAGCAAGGAAACAAGCTAATGGTTGTGCAGTGGGAACACAACTAAACGATTGTTGTGTGTGTGTGTGTGTCTACTGGCTGGCCTGGGCTCCGGCCGGTCATTGCTAATAGTCTTCATAGATACAGACTACTACTCTATATCTAATAATAAAGAGGTAAAACTTTCAGCCAATTTTTTGGTTCAGCAATTTTTTCGTCCATCACTTTTTTGGTCCAGCCGAAAGACATATAATAAATCTATTACCTAATAATAAAGAGCCAAAATTTCAGCCCATTATTTTTGGTCCATCCATTTTTTTTATCCACCTCTCCCTAACTAACTCTATATATATAATGTTTTTTAGCTATTAATCCGAATAGGTTTCTCATGAAAATCAGAATGAGAAGAAGAGATAGGAATTAACCGCGTGCATAGGAGATAGAACGGGAAACATACTTAGAGTCCTATTTGTTTTCGTATCTTTTTCTCTTGACGTCTTTTTCTTTTTTGTTTCCATATCATTTTTCTCCTACGCATGTTTCTTTTTTTCCTGTCCTCTTTTCCTTTTTGAATTTGCTTAAGGTAATTGGAATAGGTATCTAATACAAATGGACCCATCGACACCCGAGTAATCTGAATAGGAATTTGAGGGGGGGAAAATCTCTGCAGCCACCACGTACCTAGGTAAAGAAGAAAGATTTATATGGAGATAGATTATAAGATGATTTTGCAAAAATAAAAATAGATATCATTTTTCTCCTACGCCTGTTTTTTTTTTTCCTGTCCTCTTTTTTCTTTTTGAATTTGCTTAAGGTAATTGGAATAGATATCTAATACAAATAGACCCATCGACACCCGAGTAATCTGAATAGGAATTTGAGGGGAAAAAATCTCTGCAGCCACCACGTACCTAGTTAAAGAAGAAAGATTTATATGGAGATAGATTATAAAATGATTTTACAAAAATAAAAAAGTTAGAAACCAACTCATATATTATATAATTTCACAGAAGATAAAAGTACATATACTATTTTTTTAATTTGATGAAACTTACCATATGCTAAAATTGATCAGCTATGGCCCTATGGGATGACATCCCCTTAACGGACTCTGTATCAAATCCGGAAAGAAAACAAGACAATAAATCTGGATATACACCAAGAAGTGCTAAGTATATGCTCCTAAAAAGGATCCCGCAATAGGAATTACTCGATCGAAAAAATCAACTGGCACGAAAAAAAAAACAAAAATCTTTGGGTCAAACTCTGACCAACAATAGTAACAGACATGTTGACATTTTTCTAATCGGATTTCAGACATATATAGACTTATACAATCCACGGTCAATGCAAAAATATAAAACTTCTCCCGAGCGGCCAGCCGACCGGCTAGCCAAAGTTCCCCTCGACCGTGATCTACTTCAAGAAATTGCCTGCTAGGGTCAGTCGCTGAAAGTTATCCTACACGTCTACCAAACACAACTATGTCTAATTTTAAATATTTCTAGCGCTCTCGGAGATGCCATATGTAATTATAAAGAAATAAATAGAAGCCAAGTGGGTCATGACGTGATTAAATAGTTTTTTCTTTCAAGAGGATCAAATAGAAATAGACAATCACTGAAAAGAAGTTGTTGGGAGTCCTTTTGCAAGGCAAGCTCATGACTCCAAGATCCCCCGTGAAGCCAAGCCGTGACCTATCAGTCTATATCGATCTAGGCCTCCATACTGCAAAGTCTGTGTCCGTCGTAGTTGCCTCCTAGAAACATAAGCTAAGCTCACGTCGGAAGATGAGCTCGTGGGAGGTGCTTGTGGACGTCCTCAAGTGCGAGTTTGGATGTGCAGCTACAGCTCCTCGGCTTCGCGTTTGAGACGTTCACTGCTGTCATAGCGATTTCTACATCGTCGTAGAGGAATTAGGGTGCTGGACGACCAACTCCTCATTGGCTCTATGTTTGTGCCGCTCGCCGCCATCGCGGCGATGCCAGCATCATCGCGTGGGGACTTCTAGCTCTTATGCATTGACCTTTTCCACTCGCCCAGAGATGTCATCTGGGTCACCCACTCACCTAGCTCCTCTCGCCCCTGTGTTCCTGGTTCCCTCATCCAAATCGTAAATCAAAAAAGTTGGAACGAATGTCTTCACCATTGTTTCCTCCTTACTTCTCCAATCTCGACTAAGAGCCTCTCCCTCTCCCTTGCCTCTTTCATGTGGTGGCGTCACGATAGCGCGGGGACAACGAGCTCAGGCAGCGCATGTCGTCCTCCTTGCTGGCGGTAGGGAGCATCGCGAGCAGCCGGATGGCGGACTCCATGATGCCACCGACCAGTGGATGCCCATCCACGTTGATGCAAGGAGATTAGAGAAGCTCATGAAAGGGGATGCTTTGTCATGCTCAATGAGATTGCTTAAAACTTTTGATAATCTGGTGTATAGTGGTTGAACTCATCACTTAGAATTGGTCACGGCTAAACGTATTGTGACAAGAAAAACATAATTGTCTCCCGTTGCAACGTACAAGCATGTTTTGCTAGTAATAAATAAATACAAAAGAATCACAGGGTGTCACGTCCAGCGCCTTTGCTTTTCCAGTTGGGCTCGGTTTTCCAGATCAGAGTTGACCAGTCTCCATCCAGTCTGAGAGGCTCCTGGGCCACGGAAATGAATCCCCAACCCCAGGCAGCGGCAGGCTCCACGCGCCCGGGCTGGCCCAGTGTTGACTCCGCGCATCTCTGGGCCTGCTTCCTCCATCTCTCCACGAGTCCACGGGTGCGGTGAAAATCATTTGAAACATACTTTTTTCAATTGTGCAGTGCATGAATTCAGTATTTATGTTTTTCTTTCTGGCGACGAGGCGACGAGTTATTTAAGTCCACGGGATTTTGTACAAGTTATTTAAGTCGTCATAATTTTTTTTGAGACTCACCAAAATTGACGAACATGACATTGCTTATTTACGATTTTCTGCAGGGAATATAATAAATTAATGTGTACTCATTCCATCTTAAATAAATAATTTTCTAAAGTTTAAATTTTATAAATAATATAATCATAGAACACTGTCTACTAATGTGAAAGCTAATTATGGATGTATCGTAAACAATAACGACCGACATGGCCGTCTATTTGGTAGGAGGTGGGTTCGAGCAAGGTGAGGAACGGATTTACAGCAGCCATACAGCTTATACGGAAAAGATAAGGTTTGATCATTTAAATTTGTAACTGGACCCCAACAAAGACAATAGCACTTTTACAGTTTTTACCCTCCTCTTTTCATAAGCACTAGCGGCGTTTCTATGTGTATGACTGAATGTTTAGTAGAAAAAAAATAATAATAAATAGTAAGTAACTAAGATATGTACGTTTTTTATTGTAGTAAAATTATCTAGGTAATCTTGATCCATAGCATCTCAGTCATATTTGTTGTAGGATAAAAATAGAACACGGGTACTACCAAACAAGAAATAATTAGAATAAGACCTCTTGTTAAATAGCAAAAGAAGCAGACATGTAAAAAAATAAAATAGTAGCCCGAGTCGCGTACATAAACCAGTCCTTTCTAGAATTAGATTCTGTATGATGATGCTACAAGAGATATTCTAACTCATATAACTCATATAAATACGGGTTATATAAGTCTGGGTTGAAAAAACTCTTCATTGTTCGGTAATCAGAGGAGACGAAAAAAGATTGACAAAAAAGCTGAATTTTTGTCCCTTTAGACGGTAAAATACCAAGTCCAATTCCAAATGAATCATAATGCATGACATGATGATAGGATAAATGTCTAAGTGTGCCCCCATTCCCAAATGTATTGAGCATTCAACGTGGTACGAAATCCAACTCCATGATGAATTTCGACCTCATGAAGCAATTATCCATCAATTACAAGCCTCGGTTTGTCCAAATGACTCCACTATACTCCCCGTTGCAACGCATTAAGAGCGCAGGGAGCGAAGTAGTACTCGTGGAAATCAGAAGCAAGGGGGGGCCAGGGCCCAGCTTGGCCCCCACGTAGCTCCGCCCGTGCATATAGGTCCTAACAAACATTGGAAGATCATTATTACATCTTGTTATCTCCAAGAATAGAAGTGAGCTAGGTGTAAGCCCACCACTGGAAAGTTGACATGGTCAATGCAGTGAGAAGTTTATATATGCCTAAGATATAGAAGGTTCTTAGCCCATTTAGATGCATGCATACTCAAAATTGAGAGCATGAATAAGATAGATTTCCTCTCAATTTGAGACAGGGCATCGAACTAGAGACACTACTGAAAATGAGTTTTTTGTCAAGTGCTTGAGGCACTTGACAAAGCTCATTTTGCACTCAGCAAAGACTTTGCTGAGTATTGCACTCGGTAAAAAAACCGTCGACAAAGAGCCCTTTACCGAGTGTTTTTTTGGGAGTGAGAGTTAGGCCCTGTTGGCACAGCTCTTTCACCGGCTTCAGGAGCCGTTTGGAGCTGTTTTATGCCAAAATATATTTCAGCTATTATACCGTCTTATGTTGTATCACACGGTTTTTTCATGTTGCAAGTGCCTTTTATTTGAATATTTTATATGCTCGACATACATGTTGTAAGTGCATGTATCAAGTGTTTTATCTGTCTTCGTACATATGTTGCAAGTGTTGTATTCGAATGTTTCAAAAGTAGATCGGGTGTTTCATCTCCCTCCTCATCTTCTGCTACCTATGGTGTGTCTTCTTCCTCTTGTGCTGCCCCATCCTCCTCAGATTGGGAAGGGCCGCGATGGCCGATGGAGGGGCACGACAAGGGAGGACAGTGCGGACGCGAGCGCGCGCAGGCATGCAAGTGGGGCTCGGCATGGTCTTGGGGGAGAGGGGCTCGACGGGGCAGTGGGGAGCGCACGCCGCGGTGTGACAGAACCGACCAATCCATCCGAGATTAAGCATAACTGTCCCCGTTAATAACGTTGACACATATACACCGCTTCTCGAATGATCCCGGTAGTCCGCCGAGTGTCACGAAGGACCTCGGTAAATCAACTTACATCCAGGATCACATGATTAAGGAAACACCATACATCAGTATACGAGTTTACAAGCCGGAAAATGATTACACACTGAGTTCCATTTAATTACAAAACTGGTTCAAATATATTACATAAAAGTGGTTCTTGTTTTAAATACCGCACCAAAAGTTTGTTTGACAACACCAGTTTTATTCAAACCTTGGTTACAGCATGGTGAAGAGTGTATAAGAGGTGGCCATGCCCGTTGGCCTAATCAACGCTATCATCCACAGGGTCAACGCCTGCGATGCTATACCGTTCACACATCAAGTCACCTGCAACGATGGGTAAAAACCTTGAGTACTCAATTGTACTCCGCAAGACTTACCCGACAGGGGAATAATAGAAAAGACTCTAAGGATAAATGATGGCTATGTATGGTGGAGTTTGTTGGCTAGCAACTTTTGCGGAAAAGCTTATTATTAGGTTCCAAAATTTTATATGTTGGCGGCAAAATTATTATGATGCTATCCATAACTACGTTTACACCTTTCTAAAACATACACTTGAATTATAACAAGCATTCATCTACAGATGAGGTACCCATTTGAATCCTTTCAATATCAACGGTGAATTCCATTTCTTTTACTACGTCTCTGCGACAAGGTATAAGTTTCTCACTATCGGGGAGAGACGGCGATTCGAATCGATTACACCACTGGGTAAGCCCCACACCCGCATGAGTTTGTACTTCACCCGCGCGGGTTACCATTCACTCCATTCGAAAAATAGGATTGAACCGTTTCGCAAAACTGATGGTACCGCATCCTCACAAGTCATGCCCGTTCAGCCCGTAGCCCGTAGTCATGCAGGGTTTTGGATCAGTACCCTCTCCACCAGTTACTCTCCTCCCAGCAATGCTAACGATTCAATTCCTACCTCGAACGAGCTAATCGGTTTCACAGTCGAAACGAGTTATTCGGCTGCTATGTGAAGGTACGTTAAATCTCACGCCTAGACCAGAGTACGGTACGGTCCTTAATTGACTCAGACGGGAAAACTAGAAGCATACAAGACCTCCATGTCCTGTAGCATCTCCAACATCGAGTCCCGTCCGGTCTCCAATTATCATTCACCTCATGTTTAAGGATATCATATGTACCAGCCTAAATGTTGCGGATGACAGGAAATCATCCGGCTTCTTAATGATCTAAGCATGGCTAAGCATAAAACTATCTATCCAATCTAGTATTATGACCAGGTTCATTTTAGTGGGCAAGGTAGTTATGCAACAACGGTATCACGCAATTCCTAAAAACATAATGCACATCACAAATAACAAAAATGAATAATTGTATTTTAAAAGAGAATAGGTTAATAAAATGCTCCGGGGCTTGCCTCGGTGAAAAGTAGAGGATCCGAGGTTAGTGCACTTTGACGTGTGGTTCAGAGTCTCGTCCTTCGCCTTCGGGTGGCAACTCCTGTGGACCCTTCTTCTTGGTCACCACGTACTCGACGGACGCCTCTTCCTCCGATCCTATATGAATGTATGCGATATATGAATACCAAGAACGCATATAGGATGTGTGATGACAGGATGCTATGGCATGAAATGATACATGATGACATGATCATGGGAATTGACAAGAATGGAAAGCTACATAAGGTTCCATGTGTGTAATTCTCTTTCTCTGATGACAACACTATATTATCAGAGTTGGTTGAAAATAACTAACATCAATTGTTTCTAAATACACTGAGTATGTGCATATCTCTTCTCTGGAAGAGATAGTGTAACTACTAGAGAGCAACAACTATTCGCTATCAACTAGTGAATCATGATCATTCTCACTAAGCAAGAGAATTGCCGAGGATCAAAGGGGTGTCCTAATCCAAGGCCATTATGCAACCCTAAAGGTCACACAAGCACTATACATATATCATATGGTTGTTTTATTTGGAAAAAAAGGAAACAAGACATGAAAACAATATCGCCACACTTAGCAATCATGACATGCAATAATAAAGCATCTATTCTTCACTTAAAGTGTTTCATACACCAACAGTGCTCTATGATATTAACTGCAAAGTATGAAAATAAAACATTCAATTATACACACACATAAAATCATATACTCTTTTTTTTTTATTCTTAATTTTAGAAATAATGATTTTATAAAACATTTTCAAATTCAACTCAAACTTTTTGTGCAGGTTGGTAATGTCATGAAATGGTTGAAAAATAATTTTCATGATTTTTGGATCAATAATTTATTCTCTAAAAATCAGAGAATATACATTTATTAATTAAAAGAGATTTTATCTCATGCAGAAACTGTCCAAAATCTAAGTTTCATATTTTTATTGAATAGACATAACTATGAGGAAGCTATATCAAAATTTTCAAGATTTTAGAAGCTCTAGTTATTTTTCCACGAAATAAACAAAACTCAGCACTATTCATTTGCATGGAAATAATTAAACAATTAAAAAGGGAGGGAAAGCCTGCGGGCTTAATCTGGCCCAGTTCGGCCCAGCTGCGCGCTGGACCGGCCCAGCTGCGCGAGCCGGCCTGCTCGGCCTCGTCTCTCGGCCGGGGGCACTGGCCGAGGGTGCCCGCCGGCGGCTTGCCGCTGCACCACGCCGCCCGGTGAGGTTTCGGGCGAGGACGAGCACACCTACACGACCACAACACCGCGGCGAATTGATCTATGGGCTTGGTCGACTAGGTTTGCAATCCCAAGGGATATGCCGGCGGCCATGGCGGCTCGGCAGGGATGAGCACACCGGCGCAGCGGTGTTCCGGTGGCTACGATGCCGTAGGGTTCAATAGGACGACGTGGGCACGACCAGTAGCTCACCACGGTGCTGTTGCTCTAGTTGATGGAGTCGGAGATGGGGCGGAGGTGCTCGGCCGACGTTGACGACGGATCCGGCGGCCTGAACCGGCGACGATGACGATGTTCCAACGCGTCTGATGCATAATTGGTACGACGGTCAAGCTTAGGAGCTCTATGGCCTCAAGGTCAAAACGAAACAAAAGTCAGTGGAGTGTGCGACTCACTGGTGCGGGTTGGGCACGGTGGGACGCTTGCGGCGGCGCTGCTGCCGCTCACGAGGAAGAAGATGGCGGTCCGGATGATTCCGGCTATGGAAAGCGGCGTGGTTGGGTGCAAACGACACGCAATTGGATGGCGGGGATGGTGACAAAAGCAATTTGACTGAGATGGAGAGGTCACGGTGAATTTGACGGCGCGGTGGAGCTCGGCCGACGGTGAACCGAAAATGGAAAAAGAGGATCACGACGGCCGGCAGGGCTATTTAAAGGCAGAGTGAGCGGGAGGGAGTGGCCATCGAGTTCGCGAGCCCATTTACGTGGCTGGCCAGGCATTGCCGCGCGCGAGTGAAACACGGACAGCCGTTCCCGTGGCGGCCTGAGCAGAAAAGAGAAGGAGGGAGAGCGGCGGCAAGCTGGCGGCTTCCGGCAATAGCATGGACGAGAGCACGAGCTCTCCACACCTTCCATGTCAGCACGACGGGAGCAATAACACGGGCACGGCGTGGCAGCGGCGACGAATCACCGATGGGCACGGCAGAGGCGACGCGAAGCTGCTGCTGCTCGGTTACTGTACATGACTGAAACAGCGAAATTCATTGATCTTTATCTCCCGATCCAAGAAGCCAAATTGGAAACCAATTGTACTCTGTTGCTCTCCTATAGGTGGTCTACAGGTTTGCTTAAAAGATCAAGATCTAAAACTCAATGGTTTGCAGGATATAAAATGCTAAACAAGGGCAAAAAGAAACTGAAAACTGGGTTTCAGTTAAACAAAGCACTGAACATGTTGATTAGCTATCTTAATCATTTAATTAAAGACAACACAGTAAAAATCAAGGTCAACCGAATCCATGGTGTCAAAGTAGAAACTTCACCCTATCAAATGATGCAGTTGGTTGCAAAATTTTATTTAGGAAAGCCTAAATTCCATAGCCCTGAAAATCGAATAAAAACACTCAAATCCATGACTTGGAAAATTCTAAGTCCAGTTCTTCAATTTGTTTAAAATTCAAATTTGGGCATACTTTTCCAACAAGTTAGAGTTAGATTTGGCCCTGGACCCTTAAATAAAAGTTGTTCCACATGTTTTATACTACAACTCCTATTTAGGGTTTAACCCCAAAAACTGAAAAGAACATATACTTACATGTTAAGCTACTTAGTAACTTGATAATAAGCATAATTGATATTATCATCACATGTGAGCATGTTTTAACAAAAAGTTGTATATAAACCTTATTTCAAACATCATTCTAGACACTTTTAAACCACTTTTGAGATTATCAAACACACTTACTTATATGTTGCACACATAGAACTTGCAATGGCATGTGCTTATGATCAAATGCAAAATGATGCATATGTGATAATGGAAATGCAATTATGACATGATTAACATTTAGAATGTTACACGCGGGAGGTAGGATGAGCTGAGTGTGGGGATTTTTTACTATGGCTGAGCAGCCGTGGGTGTCCGGACACGCACGTCCGCCCGAACGTCCGGATGCTAGTTGTACTCATTAATATATACGAGAAATCATTAATTTGCATGGTGTATAATAAATGTCATTAGATTATCTATTAAAAATATTCTTATAATAAATTTATTTGATAATAGATATTGCTAATAATATTTTTCTATAAATCCATTTGATAAAAATTACTGTATTCTTATCATTCTAGTCAAACTTGATCAGAGAGAGAGTTTTTATTGGACGGAGTAGGTGCACGAGGACCGATCAATCCAAGCGTCCGATTTTTTTTGTTTATGATAATAAATATCATAATAACCCAGGCATATAGTTGCAAAACTAAGCAGCCCATCCGGAGTCGGACTGCCGGAGACTCGGAGTCAGTTTCATAGCTTATAGCTACACATTGATCGCAGTCTCGAAAACCATGGACGGCGGTGAAGGCATGACCTTGAAAGGCGACAAGACGACGTTTGTCACGGAGTCGGAGTCGCTCGACTCCATGTTCGAAGGACAGCGTAGACCCTACAAATTTCCACGGGTCTCCTACGGTTTTTGTCTGAAAATAATCGCCCACTCGCTCGCTCTCTCAAGATCATGGAGGAGCAGCGCGTGATTTCCCAAGGCAGGAAGAGGACGTTGCCGGCGGTCGAGCCCGCTGTCGCCGCCGCGCCGCTGGGCGACACGTTTGACGACCCTGCCACTGCCAGCCTCGACGACGACTACGCCATTCTTGGCCTTGCGACGGCGGCGTCGTACGGCTCGGTTCTTGGCGGCGGCGACGACGACGACGGTCCGGCTTACGACGACTTGAGTGACGACGACAGCAGCAGCAACAGCGACAGCGAGAGCGAGTTCGAGGAGTATCACGAGAACCGGGTCAGGTTCTGGGACAGCGATGCGGCCGGGAGTGAAGCCGACCTGGTGGCGGGGCCTCTGACGTTCCTCGGCCGGCCGACGCGGTTCGCCTCCTTCCAGGGCGCGGCCGGCTTCATGCGCCTCTCCGCCGCACAGGCCGGCCCCGGCGGCGAGGATAACGATAACCGCGACGGCGGCGGGGTGATCGTCGTGCACTACCGCCTCACCCGTTTCTCGAGGACACGGACCGGCGCGCACGGAGTCGAGGTGCGGGATTTCGGGACGGGCCTGCACCACGTCCGGTACCTCGTCCCTTCCCCGTCGCCGGCGCCGACGCGGCGAGCTCGCTGCGCCTCGTCGGCGCCTCGCTGGCGGCCGACGTCTACCCGTACCGGTACTACGTGCAGCTCCAGGCGCTGTGGTCGAGCCTCGTCGCGGCGCTCCCGGTGCGCGTCCCGCCGCGGGCCGCGCGCGCCGTGGTCACCGTCGACGTGGGCGTGCTCCGGAGCGAGGACCGCACGCCGGAGCGCATGGAGCGCATGCGCGAGGCGCTTGCGGCGCTGGCGCGGGAGAACGACGACGCGTCGCCCATGGCCTGCGGCCTAGAGCAGCACCTGCCGGCGCCGGTGCCGGTGTGCTGCGACCGCGACGACGAGGCGGGTGGGGGCGATCGGCGGCCGGCGAAGCGGATGAAGAGGCTCGCTGCCGTCGAAGGGGAGGTGTGCGCCATCTGCCACGAGACGCTGGAGCAGGGCCTCGCGGCGTGGCCACGGTGCGACCACGTCTTTCATGGAAAGTGCCTGGAGCAGCTCCTCGTCACGGTGAAGCATTGCTGCCCTATGTGTAGGAGTACCTTGTCGATCAAAGGCATGTTCGATTGATTCAAAGCATGATTTTGTTGGTTGTACGTAGCACAGTAACATCTTGTACGAACCTGTCATGGTAAAGGAGGAAATGCTGTAGTTGCTAATTGATCTAGAATGAAGGACTAATGAGGGTCTGTTTGGTTCCTCTAGGGACTAAACTTTAGGGACTTTTTTTCTCGCAAAAGGTTTACGTATCTTTTAAATTAAGAAGAAGAGTTTAAATAACCATACAACGCACTTTAGCGAGCACCAAAGGAGGTCAAAACCATAGCCGGACTATCCTAACTAAAGTTCTCATGGTTCGATATTACATAAAAGAGACAACCGACAACGACACGGCAACGCGACCTAGGAGGTGGCCTTACGCTTTTGCGGCCACCTTGACGCCTCCCTTCCAGCGTCTGTGAAAAGCACCTGCAGCGCCTCAACGTTGGACGTCGTCATGGTGTCGCCGTAGATCTTGTTTTAGGCCTCCAGCTCCAGCACGGATGGCGCTGATGGACCCTAGATGTAGCCCATGCGCCGCATGACGAGAACCTCACCTCACTTGGATGCCGGTACTTAGGAAAGGGGCTGAGCTGCCAACCGCCTTCGCTCCGCCATGGCAAAGACTGTCTTGGGAGTGAGCTGCTTGGGGGGCTCGCCGAGCAGCGAAGGCTCCGTCTTCCACAGCACCTTATTGGTGAAGCAGTCGAGGCGGCGTTTGAAGGAGTTGTCGTCGCCCCCAATCCCATCCGGCTGCGAGCTGGAACCGTCCGCAGGCGCCAAGATCGTCCCGGCCTCGCTGGTGGCAGTGTTCCGCGCGTGTCTCCGGCAAGTGCAACTCCCATCGAATGAGCCGCGGGGTGGCGTGCACGGCTCACTGGTGGCCACTCCCGCCTGTGCCGCATCCACCGGATGTGAGCCAGCCGTCGGTGGGTCCTCCGGCTGTGGGATGTCCATCGTCGGTGCGTCCTCCTAAGAGGCGGCCGTCGATGGGTCCTGGGGGCGCGGCAATAGCGAAGGGAGCGACATGCGCCTCCGGTGATGGTGTGACCTAGACGGAGAGCGATGCTCCGAACTCTTCCCACATCGGGTCCACAGAGACCTCGCGGACGATGTCGGTGGCATCCACGAGCGAAGCCAAGAACTCCCCCACCATTGGGTCCGAGACTATGCATGCAGTAATACTGGCCTCCCTACATTGTGGAAGGAGTTTGATGGGCTCTTGGTCAGCTTCAACGCCGTTGAAGGAGTCACGTCTCTGGCGTCTTGGCTGGTGCCGCCGCCGCCGCCCTCGGGCGACAGGCGTGTCGTCAGCCGAAGCGGCTGTAGCTCCTTCCATCGCCGCATGAGTGTCCCCAGGCGACCGCCCATGGCTGTTGCCGCCCTGTGCGCAGTGGAAAGACAATTGAAGCACCTCCCGTGGAGCTCGGTCGGAAAGCGGCTAGGAGGCCGTTGGCTAGCCGGTGCGGGGCGGGTTGGCCTTCCCCCACCAGAGCCACGGAACGACCCCAACAACAGGACCTCACGCCAACCGTCGGCGTCCAGAACGGAGATGTGTTGGTGGGCGAGGCCCCTTCCGTGCTGCTTGAGGCACCGCCGGGCGGGGATACGGCCCTCCACGGCCGGGCAGTGCAGGCCGTGCACCAACTCGGGGCACGGCCGCTTGCAGTTGTTGCGCCGCCCACGCGCCACGCCTGCCCCAGGAGCCTTGCCACCTGAACAGCGGCATTGGCGTGAGAGCCACCAACGTTAAGGCATGGCACGGGACACCCCGACGAAGGCGACGTCCAAATCTATGACCCCAAGCAGACTGCTTCGAGGTAGGAGGTTGGGGAGCTCGGCGGTGACCTCTCAGCTACCGAGTCATCGTCCACCCAACGACGGGCCTTGGAGCGCCCCATCGAGTCGTCCCTAGGGTGGAAGGGCTTGGCGAACGGGGAAAGAGACGACGACGGGCTGGGTGCGGAGGGATGGTCGAGGAAGCTGTGAAGCCCCAACACCGGAGCGGCCGCTGCGGTGAGCTAGGCGTCGAGGCGGTGTCATCCTCTAGGACGTCCTCGATGAGGACCACCGACCCATCCGGCATCAGTCGCGTCTCGCGTTGGGCGGTGGCCACGACCGTGCCGGTCAGTGGAGAGCACGACGATGGCGCCCCAGCCACGGCTCCGGTGGGAGAGCGGTCGACGATGGCGTAGCTGGACGACGGGCTCGCAGCCGGAGCAGACGGGTGGACAAGGTAAACATCGAGCGGATCCGAGCCAACAGCGCAAGCAAGGGTCCCCTTCGAAGGTGGCTGCCCCCAGAACGCAGCCTCCAAGGGCCCCTGCGATGGCGCTGGTGGCACCCCATGAGCAGACCCCCACGACGGCGACCGTGGGGCAGCGGCTGGTGGCGGCGGTCTCGCGGTGGTGCCCAGCGGCGACGATGGCGCGGGCGACTCCTGAGATGGCGGCGACGCGGCACGACGGGCGGTCTCTCCGCGGCGGTGCCCAGCGACGGCGCTGGCGGCTCCAGCGAGGCGATGGAGCGGCGGCTCCTACGACAGCGCGGCGGTCCTCCCTTAGTGGATCTCGCAAGGGCGCCCATGGTGGGGAGGGGAAGGGAGGTGGAGAGGGAAGGATGGGGTGGAGGGAGAGGAAGCGGGCGGGGGGCCGGCACCAGCGGCGGCGGCACCGGCGCCCGGGCGGGGGGGGAGCGGCCGTTAGCCCGGCTTCCTGGGGTTTGCCCCCATCCGCTGGGAACGCAGACCGATGCAACCCAGATGCAGCAAGTCTGTGTGGCCAAGCTAATTTCTTGCCTACCTAAACTTTAGGGACTAAACTAGTCAGTGTGTTTGGTTTTAGAGACTAAAAGAGACTAAAAGCGCATTAAAGAGGGGCATGTGCTCTCACAACTTGTGCTTTTAGTCCCTTTTAGTCACTCCTTACTGACTAAAGCTACTAAAGTTTAGTTCTAGCAAGAACAAGAGTTGTTTGGAAGTTTAAGGACTAAATAGGACTAAACTTTAGTCGCTAAACTTTAGCAAGGGTGATCTAAACAGGCCCTGAGTATCATATAAGGCCCTATTAGTTCCCCTAACTAATCTCTAATTTAGGTATGATAACAGTCTAGCAGGTTATTTGGAATTAAATTGCATGGACCTAGGTCTAATTCTCACATAGGGATCACACTCTTTATTGACGAGATGTGTACATTGATGACATGTGTGTACCTGAAAGTGATCACAATAATACTTTCTAGCTCTCTCCCGTAATATAGTGCATGTAATCATATACTAATACCAATTAAGGTGAACACCTATAGAATGCACTATATTCCAGTACAAATTTTAGAAGTCATGGTGCATTATATTTGGGACGGAGAAAGTAGTAAACAAACCGAACTTGGATCAAGACAATCCAGTTCCATGCGCTCCACTACTTACTCAAGCTGCCCATATCACAAGCAGTCCACAGGGTGAAATGATGAGATCATGATAGTTGTTTTAACATCCTTAATTAACATGAAATGCAGTTAATAAGATGAACATATACGAGTATCGTCCCTAAACCCTGAACCCTTTGCAGCACTAAAAGTCTAAAACTGAAATTCTCAGTCGTCGTCGTCGTCGTTGTACTTGGAGTCCAGGTTCGACGACGACATCGGCGACGACATGGAGGAGATCCACTACGAGTTCGACTTCGACAGCATCGACCGCTACGAAATGCTGGACGAGTTCATCCCGTCAACACCGACCCCGCCGTCGCCGTCGCCGAGGCGCGGGACCGGTCCACTGGCGAGACGGTCACCGTCAAGCGGGTGCGTCGACCCAGCTCGGGCGCCGCCAACGACGACGGCGGCGAGGCGAGCCTCTGCGCGGTCGTCCGCGAGGCCAGTTGCCTGAACGCCTGCCGCGGCATCCCCTCCGTCCTGCAGCTCAAGGCGACGATCGCCGCGGACGACAAGACCGGCGACCTGTTCATCGTCACGGAGCAGCTCCTCGGCGGCAGCACGCTCCGTAGCCGGCTGCGCACGCGCGCGGGGGCCCTTCTCGGAGGACGAGACGCGGGCGCTCATGAGGCAGCTCCTGGGCGCGGCGGAGGAGATGCACGGCGCCGGGGTCACCCACCGCGACATCAACCCGGACACCGTCGTCGTCGGCGGCGCTACCGGCGCGCTCAAGCTCTGCGGGTTCCGGTGCGCGATCGCGCCCGCGGAGCGGTTCGTCGGGGAGCCGCACCCGCCGATGGGCACGCTGCGGTACTGCTCGCAGCAGCAGCTGAACGGGCTCCGCTGCTACTGCCCCGCGGAGGACATGTGGGCGCTCGGCTGCGTCATGGCCGAGCTCCTCGCCGGCGAGCCCCTGTTCGCGGCAGGTACCCAGGATGACCTGCTCGACGAGAGGTCGACCTGAGGGACGACCTTGTCGGCTTGGGAGTGGAGGCAGCGGAGGTGTTTGACGGAGCGCTGGAGGAGCTGTCGGTCGCCGGCCGTGAGCTGCTTACTAGCCTGCTGGAGTTCCACGCCTCCGAGAGGCCCACCGCCGCCGACGCTCTCAAACACCGCTGGTTCGCCGACAACGACGTCGCCAAAGCGAAATCTCAAGTTGTGCGTGCCTTTGTACAACGAGGATAGCAGCATCGGCACAGACTGTTTGTTCACGTTGCTATATCATTTGTGCCACTATCTAGTATTGGTTTGTGTGTTCTGAACATGCTGCAGTCTCTAGCAAAGAATGTTATTGTCATGTTCTGCTGTTTTAGACTTTAGTCATGTGGTGAAATAACTAGTGAACACAAATTAAGCCAGATTAAGTTTGCGATCCTTTTGTTGTACACTGACCTTTTTTTTTATGAAAGCTGTACACTGACTGACCTTGGCTTGTTGTGCATGAATTGTCGTGTAATCTTGAATGAATTCTGAGTAAACTCATGACATTGTATTTTCAGTCCAAGAATTGCTTTTATTCAGTTTAACAGGGCTGCGCACCTGCGCCATCCATTGAGACTAGAGAGGGTTTGGTTGGCAAAAACACATTGAATTGAAATGTGAGTGCTTGGTTGGCAAAAACACATGGAATTGAAATGTGAGTGTTTCTGCATGATTTTTATTTTGGAGTCCCAGAACTGTTCTGGTAAATGTTCACACACACACTACATTTAACCAAAAAGACCAAATGCTGGAGGATATAAGAAGTGCAATAACTAAAGCATAGAGATAAGGGCGATTGATTTACGGCAACATAACATATAGTTCACTTCAAGCAAACTAGATTCATCATAACACCATAACAACAACTGAATATGCAACAACTGAATGCACAGTCTACTTATCACAGTTCATTGATTGTAGACAGAATCCTCCTGTCTTGGACTTCTGCAAAGTCTGAAGCAGCTGCTCAATCTTCTGAAGAAGCACAAGCTTCATCTTCTCCTTGACCTGTGCATCTAAAGGAATCTTGCTGTTGCCAACATAGAAGACCTCATCCCCCTTGTCCACCATGCAATCCATCACAGGGATTCCTTCTAATTCTGCAGCTTCCTTTCCATATCCATGGGCCCAGACTCCATCTCCGAAGAAGGAACAGATGTCCTCATCTGTGGTGGCTGAGCAGATACCCACATCTAAGGATCCAGTAAAGCCCAGGAGATTGGCCATCTTCTCAATCTTGTGTGCCTGAAGAGTGATTTTGTCGAGCAGTGGAGAGGTGATGCGGATGGAGTCTTCCTCGGCAACGAGCTCCCTCCTCAAGTTCCTGGCTGCGATGCCATCCTCCATGTCGAGCACCTCCAGCTTCAGAACACCAACCCGTAACTCGAGGCGATCCAGCTTCTGGTAGTACTTGCTGGCCTCCAGTAGCGCAGCCAAGGAGTCTTCCTCGACCTCCCAGTCGCAGCGCCCTCGGCAAATCTGCTGGAGGCGGCGGAGGAGCGGGCCCGCCTCGAACAGATGGTCGAGAAGAGGCACGGAGAAGCTGACGGAAGGCCCTTCCAGCGAGAGGTCGGCCACAAGGCGCTCCAGCTGCGCGGCCGCCGTTACTTCGATCGACCTCGACATGGTGCCAAACGGCGGCGGAGGTACAGCGGCGGGGAGAGGAGGGTTTGGGACTTGGGGCGGCGGGCAGCGGGCAGCGGCGGCGGAGGTACAGCGGTGGCGGGACGGGGGTTTTGGGCCTTGGGACTTGGGATGGCGGGCAGTGGCGGCGGAACGGGATCGCGTCGTCCAGCCGTGCAGCCGTGGGCTGTAGTCGTTACGACGGCCGCATAAAAAACCGGCTCATTTTGGTCCATTTCTTCCGTTATATACCTTAAAGCCCATTTCTCTAAACACCTTACAAGAAACCCTAAAAAACCCCATTTAGAGTATACCTTTCAAATCCATTATAAGAATTTCTTTTTTTTCTTTTCTTCTCACTAATTTATTTTTATCTTATTTCTCATTTTTCCTTACTTTTTTTATATGTCTTAATTTTTTTCATACACAGTGTATTCTGTAATGTTCTGGTGGACTCCCACGATATTTTTTTCTATTTTTCTTTATATAATATTCATATGGTGTCCCACAATATATTTTTGGTGCCTTACACAATATATGCACGAGATATTCACACTATATTTGGATCATTTACGTAACCATATGATATTCCATGAGCTATCCATAGTATATTTGGGTCATTTACGTAGCCATGCGATATTCATGAATATTTTTTCTGGTAACTGAGATTTTTTCTATTTTTTTTATTTGTTGCATGATTTTTAAAAGGTTTCTCTATTAATTTTATTTAAATTGTTTTTCTCCATTTTAATTTTCATACAATGTATTTAGTAATGCCTCTTGTAGGATTGAGAGGAGAGGCTATATTAGAAGGGTGTGAATAATTCTTTCTAAAACATAGGATAGCTAATATAAGAACAGAATTAAACTACACTGTTCTATCTATGTTGTAAGCACTTTACAAAAAATCTTAAATAAGATATGTCTAAGATGTCGAGCTCTTATCCCTCCACTTCTGTGCAGCCTCTGGATAGACCTACTTCAGACCATGTGCCATACATCATAAGCTTCGGTAGCTCCATTCCCAGATCCTCAACATTCAGGTTTGAAAATTGTTGGACTGACCACCTAGATTTCTTGAAAGTTATGGACCTACATTAGAACAGCACAAATTTCTTCTCAAATGCAGCCCGAACAATCAATGCCAAATTCAAACAAACAAGGGTAGCCTTAAAACAGTGGAGAAAAAACTTTCAAAATACCAACAAGCTGATCTTTAACAGTGAATGGGTCCTCCTCCTCCTTGATGGCTTGGAAGAACAAAGGCCTTTGTCTTCTTTAGAAGGTATTCTCAGGAACCTAGTTAAGAATCATATTGTCAAGCTGCTAGAGGAAAGAAGGATTTATTGGAAGCAATGCAACACAGTGAGATGGGTCAAATTCGAAGATGAAAACGCCAACTTTTTTTAGGCCATGGCCTCCATTAGTCACAGAAAAAACTACACTGCTAGCCTTAGCATCCCAGGTAACATTTTGGTTTCTCAGCATGAACTTAAACCTGGTATTCTTTGGGAAGCTTTCAAAAACAGATTGGGGATCCGTGATTATAATGGCATGCATTATGAGCTATCCAGCCTTCTACAGAGCCATAACCTTCAAGACATGATAGCAGAATTTAGTGAAGCTGAAATCAACTCCATCATTTCAGACATACCCAACAGTCATGCTCCTGGACCTGATGGGTTCAATGGAAGGTTCATCAAAAAGTGCTGGCTCATCATCAAAATGGACTTCATGAGATTGTTTCGGGATTTCCATTCCAATGCAATTGATCTCAGAAGCATCAACTCCTCCCTCATTGCCCTCATCCCAAAGAAGTGTAATCCAGAAACAGTGGATGATTAAAGACCCATATCCCTCATCAATTACTCTGTTAAGAGTATCACCAAGTTACTGTCCTAGAGACTTTAGAAACACATTCTCAAATTGGTGCATGCCAACCAATATGGTTTTATTAAAGGGAGAACCATTCAAGATTGTCTTGCTTGGGCTTTTCAGTTCCTTCATATTTGCCATCACTCGAAAAAAGAAATCCTCATCCTCAAACTAGACTTTGAAAAGGCCTTCAATAAAATTAAGCACTAGGTTATTCTTGATGTCCTCTTTTAAGGGATTCCCTAGTAGATGGATTGACTGAATTAAGGCCATCTTAGAGTCTGGCACCTCATTTGTCCTCTTGAATGGCATACCTGGGAAATCATTTGTTTACAAGAGAGGAGTGAGACAAGGAGACCCTCTTTCCCCTCTCCTTTTTGTCCTAGCAGCAGATCTTCTGATATCAATTGTCAATAAAGCCTGGTCTGAAGGAATTCTTCAACACTGTTGACGATCGTTATTGTACGAAACCAACCATCAACTAGCCATGAAAAGGATGCAATTGTGATCACCAAAGTAGATATAGGGTTTACAATAACAGAATTCCATGAGTTTTGGTGTTTCATCTGTTTTTCGCAGCGTAAAACCGAAAAAGACGCAACCACGAGAGCTTATCGGAACATAGAACGGGAAAACGGACACCGCGGCAACACAGGAAAACTCTAGAAGGGACGAGAAGGCACCACGCCGAGCTGGGGGCCCGAACGCCACCAGGCCAGACCGACCGGTCTGGGCCTGGCCCCCCTCGGTCCGCTTCGCTCGGTTCGCTCCACCGCCTTTGAGGATCAATCTCAGCCGTCCGCCAATGTCGGTTTCATCCGATGGCTCACAATCATCGCCTAGGGCTATAAAAGGAGGGCAGGACCCCCTGGGGAAAAGGCACATTCATTCATTCCTCATTTGAAGTCCGATCATCAGCCAGAAACCCTAATCAGAGCTCCTTAGCTAGGGCCTAGGTAGCTAGTTAGAACTAGAGAGAGGCAAGCGAAGGCTTGGATTTCGGAGCCATCAAGAGCTTGGATTTGGTATAGTTCTTACCTCCTCTTGCCTTTGTTCTCTATCATTGTATAGTTATATGATTACTACCATTGAATTGATGAATACTTATCTACTTATATTCATAGTTATATTGTTCTTTGTTTATTGTGGTTATATGCTTAGTATAGCTAGATTGACATTGTACTTATTCATAGGTTCGTATAGCGATCATCTAATTGATCGTTGGGTGAGTGGTAAACATTGTATAAGTATGGTGCTTATACGTTGTTTATCTACGAATGCACCCTATAGGCCGGACTTGGTAGATCGTGGGTGGGACAATCATGTTGAGTCCTATATAGTCCAAACCCCGTTTATAGGCACAGTAGGGCTTTTGTACGAAGGAAGGGTGTGCTATGTTCTCAAACTTTCCTAGTATGTCCACTATGGATAGATATAATGCTAACTTTAGCTATGACTACTAAGTGTACTGCATTAACCATAATATACATTGACATGTAGTTAGGAATAACACAGGAATATCTCTTAATGTTCTGCTAGTAACCCTAATGATATAGCTAGGAGTCTCTATCTGTTTATGCTGATGATTATATACTTATCCTTATCAATTATCTTGTGACTTACCCCTGCATTGAGTAGTGAGGACATGGTTATGCCTATCCATTACACTCTAGGTTAACACGCTACCCTTACACGAGAGCCATGTAGACCTTCCTTTGGAAAAATATAAATGGCAACCTGGTAAATACTCTGGGTAAAATGCTACAATGGTATTTGATCTGTGCGCTTGCGGATACTATTTCTATATTCTAAATGGTGGCATGATTTAATACCACATCTCTTGGTGTTATTCTAGGGATGACAACTTGGCATTCTAGTAGCGGTGCTCTACTTAAGCATTTTTGGCACCGTTGCTAGAGATAACATTAAGAGGTGTTAACAAACACTCTATCTCCAATACCTTTAAGGAGTTCTACCCTATAGTACAATATGCAGATGACACACTCATCATTCTTCCTGCAGATGCCATGCAACTCTTTACTCTGAAGGGATTCCTCAGATCCTATGCTGATTCAATAGGCCTCCATGTAAATTTTCACAAAAGCTTCCTGATACCTACCAATGTATCACCTAAAAAGGCTACTCATCTAGCCTACCAATGTATCACCTGAAAAGGCTACTCATCTAGCCAAGACTTTTGGCTACACAGTAGGGGATATGCCATTCACCTACCTTGGGCTTCCAATGGGCACCACTAGATCAACAGTTCAGGACTTCAGCCCACTGATCTCCAAAATAGTGAGAAGGCTCTGGCATTAACAAATTTCTCTCGTACCAAGGTAGATTGACATTGATCAACTCTATTTTTTTAGCTCTACTGACATATTACATGAGCAGTCTCTTGATTCCACCCACAGTTATCCAGTAAATTGATAAATTTAGAAAACATTGCTTATGGAGTAAAGGGGAGATCAACAAGAAAGGCTCATGCCTAGCTGCATGGGAACCAGCATGTAGGCCAAAGGAAGAAGGTGGCCTAGGCATCATCAACATAAGAAACCAGAACATTGCACTTCTCATGAAGTTCCTAGATAAATTCTACAAACATGCTGAGGTGCCCTGGGTCGAACTCACATGGTCTAAACTATATGTTACTGATCACACACCACCTCATGCCAGAACCCCCTATGGGTCTTTTTGTTGGAAAGATGTTCTCAAACTGTTCAAACATTTTAAAACCTTCTCCACTGGCCAAGTTAACTCTGGCAAGTCAGTTGGCCTATGGATGGATAAATGGATGGAACAAACCATGGAGGAGAAATTCCCTCAATTCTTCTCCTTCACTAGAAAGCCAAAATGCTCAGTGAAATTCTTCATCGATAATGATGCTAACAAAGTCTTTTTTCTACCTCTTTCTGCCCTGTGCATCAGAGCAATGTGATAACCTTTTGCAGGTCATTTGGGACAATGTTAATGATCAAGAAGTCAATGATACTTGGTCTTACAACTGGGGTCTGATTACTCCTCAAGCAAGGCATACAAATCTCTTTGGGGCTCAGTGGAAGTTTCTCCTCTCTTCTCTTGGATTTGGAAGGCTGGCAATCTTGGTAAACACAAATTTTTCATTTGGTTACTAATCAAAGATAGACTCAACACCAGAAATCTTTTGAAAAGGAAAAATATGTTCCTTGAGGATTATTATTGTGTGCTATGCAATTCAAACATTGAGGAGACCAGCTTCCACCTTTTCTTTGAATGTCCCTTTAGCCAAAGCTGCTGTAATTCAATTGGCATCTTTTGGGATTTGTCTTTACCTCCTCTCGATATGATTATTCAAGCAAGATTAAATTTCAACAGTCATGTTTTTAGAGAGATCCTAATCTCAGCTTGTTGGGCAATATGGAATATCAGGAACGGTGTCATCTTTGAAAACAAGCCATTTAACGTGAACAGCTGGAAGATTGCCCTAAAAGAAGCTTTGGACTTGGTGTGTATTAAGGCCAAAAATAAAGTTGCAGAACCTCTTAGTGTTTGGAGACAGAACCTCTTGTAACCTTGTTTTCTTTCTCTTTGAGCCTTGGAGGCTTTGTATTTCATATTCCTTTCTGTTCTTTTTGTACATATCTATAAAAGCAAAAAAAAAAAAAAAAAAAGGTAGGGATCTTCCCTGCTGTCTCGTTAAAAAAAGCTTACATGAACAGAACTAATTAATGAGATCACACATACCTACTACTCCATACTCATATTAGTTGATGTTTTAGATAAGATTTGGGTCAAACATTAGAAACATAAACTATCAATAACTTTTAAAATATTTAGTTTAAAAAGATAAAACTTATATGTATAGATTCACCTTAAAACCCCCATTTATAAAAGTAATTTTATTTGTAGTTTTTATATATTTTAATAAAAAATAATGGATAAAGTTAGGTTTTGGTGACCGTATTCTTGTCGAAAATGTCAACTAGTATGAGTATGGATGGTGTATGTAGCTAGTCAACAAAACACATTGGAAGCATACTCATGTAGTGAGCAAAACACATAAAGCCTAAGCAATACTAATACGTGACCTGAACGAAAAACTCATAACTCGCTAGCTCGCTTGACTCGCTTGTTAGTGGCTCGGCTCGAGTTCGGCTCGTTTGATTTTTTAATTAACGAGCTAGCTCAATCCAGCTTATAGTTAGTTAATGAGCCAGCACGCGAGCTGCTCATGAGCCGGCTCGTGAGCTGCTCATAAGCCGAAAACAAGCCAAGATATGTAACGAGCTAATAACTTTAATCAAGCCATATATCACACTGCCTAGGGCCTCAACATGACTAAACACTAAAACCCTATACCAATAACCTTCATGGCCCTATTTGGTCAACAGGTGCCACAAGAATTAAACACGACAAACTCTCCAACTAGCCACAAGCATTCCACTAGAGTTGCTCTTTGCGATCTCTTGTGGGGACAAGCATAAGAGCCCCTTATTATCATTTCCATTCGAATTGGTTTGTTTTCGATTTTTGGTGAATCCTGTTTTTGTTCCCATTTCACTCTATGTTGGGTGCCCCTCAAAGCTTGCACTCCTCATTTTTTACTATTTAGCCCTTTTTTCAAAACAAATTGCGGACTTAAAACCGTCTTTAGACCCTGAGCTCGGCGCCGTGACGCACGGCGCCGAGGTAACACGTCTCGGCGCCATAGGTCTCGGCGCCAAAGTACGAGGTCCGAAATGACATGGCTTCTGATGTGGCGTTGATATAGCCATAGCTCAATGCCACGATTCACGGCGCTTAGCTCGGCGCCATGGCTCATGGCGCGGAGCTGCTCACCTTGCTTACTACACGCACCCCAAGAGAGAGGAGAGGCGCATGAAGACCATGTGTGCTGCAGCCCATGGAGACGTAACTGCAGGCGCATCATGTGCATGTTGCTCCGAGCCCCGGCATAACAACCATCCTTGCAGGTGAAGGGACAGGCTACCCCATCAAATCACCCGTTCCCCATTCAGGCATTAGACTGACTATAGAAAACGCAAACCGGACACCCATTTCTTTGTTTAAGTCACGCCCACAGGAAAGTCCCACACCCAAAACTCCCCTTCTCCAACAGACCAGACCCCCGACCCAGAATCCTAGCCGCCGAAGGTCTTCCGCCACTCCGGGTATCGTGGGGGGACACGGGGGCCCATGGGCCCGGGCGCACAATGCAGGCGCGCGTGAGAGAGCATGCGGGACAGGAGGAGTCAGAGCAGCAGGCAGTTGGCGGCCCCACTAGTTGAACAAACAAAAAAAATACTATAACTCACAAATTAAAAATCTAAATCAAATTTCGATTGCACCATTAAATTCGTCTCAATAAATCCTTCAAAACTAGATCACACATGAGTATATTTAGATGAAGTGATAAGTGGACCCCACAATGGATAGAGGATGATATAGAGAATGGATGGGTGCAGGAGAATTAAGTATAGAGGAGAGAATCTTGATGACTAGGCCTTTTAAAGGATGAATTTAGAGTACCATGGGTGCGGATAGCCTAACAATGCCCAGCTCTTGCAGGTGAAGGGACAGGCTACCCCATCAAATCACCTACAGTTCTGTTCCCACTCAAAGCATTAGGAGCTGAAATGAAAAGAGCCTAGAATCATTACGGTGCTATTTTTGAGCTTCCCCTGTAACCCATGGCAAAATGATTAATGGCTCGAAGCGCCTTACCTGGTTTGTAGGCCGCCGCAACATTCTTTTAATCGAGAGGGTTGATCCTTCTAATAATATCACAGATTACACCGTCCAGTACATTTACACTATTGTAAATTTCTTTGGAATTCCTATGGATTTAAAAAACACCCATCCTCGCAGTGCGCTTCTTAATCAGATAGGAGAACCTTTAGAGTTTGAGCCTATTAATTAATCCACAATCTCCTTTTAGAGATCTCTACAGTACTCCAGCTAGAGCCAAAATTGCTATCAGCCAAAATTGCTATCAGCTAAAATATCGCTAATATCAATATTTTCACTGGCCTGGGTTCCTTCTTTATGGTCTTTGAACATTACGGAAAAATCTATAAAATCTGCACTCATAATGCTACAATTTGCCAAATTAGAAAAAAAAATATTGTTCTCTCAGCTCCTAAAAATAATAATATACCAGGACAATCTCTTCTGGTTTCTACGGCTCTTGGATTACCCAAATTGTAGATATTCACACGGACCAAGTCCAAGCTCAAGTTAATTCTCCAACTACCAACTACTCCTTCCGTCCCTAAAAAATATCGTTGTGGAATGCCGTGCCATAAGTTTGACTTAATTTATAGAAAATACGTATAATATTTATATCTTTAAATAGTTTTGTTAAAAAATTAGATCCAAAGATCTCTCTGATGATACTAATTATGATACTAATCAATGATATTTATTATTTATTAAAATTATCGGTATTTATTTTTCGAGAAACGCGGTTAGGGACGGAGGGAGTACTCAACTCCATCTACCCTTCTGCATTGCCTCTGTCCAGACTACCTAAACCCGAGAGACAATAATGGCATAGCACAGGGTGTGAACCAGCAGACCAAAGATGGCTCTCCTTTTCACCATGCTAACGGCGGCTGCCTGCTTATATATTGGCAGGTTTCACATATAGGAGCATTAAATGTTGTAAAACCGCCTTGCTACACAGTTTTGTACTAAAGTACACGTTTAACCGTGCGGCTGCTCATGCTCTAAAAGTGGCTGCAGCCTCTGCTGCTGGCCGCTCTGAATGACAAAGCTGTTGCACTGCACAATACTGATGGAGCAGCCATCCAGGGAACAACGTTTGCTGCCGCTGTCTGCACATCTGTCCCGGTCCACGCGGTAACAGTGCACACTGCTCCAGGATAGCTCGGCGCCATGGCTCATGGCGCCGAGCTCAGCGCCGTGAACCATGGCGTTGAGCTATGGCCACATCAACGCCACATCGGAAGCCATGTCATTTCGGACCTTGTACCTTGGCGCCGTGACCTATGGCGCGGAGACATGTTACCTTGGCGCCGTGCGTCACGGCGCCGAGCTCAGGGTCCAAAAACAGTTTTAAGTCCGCCAGACCCTATAGTGTCATTTTACAAATATCCTTTGCTAGATACTTATCATCAATCAAACACATCGTTGGGGCCAAGGAAACCACGTGGCCTGCTCATGACAACCTGATTATTCACTGCAAAGCAACTTTGTTCATCCATCATCGAAACTCTAAAACCGAATTGGGGTCTAGATGTATTCTGATTATTCACTGCAGAGCAACTTTGTTCATCCATCATTGAAATCCCAAAACCGAATTGGGCCCTAGATGCATTCTGATTATAACTTCTTTGGTATGGTAGCTTGGTCTTACAGAAAGGGTATGGTAGGTTATATGATATATTTTTCCCTAAAATATTAAGGGCTTATTTGGATCTTCCCATCTTTAACATAAGCTAGATTAGGATGGTTTAGCATGAGCTAACAGCTAGATTATAAGAAGTGTTGTTAGAGTGAACTACAGGGTTTTCTTTTACAGCTTTGTATTAACTCTAGCAGATCCAAATAGGACCTAAATTCAGTATATCACTCCAATTTTGGACACTTAATATTGAAGAGTATCAAAAAAGGATTTTACAAATAGTCTAATACCAAAACCTCTAGGCCTTTTGGATGGCCAATCACAGAGATCGATATTTGCAAGTGCAAGATTGGAGAAAAGGTAAGAGTGTGTTTACAAATCGTTAGCCGTCTTGGGCAATTGTTTACCAAACGATGTTATAGTGTGGACAAGAACCACAAGCACGTAATTTTCACTTAGACAGAACACGAGTAGTATGAGATGCATGGACTTATGCGTCGCTAGGTCTGTGAATATGTGATATGCAGAAAAGTAAACCTGGAGAAATCAATATGTGCAGGTGAACAGAAGATTACGGGAATAATCCTGCGGTCTATTCAGTGCCAAAATATGTTTTGTCACTTTGTTATCAAGAGCTGAATATTCTCCAACAATGCTAAATAATTAAGAAACAGATTTGACAATCATGCTTTGTGGAAGAACCAAAAGAGTTGCTTGGAAGCAGCTAACGTTTGTCAGATTATGCACTTGCTACACGGCTCAATAACCTCCAGGTTCACAGCCGAGGGCACTCTCCCCTTGACATATCTCTGAATGGCAATGCGGGCCTTTTCAGCCTCCACAAGTGCCTCCTTGTTCAGTCGCCAGCACATGTCGATGTTGACAAACCTCCTATCGTGGCCACGGGTAGTGTCTAATGTAAGGCTCTTCAGTGTCTTTGCTTTCTCAATTATATGGATCGTGAGCTCGATCATGCTCTTCGCGGAGCAAAAGCCAGTTATCATCACATTCTTGAGGTTGTAATGGCACCGTTCTTGAAGACACCCTAGATGTGAGTAACCACTTGAATCTTCAATAATTGAATCCCGCCTTATGGTTGGAGCCATAATCTGCATAGGCATACATCAGTGTCCAGTTTCCAATTATGACCAAAATCAAAAGATTTTTTATTTAGTTTGGATACACAAATTTTCACCTTCATTGAAAATACAGTTATGAAAAAAATCATGATTAGGGAAATATGTCATTTCCAGCTCCCAAATCTTTTATTAAAAATTCTAGTTGTTCTGATTTGAACTTTTAGGTTTCACTCAAAAACAAGTGGGCAGTTCAGATTTATTGCTGGTTGTTTAGCTGGGTGATGTTATGTATATTACACTTGTTGTCACAATCATACTCCTAACTACTTAGCAATGCAAGAATACTCGCTAAATTACTTTCCACCACGTCTAGCTTGTCAGAGAAATGACTACTTACCCGTACAATGAGAGACTCCAAGGCAGGAGAAGCATCAAGAAAAGAAACAAGAGAACAAAAATCATAGTTTGGTGAGGAAACAAATTTTATCTCCAAGAACTTGAGCTTGACGAATTTGTCAGATGCAATTGGTGTCTTCACTGTCTGATGGAAGAGACGCCCCAAAGATTAGTTGTGCATTTAGTAAATGAGTATTGTAAACATAAAATTATTCTATGACCATACACTTCAGAACAGTAAATTTATCAAGATGGATAGAACTGACCTCATTACTCGTCGATAGCACAAGACTTTGGAGATTTGGCGCAATGAATGGAAGTGTGGTACTAGCATAGTACAGCGTGTCAGGCCAATGGTTACGGGAAATACTTGCATTCCTCAGTTGCGATGCATCACCAAGTGATATATGTATTGGACGCCCAACAAAGAAGAAAGTGGAGAGATTAGGGGCATTGCTGTCAATCATCTCCAGCGTCTTGCCACCAAGCACAATCAGGGTATCAAGCTTCTCCAGAAGACAAGGTATCTTCAAGCAAACTACATCACTGCAGTTGGCCAGATAAAATCGCACCAAAGCACAAGAATTGGACAAAAATCTGTATAATTCCTCCCTTGTAATGTGGACCGAGTGCAACTCCAAATTTGTCAAGCTACTCATTTGGACAGCTTGCCCCACAGGGTGAAAAGAACATCCAGCAAGCAGAAAATACTGAATGGATTTCATCTGACTGAATAAAAATGAATCTGGGAAATTGTATTTTATGTCATTACTCTTCAATGATAGTACAAATTCTTTAATCCCCGGAGTAATGGCAACTTGAAGCCAACGGTCAACATGACTTGGATCGAGATTTGAACAAGGATAGGTATTAATTTTAAGTGTCTTTACTCCCATGCCAGAGTGATTCTGCACAATGTGGTCAACTCTATCCGGTAAATCATCATGAGAGGCATTTTCCTTAATTCCCAAGGAAGCAATAGACATGATCAGATGTGGAAAACTTCTCCAGGAACGCAGAAAACTACGAGATACACAGGCAGCCCGAGCGGCATCTCGAATTGGCAGGAGAGAGTGTATTTGGTGAAGAATGTCCTGTGCAAATAAGCAAAAGAGAAATATTAAGCATTACAAAATGGTTGTACTGATGACGCTTTCTTCAAGCGAACAGTATTGACAAATTACTATCCAATTAGCTAAATGTTTTGTTGCATGTTATAAAAGGCTATATTCATTTTGTGAACCACGCATATCTAGGGGCCATCCTCATTTTCAGTTGACACAGCCTAAAAAAGATTTGCGACAACCACCATCGTCACATGAGGATGCCAGATAATTACAGTTCAAGAACATCGGCGATGGATCTACCCAAGTGGCACTACCAATCTGGACCTAATACTGTTTATGAATGTCAGATGCACTACCAAATTCCTATAATCCAAAACTGAAAGAATCCAGAGATTAGTGAGGGACAAAATTTCCATGCCCTGATGCAGAAAAAATCTTATCTTTGAATTACTCAATTTCACTGCTAAAGTGACATGGCCCCCTGGTTTCCTAACGAGTTAGAATTCGCCCCCTTTCTTTTCCTGTCCAAGATCTGCCAGTGGCAGCAATTGGGAACGCTGTTCCTCACAAGGCTTGAACAAACTCTATTTCACACTTAAGTTGTCGTGGAAGGAAGGAAGAAAGAAAGAAAGGAAAGAAATTATTTGGCACGCGCCCATGTTTTCTATCTTGCTATAGAAAAATGATTCTCTGGCTAGTTGATAGCAGTAATGAAAACAGACAATTATGGCTTGCACATGCCTAATTAAACAAAATCGGGATATCGTCTCATACCGCTGGAAGATCCACCTGCGACCCCATTGTTCAGAGACAATGTGGAATGACAAAGCAGACAGACGCCTTTGTTTGATGAGAGCTGCCGAACAAATTGAAGGCCGCAAGCAGAGAGACTCGTGGCCGCCCCTTGAAGGCCGCAAGCCAAAACCGCTCGCCGGGGCCGGATTGACCGCGGCGGCTTCGGGCCTACCGCCAGCAATCGCCCAGATCCGGCACGCCGGCTGCCTGGCGCCGCCTGTATCCGGCGTTTGCGTTTCGGGCGACGGCGACGGCGACGGCGGCGCAGGGGGATGACTCCGCGGAGGTGATCTCGTTCTGCGGGAGAAGCCGGGAAGGGATAGCCGTTCTTCTTTATAGTACCCCACCAGTGGTTAGCTGAACCGGAGCTCAGTTCGGTAAACCTGAACATACTCTGACTCGGTCGGGACACCTTTTTTCTGCACGGCACGGACATGGTGACGTGGAAGAAAAGTAAAAAAACAGCTTTCTAGCCCTTCTTCGGTCAGACGAATCACAGGAACGTTACGGCCGTGATCGATATCATCGTTTCTTTCCCTTGCTTGTGTTTCTCACCGTCGTTGCCTCCTGTTCCTGAACGACTGAACCTGACCCATACATGGGAGTGAGAAATTGAAAATCCCCAAAGTTAGATTATAGATATTAGAAATTCGGGAAATTGGAGTGCTGGATGTGTGTGGCTTGTCATTGAATATTTGTTAGTCAAATCGATTTGTTCTTTTTTACAAAAATGAAAAATCACACATTTGTGGCGGAAGTTAGTATATTCTGCCTAATCGAGAACCGTTAGGTTTCAGGCATTACAAATTCCAAAAACTGGATCCTGGATGTGTCAATTGTCATTGAATATTTTGTTAGTCATCGATTTGTTTTCTCTTTTAGAAAAATGAAATCAAACATTTGGGGTGGAAACTAGTATATTCTGCGCTTTGCCTAATCAAAAACCGTTAGATTGCATTCTACTCCCTCCATCATAAATTATAAGTCATTCCAAAAATCTTAGAGAATCAAACTTTTTTAAGTTTAACCAGAATTATAGAAAAAACACAGATGTTTATGACATTAGATAGATATACAATGAAAATATAACTAATGAAGAATCTAATGATACTTAGTTGGTGTCATAAATGTTATTATTTTATAATATAAATTTGATGAAATTAAAAAAAATTGACTCTCCAAGATTCTTGAAATGACTTATAATTTAGGATAGAGGGACTAGAATTTTATTAATCATTTAATTTAATAACCCATAGAGAGTACATAAAGAGTATTACACCCATCAACTCCACACATCCAACACGGACAATCGACAACGGTCCGAAAGAGGCCCGGAAGGGGGTGTCGGCGCCCCTGGTGGGCTCCACAGCCTGCCCAAGGGGCAACCAAGGGGGCGCCGCACCCTAGGAGGGGCGACTGCAGCGTGCCGCCCACCGCAGCCGCTGCTTTCCTTCCACGCTCCTGTGTTCTTTTTAATATTTTTTTAATTTAGGATAGGAATAATTGGTTTATTAGATGAAAAATAGAGTTGGTGAGAGAAAGGAGAAATCTATGTTCGATAAAGATTCCTCTGTCTTGCTGATAAGCTAAGTCTGATCCGGAGTATAAATATTATGACCATGTAACCGAATCAACCAAAGTAATAAACAAACAAAAGCTCTCTAATTTTCTCTCTCCTCTCTCTCCCTGCTCCCCACCTGCGTTGTGTGCCACCACCGCAAGCCCACAACTGCCCATGCCGCGTCGCCCCTCCCAAACTATAGAGTGCCACCACCCTTGCCACCCCATGCCGCTGTAGCCCAATCACCCTCCCCACTGCGCTATTACAGTCGGTATCGCAATACCAAACTGACCTCCACGCCGCTGTCATGGCCGACATCACCGAGTTTAACAAGCTCTTTGCGGAGTTCTACAACAACATCTACACCAAGTTTGACAGCTTCTACGGCAAGTTCACTAACCTTAACAATCACATCTCTGTGGTGATGGAGAGGGCGCTAGTGCCGATGGCACCCGAGACACCCACGCGCCCCTGCCTACGCTGCGTCGCCCCTCCTAAACCCTAGGGCGCCACCACCCTAGCCACTCCAAGTTGTCGTAGCCTAACTACCCTCCCCATCGCATCCATATAAACTCACTTCTCTCGTCTTAAAATACTGCCATATCATTAACAACAATTATACTACAACTTATTAATACAAATAAAACTCTAACTGAGACCGATCTAATTGACAACATTTCACTCATTGAAAATCACTTCCCTAAAAGTTTTCACGAATAGACATTTATTGGAGAACATATGTCTATTACTTGGTACGTAAACACATTTTTAATATAGTTTCCCAAGGGAGAGAAGAGGGTATTTAAACCTAATAATGCTAATTCTTTTAATCTAGAAATCATCACGATAGACATTTAATGATTGGATTCATCTATAAACTACATGAGCCATATTTATGAATGAATAAAATTGTTACAGTAACTAAAATGGATTTGTACTAAAAAAATGCTAAATTATGTATCCCACAAGAAAGAAATTATCACACTCTGGCATAATGTTGAGTCAAATTATTTTAAGTTCGACCAAGTTTATATTTAAAAATTATTAATATTTGTGATGCTAAATAAATATCACTATGAAATTTGTATTTTCAATGTATACCTATTTAGTATCGTAAAATGGGTGCTAAATTTTCTATAAATTTGGCAAACTTTTGATAGTATGGTTTATCTGGACAGAGAGAGTGGTTTAGGTATTTAAGTTGCCTGCAGATTTATAATCGATATGTTAAATTTGGTTATATAAATCAGCTGATAAACCTAGTTTATAAGACAAATTAGTAGGATGCCCCGCGCGTTGCTACGGGTATGAAGTAAAAATGTAAGGAGTTTATAATGGTCGAAACTATGATTAATAGATACATATATATATTTATAATATATATATATATATATATATATATATATATATATATATATGTAGGTCAATTGCGGAGGTTGTATCTATTGATATGGTATATATATATATTATATATATATATATATATATATATATATATATATATATATATATATATGGATGTAGTAGGTCAATTGCGGAGGTTGTATCTATTGATATGGTATAGATCATTTGAACTGGGCATCACCCAAATCTCATCTATACGCATGTTTTGGAGGACCACATGTAATTTATGTGATATTTAGTTTTGCTAGTTTTTTACTTACAAACGGGTATTTGCTTAGAAATGGTTTAATTTTTATAAAAAAGTTATCAAAATATATTTATGTGGGGTCTTGTTTTGAAGAGTTTATTGCGAGGAATACCATGGTGCAATTGGATTTTAAGTACGATACTTGGTTTAGGCGCTACGATTTTTTCCTATTTCAAAAGAAATAACTAATGGGAAATAAATAAAAGTCTTAGTGGATATAACTCCTCTGATGATGTCAGCTGATATCATTCTTGAGCTCTCGACTAATCAGAATCAAAAGAATAGACTAGAGAGGGGTTAAACATATAGGAGTTATAGATAGATAGAGCGAATAGTGTGTGTTATGTGTATTATAACAATATAGACGAATTATTAAAGTCTTTTTGGTCGTTAGCCTCTATCCACTTTTCTATCACGCCACAACTGTTTTCATATATATTCTTGTCAAAAAAAAAAAAAACTGTTTTCATATATATGTATGCAAATAAAAAGAAATTCCATCTCAAGCCCAACCGTCCACCACCCCATCCTCGTCCCCCTTTACCTCGTTGCGCCGCCGCCTGGCTCACGCCGCCGACAGTGCTTCAGTCAAGATCGAGCATCCCTCTTCCCAAATCGGGTCCTAATTGGGCTACAGCGGCCGCCGCTGCATTCGTCACCTTCGCGCCGCGTGCGCTCTCTCTGTTTCCTTCACTGTCTGCGACGACTGCGTGGGCTACCGCCGCCTCCGCCCTTCGCCAGGTGCCGAGGCCTTCGCCGTTCTCTTCGCCGGCAAAGAGCGCCCACTAGGTAATAGGTATCTCGACTCTCTCCCCCCCCCCCTTCTCTCTCTACTCTATTTCCCCTGTTTGCTGTGCAAAACCGAGCTCCCGAACTCTAACCTCAAGCTATTTGATGCCTACCAAACTTCTAACTTTTTTTCTAAAAGAAAAAAATAATAATAAAACATATTGGGTGTACATGTATACATCCATGCCCCATTACTAGATGCGCCCCTGCTGACCAGATGCCATTTTCCCTTCTGTAATCTGTATCATGCATAGTTGATAGTTCATGACATATAGCTGATTTGCAGGTGAGGGGTCTTTTTGTTCGGCTGCTGAAATAATGCCTGATTCTCACTGTGACGAAAGAGGTGGATCGCAGGTTCAGCTTCCAGAGGTATTAATCTATGTAATTGCAGGTGTGGGAAAGAAAATGCCATGTTCACTGCTAGCTCTAGATGCATTTTGGATTATAGGAATTTATTTGTCCATGCCTCCATGTCCATCTGATATCCAATGAACACCATCAAATCTGGAGTTACTTTGCAAGTTAATTCCAGGCCTCCGGGGTCTATGTATTCAAGTTGTGATTCCTCAAGTGGGGATGGGTATTGGTATAATTAAGACTTTGCTTCTGTTTTAGCGATTGACGATCAGGATGCCCCAGGGTATGGGCAGTTAAAAACAGTATAAATGTTAGCATAAAAGGTAAAGGCTATTGCATGATTGGATACGAATTTCCCCGTGCCTTTTACTTCATGAAGAAAGCATCAGTACTACATCTATTTTGCGGTGTTGATTATTTATCCCATCCTTGTGCAGGACATTCTTCATCGGATACACGCCCTTATGCCAATGCGAGATGCTGCTCAGGCTGCCTGCGTGTCTCATGCTTTTCTGCGTTCTTGGAGATGCTATCCCAATCTCATCATTTCTGTTGATTCATTATGCATAAATGAATATGGATCTCGGTATGATGAGTTAACAATGGATTTTATCACTAGAGTCGAGCACATTATGCAGAATCACTATGGCATGGGAGTGAAGGAATTTAGACTACAAAGCTACCCTTGTTCCACTATAGATCCCAGTTATCTTGATCACTGGATTCAAGTTGTCATGACACCTGGGATTAAAGAGTTTGAACTATCATTGTTTGAAATCGGTGACATCAAGTACAGTTTTCCATGTTCTCTTTTATCTAGTGAGAGGGGAAGCTCCATTCAGTCTTTGGTGCTTTCTGGGTGTTCTATTCACTCCACGGCACAAGTTGGTTGCATGAGTAGCCTGACAAATTTGGATTTGCATTCAGTCGACATCAGTGGCGAGGAACTATTATATTTTCTGTCCAATTCTTGTGCTTTGGAGAAAATTTCCCTTTCAAACTGCAATAATATAATTTGCCTGAAGATACCTTGTCAGCTGCAAAAGCTTAATATCCTGAGCGTGCTGGACTGCCAAATGCTGGAGATGATTGACAGCAATGCCCCAAATCTCTCAACTTTCTCCTGTACAGGACGCAAAATACATATCTCACTTGGACATGCATTGCAAGTGAAGGAAATAAGATTTGACTGTCACTATTCATCGAACGCACTTTATTATGCTATTACCAAACTTCCATTCGTTGCGCCAAATCTCCAAACTCTATTTCTATCAACCTGTGATGAGGTCAGTTTTATCCTTGCTAATTAATCCATTTTTATGGAAGCAAAGTGTCATAGAAGATTTGTATGTTCACAGTACTCAGTAAATCATATTTTGCACATGACTAACCTTTGGGCATATCTGTCTTCAGACTATCAATACACCAATGAAATTAGGCAAATTCCTCCAACTAAAGTACTTGGAGATTACATTGTCTGCTCCAAATTTTTCTCCGGACTTCGACTTTAGCTCCCTGGTATCTTTTATTGATGCATCTCCCGCCTTGGAGACATTCATCTTACGTGTAAGTTTTCATTTACCTCTGAAAAGCTGCCCATGATGAATACAAAATTAGCAATTATCTGCGGTAATATATACTTTTAAAATATATTTATATGATAACAAAAATAATATCACATCACCTAACTAAACAACTGGCAAGATGTGAACCGGCCTCGTTCTAGCAGCTCAGATTGAGAAACCTGACAGTTTATTTTTTTCTATTTCTTAAATGTGCACAAGATCTACATATCATTTCATTAATAAGAGAGCGGAGAAACACGAGTGGAAGAGAAAACTATCTCCCACCCAAAGACATACCCATACATACTTATAGAAATACAGCCAAATGCACAAAAGGAGAAACTAAAAGAAAGATAGTTTTAATCAGAAAAAAAAAAAAAAAAAAAAAACAGAATAGGAGACCAGAAACTCCAGAACTAAAAATCGCATAACCACATTAAGCTCCTGGAGATCTTTTCTTTGGCCGAGCACCAGCGGACACACTCATCTGCATCTGCATGTAAGACTGTCCTGACATTTGGCCTTGTCTTGTTCAAATCACATTCATTCCAGTGCTTCTAGATTTCCTATCCTAATGGAATGATGAGTGAATTGAGTCATTTCCTGATTTCCTTTAGCAAATTCTTGTTTGCCTGGTCGAGTTCAGCTTTCTAGCACAAGGCATTTGAAAAAGTGAAAACCAAGTATTATTTGCTGGTTGAAAAAGTGAAAACCAATCTTTGTGGTTTCTTCCGTTTCTTCCGTGCTCCTTGTCTAGGAAATCTTTGGGTTACCTAGAGTTGAGTAGTTTGTGTTCCATCCGTTCTTGTCTACTTCCTCTTAATGAAATATGTGCTAAGACACATTGGCTAAAAAAGTTTTTTATTTAAATGTAATGGCAGAGCTCTGTCTTTCAATTAAGAATAGAATTCGCCTAGTTTTTAATAGAAAACCAGGCCTAAAAAACTTACAAACGCATCCCAAAGAACACAAAAACCCCGAAGACTAACGGCAAGCCTCTTATACACAAGGTAACAAAAAAAAAAAAAAAAAAAAAGTACCCATTGCATGTTCGCATTGCCGTGCTTATCACAAACAGCAAAAGAGCAGCTTTGCACAGTCTAATTGGATTTTACAAAAAAAAAAAGTAGTACCTGCTGCTTGGGAAATGGATTTGTTGCTGGATATTTCCTTAACCATGGTTGTTACTTGTTACAAGTGAAATACATGTTTGTGGTGAAGATGGGTGTATCCAGTCTTACTGAACCTTCTAGTTATCATGGAAGAGACACTAACTTTATTCTTGCACAGATTTGGATGCCAACCATTAGGCACGATTCCATTCTTGAAGATCCTGATGGTGATTCCTCACAACCACGATGCCTCTCAGAATGCTACCATGACAACCTCAAGAATGTGATGATAACAGGCTTTTGCTCCGCAAAGAGCATGATTGAGCTCACTATCCACATTATGGAGAAAACAAGGTCACTAGACTATCTTACGTTAGACACTACCCGTGGCCATGACAAGAGGTTTGCCAACATTGATAGGTGTTGGGGACTTAGTGAGGAAGGACTTGTGGAGGCTGGAAAGGCTCGTGTTGCCATTGAGAGATACATTGAGGGGAGGGTGCCCCCATCTGTAAACCTTAAGATTATCGAGCCGTGCAGCAAGTGCACATACAGATAAATAAACGGTGGAAGTTCCTAGATCTGTTACATGAATAAAGCCCCTATATGCACAAATGTAATGTTTTGTTGACTTGTTAAAAGAGACGAAACTCTGCACCCCTGCCGGATGATTGCCCAACAGTACTAATTGTATTATCTACTCATAACAGTTAATGTAATGTACCTTTCTCATAAGTAGTGTGATGAAATATTATCTTAATATTTCATTTGATGAAAGTATGTGAGATTCTAGTAGCGTCTATTAATAGAAAAGGAACTAAGGAAGGCACTGAAGCTTTCGAGTTAGCATTGGACAAGTGCAGTGTGCAGGTGATTTTTCTCCCCCCTGCACCTGCCATATGCTTTAAGTTTGTTTGGATTCTGTAGTCTAGTAACTTCATATTTGCTACAAGAGAAAATTGCACCGTAGGTATTTAAACTATTGGGTGGTTACTAGATGGGTACTTCAACTGAAAAACATAACAACTAGATACTTAAACTATTGATGGTTCCCAGATAACTAGATACTTAAACTATTGATGGTTCCTAGATAGATACTCCAAACAGCTAGGTAATTAAACTATTGATGGTTTACAGATAGGTAATCTAATTATAAATTCCGTCAGTACATAACGAGACAAATTAATTAAGTATAATTAATCCATCATTAACACATGTTACTGTAGAATGACATTGTCAAATCACGAGTTCAGTTATCCTAGTGACCACTGCTTATGACCTGGCTTTTGTGAAATGAATTTTTTAAGCCTAATTAGTCCATGATTTGGAACAATTAGGCTTTTGTGAGCCGGATTTTTCAAATTATGGACTAATTAGACTTAAAAAATCGTCTCACAAAAGCCGGGTTATAAGCAATGGTCACCAGGACAACTGAACTCATGATTTGACAATGTCGTGCTACATATGTACTGACGGAATTTGTAATTAGAGTACCTATCTGGGAACCACTAATAGTTTAAGTACCTAGCTATTACTTTTTTTAGTTAGAGTACCTATCTGAAAACCACCAATAGTTTAAGTACCTAGCCATTACGTTTTTCAGTTGAAATAATCATCTGGTAACCACACAATAGGTTAAGTACCTACGATGCAATTTACTTTTCCTACAATCTAGTTTGCTGCAAGCATTTGCAAGGCAACACACGAATGGTAACTCGGCATCATGGCAATGTGTGGGCTCAGGATGTAAGGACAACTTTATTTTTCTCCACAATGATAATAACACAATTTTCATTATCATGGCAACAAAATTACAGCCATAGTTCAAGTTCAAGCGGAACACACACGCACATAGCGTTTATAGTACGCCGATTCCCCAGCAAATAGCTGCAAGCCTCATTGTTTACACTTGTTTCTCATTGGGTAGGCTCAGTTTTATGCAAATCCAGAATTGCTCAAGATTAGTAGGCCTGCACTTCACCAAATCAAAAGTTATCACACTATGTATTTTGCAATTGCACACCCAAAAAAGAGGTGCTCCACTCTTTCTCATCACAGGACAAACAAGTGTCATCCCCTTTCTACTTAAATTTTAGTGAGATTGTCCTTGGTTAGAATGGCATTTCGAAACATAAGCTACATAAAAATCTTAGTTTTCCTAGGTCTTCCATTATTTCAGATTGCGCCTTTAATTTGTTCCTCCTAGTGTAAATGTCAACAAGCAGATTTAACCGAGAATATCCTGGACTTATCTCAATCACATTTAGCTCTAACAACTCACAAGTCTGATTGACCTTGGAGCACTGTTTGCCTAAATGGTTGTTTAGTTCATTTAAACAGCATGTAAACGCTATATGGTGACACATTGTTTCCGTTTAATAATCAATTTACTCTGTTAATTAGTCGTCTAGCTTATTTAGTTGACCGCTTAACTTAAATAATGGCTAAAAGATAGGTGACCAACTGCTTACTATACAACATTTATGTAAACACTACCTCTGAGTACCACCATTGTGCAAGAGGTGACTACTAATCCCCTTTCTTGGTCGTTCACCTCACACTCCTTCATGCAGTGAAGAAAATAACTCCCTCTTTATGGTGGCAAAGATGGATTCCATTACGGTGCAGTGAAGAGGGTTGATACATTTTAGTGTGTAAGATTTGTGTAATGGCTATTTTTTTAGTATGTAAGATTTGTGTAATGGCTTTTTTTTTTTTTTTGAAAAGGTAGCATTATACTAACTTAAACGATCCTTGTAAAGGATGTCGCGAATCACATTAGAATCTCACTACACCAAACTATATCAGAGAACTAATCAGCTGAGCTAGCTAATACATGAGATGCCTCATGAAAGAGAAAGGACTTTCACTCACTAAGTTTTTGAAATCGCACATGATAGCTCCAACTTGAGAACATCTCCTACAGTTTGGTAAAATTAACTTGGCAAATCATGTCATTTAACAAGTTCGTAAAAAAAAATGGCAAGTAAAAAAATGGACTCTCTCTAAGAGTTTACACTTGGTAAAATTAAAAAAAAGGCCCACATCATACCGGTTCCAACTACTTTCGAGAGTTTCTGTTCCTCGCGCCGTGACCTCACGTCGTGTGCGTTGAAGGGCGCCGCCGCTGGCTTTCTCTCCATCGATCCCTCTGTCTATCATCTACTCCGCCCACAACCATCTGATCAAGCCATCGCCGCAGCCTCTCATCAAGCCGGCCATCTTCTCGTCCCATCGGGTCAGCATCACCTCCCATCAACAGCAGCTCAAGGCCATGCGGCGCTGTCCCATCTGCCATCCACCATCAGCAGGTCAGGCTCACAGCCGTGAACCGTACATACAAAATCTGCACAGTACTATGCATGAAACAGGAGCATGCATGGAAGATCATTAAAAATTTACACGGATGAATGGATGATCATTGCAAATTAGCAATTAAAGAATTATAAAAATCATTCACACAAACAATAAACTATACTTTGTGGCCGCTTGCACGGTTGCACCTGGCGAGGGCAGACTTGCTCGGTCGCCTGCTCAGAGTGCAGGCTTTGCGGCTGCTGCCCGCTCGGCGGCGTCCTGAACTCGCCTGCTCCAGCGGTCCGCGACACCACGACAAGGTACGGGCTGGCGATCGACGGCCGGACGCGGGCACACGGCGACGTCTCAGCTCTGCTCTCCGCTCTCTGCCTGCAGTCTTGTCGCTGAATTGCTAATTGCGACGAACTGAAACGACAGAGGCGCCGATGTTTCTTCTCTACAACTCGTTGCGACGTTCTGCCGCTGAGTGGGGGTTTCAGATCGCGAGGTAGCAGCTGTGATCGCGAGGTAGAAACAGATCGCGAGATAGAAACCTGATCGCGACGGCGGCGACGGGCTTGGCACGGACCAACTGCACGGACGGCCTTGGCGACGGGCTTGGCGCGGACGGCGCGGGGTCTCCTCGCTCGTCGCGACGGCCTTTGGCGCGGGTCTGCTCGTCGCGAGGAAGAACGTCGCCGGTCTGCTCGTCGCGATGAAGGACGGGGACAAACGAACTGATCTACGCACAGGATCGCCGGCTAGCCGAGCGCGGGAAGGAATCGCGGAAGTTTCCACGCGGCGCGGGAAGGCAATCACCGACGTGGGGGATCGCGATGAGGAGTCGGATACGCGCGTGGAGGGGTTCGATGGCAACTCGCTAAAAATGTCAACCTCATTTGGCAAACTGTTGGAGAGCAAATATTGTTGTTTTGCCAAAATTTTAAGGATGACAACCTCATTTGGCAAACTATTAGAGATGCTCTTTAATTTTAATCTCAGCTACAACAATATCACTATATCAAACTGCCAACGCCTCCGCGCCAACTCAGAATCTTCCTCTACCGCTCTTCTTAAAGCATCCATTTTTACGACAAACTTTTGCATAGTGTTTAGGTTTAAGGGTATTTTTAACTTTTCTCACCGTAATTTGGCACTGTTAGAAGAAAAAGTAAACGAAATGATGTGAACGGAAAAAAAAGAAGTACTCAACTTTTTTAGTGGCAGACAAAAAATTCCAAAATATTTTTTCCAAACTTTTTTTAATAAAGTAAAGGCAAGACTCCATTTTTTAAGTGTAGCAAGCAATTATTCTTCCACGTATTTCATTCACCTCCTCAAAAGCCCGAGGACAAAAGCACCGCGCCCACTTACACGCGGGCCCCGCCAATTTTATGAACGCACAGGCACAAACAGCACTCCCCGCTTTCCCACCCCCGCGGCCCTTATCCCCAGCCCAAAATGGACGCCACCACCGCCGCGGCTGCGAGGCGCCTCCTCCTCCCGCTCCGCGCCCTGCCGCCGGCGCCGCCGGCGCCGCGGGGGCGCGGCGGTGTCCTCCACGCGGCCCCGGTGGAGAGCCGGGCTGCGGAGAAGAGTCCGTGCCGCCCCGGCGCGCGCGTCGCTGGACCGCGCCGCGGTCCTGCTCGACGCCGTGGCCGCCGGCGGGACGGGGTACTCGCAGGCGAGCTACTACACGTCGCTGGGGCTCTTCGTCCTCTCCGTGCCGGGGCTGTGGTCCCTCATCAAGCGCTCCGTCAAGTCCAAGGTCCCGGATCCCATCTCTTCGCCCCTTCTCCCCTGTTTCGTTCCGTCCTTGTTTTCCGTTGCTGCTTTCCTCCATCTTTGCTTGCCCCCGCACGCGCGCTCGTCGCTGCTCCCATCAGCGAGCACGAGTGCCCTGTGAGCTGGGCGCGCACCGCACGCACGCGTGGGTGCGCTGTGCTCGTGCCACACTTGCTCGTCAGCGTACAGTAGTTCCGAGTAGATGTGCCTGCGCCTGCTGAATCGGGTAATTCTGCTCCTGGATGAGCTTATCTTGTGTCTCGGCGAGCGTACACACGGGGTTTGAGCTTCTGTGATTATCTTTGAAGTAGGTTTCCTTCTTCCTTCTTCTCGAGATGTGACAGCTAGTGCTGTATGACGGGGTAGTGGTAGTGGAGTGGACATGATTACCTTCTTCTTTTCTTTATTTGATTTGCATGGTCCAAGATGCCACCACCACGTCCGATAGGGACTGCACTGCATTGCATAATTAAATTGTCTTATAGTTGTCCTCTTGATGGCAATTGGCAAAGTTGTTTAATCACAATTCACAAAAAGTTTCATAGTTGTTTAATCACAATTCACAAAAAGTTTCATAGTGAGTAAACTATACTCCTACCTGCTAGTTCAGGTTTATGCGGGTTTCTTGAACCTTTTTTTGTTGTTGTTGTTGTTGTTGTTGTTGTTGTTGTTTTTGACTAAAAGTCAGCAGCACTGTTTTCATGTATGCCAAATTGGTGGATGCAGATTGTACAAAAGACATTTATCAAAGAGGAAGGGCAATCGATGGCACCAAATCAGGTGGCTGGAGAGACCCTGTCATTCTTCACCCGCAACAATTTCACCGTCTCAGACCGTGGGGAGGTCATCACGTAAGTTGCGTGCTGGCTTGTGCCCTGCTGAAGTATATGTATGTAGTTTGGCTATGCTTTACACTATGCAACAAAACTCTGCTTAGCTTAGCTTTACCTATGATGTGTGCTTCTTGATTCTACTGCCAAACTAAGTTCGCATGAAATGAATCCCCATCATAGTGTTGGACACAGTAATTTGGTGTCTCAAACAACCAAATTTGATTTCATTGTGATAGGAGTATGCAAATGAGAATTACTTGTACTTTTTGCAGCGCTTTACATTACAGTAATGTTGAGGCATCTATTTCAAAAAATAGCAACCACTACTTTGAAGAAAATGCCATTTATTATCTGACCTGTTGATTAGTAGCTGTATGGTAGTGGTGTAGTCGCTTAGCAGCTTGTACCAGTGTGTTCTGTAGTGTGAAACTGCAGGGCACATGTAATCCAGCACAAGCTCATGATTTTTCTTCCACATGGGAATACCTTGTAACCTGATTGAGATATATTGTGCTTCTGAACCAGATTTGAGGGCACAATGGTACCAAGCAGAGGGCAGGCGGCGCTGCTAACCTTCTGCACCTGCATTAGCCTTGGGAGTGTTGGGCTCGTTCTATCAATTGCTGTCCCGGAAGGTGGCAACAACTGGTTCTGGCTTATGACCCTAAGCCCCTTGGCGTATGTCTCTGCTACTCAACTCCCAGCAATTCAGAATGAATCTTCTAGTACAAATGTAGTAACTGACCCTTCGTGAGGTCCAGGGGAGTGTACTACTGGACAAAAGCATCAAGGAAAGAAGAGATCAAGGTCAAGATGATCCTATCCGATGATGGGAGCGTATCCGAGATCCTTGTGCAGGGTGATGATGTCCAAGTTGAGCAGATGAGGAAGGAGCTCAAGTTCAGCGAGAAGGGGATGATATATGTGAAGGGCATCTTTGAGACATGACTGGGAGTTTGATATTTGTGAGTGAACGGTCGAGACGAGTTTTTGCTGCAACGGAAACTGCGGCACTCAGGTGAGGAAATGCAAATTGGACGGGCAAATCTGTACCTTGGCTTAAAGGAAAAAGAAGTGGTCTTCATACGGGATTTGATTATTGTAAGTGTTGCCAGTATGAGGATAGTTAATGTATGAACTCAAACTAATGACTTTGTAAAAAGTTGATGAGAAGCACCTTTTTTAGCATGAAAATACTAGCCCTTTTACGGGAGAAAGAAGTAACTGGAAGTCTGGCCACTGCGCATAGGAGGTCCAATTCGACACTAACCAAGCACCCAGGATTGCAAGTTTGCTCTCCATGTTGCAATTGGGAAGGTCATGCGTATTTTTTTTTTTTTTTGGTGACCCAGGTAATATTGAGTACGCGGAGATTTGTTTTGATCTTTTCTTGCTTGTGCATCTGATGTGAAGTGATCGCTTCTGTTCTAAAAATGGTCTGTTCTTGCCATTCTCTTTGCATATATTATGTGGAGTTAATTTCAGAAAACTACAACTATTTATGACATCATAATAAGGAACTACAACTTCATGTAGTCATTTTGCAAAATTACAATAACTTTGACCCCTGGTACTTACTTGGTGGCAAATGTGATGTTTTGGTGTTATATCAATCAGTATTTATTGTTTTTGGAGTTAGTAAATCAGTCACAAATATGTGATGATTTGTTGTTATCATAAGTCATTCTTTCAAGAAAAAAATGATAGCAATATATTTTATATGTGTTGAGTTTGAATGTCTCAAAGTAAGAAAAATATATATTTTCTATGTTTTATAGAAATTTTATAACAAAATGTAGTGGTCAATATTTGGAGTCGTTCACTATGACTTATTTTGTGACTGGTATTGAGGGCAGTCTCAATCCCGAAGTTGTGAGATAGTTTCCGTACTTGTTAATTCATATAGACAATAGATGGATGGAGATGGGATATGGCGAGAATAGTTGACTAATTATATCTTTTTTTTGAAAATTATATATAGTACAAGCAGATGCTCACAAAGACGCACGCATACTTATCTATATAACACATATACGTAAACCTTACCCTATAAGCACTTAATAATTTTAATTATACCCTAATAAATATGCAATAACACTAATTTTATGATGATAATAAGAAAATATTTGTTAATTAGCACTACTACTATCCTAATTGCCACACAAAATATGAACTAATCAATATATCAGCACTGTTAAAACTAATGTTGTCATCGTCTTTACTAATTAAAATTGTAACATACTAATAGTCCTTAACTTATTTACTAATAGCAAAGATTATAAACACATGGATAAGCTCCTCCGCCAGCTTTTTGGTGGTCCTTGTATTAGTCTGTTTGGAATGCATGAATGCAAAACAAAGAATTGACAAAATATAGGAATAGAATGGAGTGAAAATAGAAAACTATATGATTTCAAAAAATGGGAATATAAACTTCGGGGTGTTTCGATTGCAGAAAGACAAGAATGTCACATGTACCCACAAGAAGCAAAGTTTTAGGTTTCAGAACGTGAGAAAATCAAGGTTCAAAAAAAAACTTCATTAAACTATGTTTAATCTAGATTAAACGCTAATTGGAGACCCAACATCTCGTTTAGTAGGGAGTAGTCGCTCAATTAGACGTTGGCCACGCCTAGGCACTCGTCTACACGCGCGGCAGGCGCGGAATCAGTGGGAAAACGGTGCTAGGCGGCGGAAAACGCGCAGCTCGCGAGCGGGGGAAGTGCGTTGCGCGTGGGTAGCGAGAGGGAAAGAATCGAGCGCAGGTGAAGGAAGTGCGGGCCTTGGCAGTTGATCTCATCCCTATCCTCGACCTTGGATACCCGGGAAGTCTTATCCGTGAAGGACCGACGGTTTCCCCTCGTACGCGGGAATATCTCCCGCTCCCGTGGGAAACTCCCCCACGACCCCGCCACGACCTCGTACGTGGGCGTGGAAGTCGTGGGTGCGATATTCCCTGATCGATGAGTTTCTCCCGGGGAACTTCCTCCCCGTTGTATTATATAAACCCGCTCAATGATTAATGAAAGATTACGGCTTGACTCGCTATCCCCCTGTCTCCTTTCTCTCTACTCGCTAATAGCTCTAACACGTTATCAGCACATAGCTCTGTTGGTTAGAACATCGTTCTCACCTAGAGACCTAGGGGAACTGCAATTCTCCATCCATCGCAAGGTACGATGCCGATGTTTCATCGCAATGTTCCCTCTGCCTCCTTTCTTCTCCAGGTCGTCATGATGGCGTACCATCGTGCACGAACCTTGGATCTCGGCTTCTCCCACCCTCGGCTCCAGCGGGAGCTTCTTCACGATCTCCGCGACGCCCTTGGGGAGCGCTTTGGCGATCGCCTTCGTGGTGAACGCCGAAGGCTCGACCAACGGCTGCGTTTCGGAGGACGCCTCCATGGCGCACGTCGTGGAGGACGCCGTCGCGGCAATGCAGTGGCCGCCCGGCGCCCCCCGCGGCACTCGATGGCATCGGCGGCACCACCGCCCCGCCACCACCACCTGGGCGTGCTGCGCCGTCCCAGCGGCCGGCGTCGGCCGGCGTGTCCCATGCACGGCAATGGCCCGTGCCGCTGCGTGGCGTCGCCCCCGCTCCGCCCGATGCTCCGGCACGGTGGCGTCTTACGCCGCTCCACGGCTACGGGCCATGCCCGAGCCGCGATCGCGCCGCCACCGGCGCGGGGCCTTCTTTGGTCCATCAAGCTGGACATGGCGATTGAAGGAAAGAGCCCGTGTCGCCGATCGAGTACCCCGTGCTCCCGACGCCGACCCGTCGCCGGAGAGGGAGGCCCGCGGCGTCTCTCCTCCGGCGATGGCAGCAAGGATCTCGCTCCGGCGAGGTTATCGGCGTTCGCCCGCCCGTACATCTCGGCAACGGAGGCGGAGCTCGCTGCACCACCACCACCGCCTCCACCCGTCCGATCGTTCCACCACCGCCACCCACCTGCGCCACCTCCACCGCCACCATCACCGCCGGGCGGGACCCCAACTCACGCCACCACCTCCCACCGCGTGGGCGGCCCTCCCTCCTCAACGCCCTCGCCTCATCCCTTTTTGGATCGAGGTCCCCCATGGGGCCTCGGCCGGGGGCGGGGCCGGCCCCTCGGCCCGAAGTGCCCTGGGGGGGCGGCGGGAGGTAGCGGCCGGCGCGGCAGTGCGCCCGGCCAAGCCTCCCGGCCGTGGCTCGCCTTGCGCTGCGTGGTGCCGGACGCCTGCAGCCACGGGCCTTGCTGAGTTCGGCGCGGCTGGAATGCCGTCCGGCCGCCGATGACCCCGCCTCGGCCCGCATGGCCCCCTCAGGTGTGTGTGGACGGCCTCCAACGGCCCGGCGGCGGCGGCCTCCACTTCGGGCGGCGGCGCCCCTAGGGCGAAATGGCGGCGGGTATGGGCCTTGGGTGGCTAGGGTTGGAAACCTAGCCGCCCAGGCTTTTCCCCCCGGACCCCCTTTTGGGCGAATAGCGGCCTAGGCCCGTGTTGGGGCCTGCGTGCTTACCTCCCGGGCCTGGTGGTCGGAATCGCGATTTTGGGCCAATTCCTTGTGAGTTTTCAGCCCATAGTCGTAGTTATCTGCATTTTTATTTCCTGCAGTTAATTTCAATTACTTTTCCAAGTACTTAGTTAGCATTTACTGCTATATTAACATCGGTTTAGCTAGTCTAATTACCTCAGTATTAGACTCCTGATGTAACTTGCATTGTATATTTTTTACATTGCATTTGTCAATATATTTCCCGCATTTGCTCTATGAATTTCTTTCATTTAATTTTCGTATTGCAAATACTTTATGCGAATGTGATTATTAATTTTTCTCCCTTTGAACCTTGATTCACTCGGTGTCACCTAAGTTCATTATCGAATTGGCAATCACAAGGTAGTACTATCATACTACTGTGGGATTTATTCCTCAAAGTGCACTTCCAATTTGACTATGAACATACAAGGAACACACCTAGATGTGAATTAATTATACGCGGTCTACACCTTTATGGTGACTACCAAATATATAAGGTCTACACCTTTATGGTGACTACCTCGGTTCTAAGTGTAGAGAAAAATTCCGTTTTAATTTTTCAAGTTTACCTTGATTATATTCGCATTCAAGTTTAATTATTACAATATTGCCTAAGATTTTAATTCAAAGTCTATGGCAACACACATGTAGGGACTATGGCCAAACGAGAGTTCGAGATTCTCGCTCTCGATGGACACAACTTCCCCACGTGGGCGATGGATCTCAAAGTGAGCCTATCGTTACGCGGAATTCATCAGACTATTGCACCTCCCCAACAGGGTCAGGAAGCGATACCTGAGACATACAAGTACACAGCCTTATTTCTCATAAGGAACCACATCCACCAGGACCTCAAAGCTGAGTACCTGATGGAGGAGGACCCACGCGTCCTGTGGCTTGCTTTGCAAACACGGTATGAGCAGCAAAAGGCAGTCATCCTGCCCGAAGCAATCAATGAGTGGAATCATCTCCGCATACAAGACTTCAAGTGCGTAAGCGAGTATAACCACGCTGTTCATAAACTTCGATTGCCAAACCGAAGTTTTTGCGAGAAAGAACCATCGATTTGGAGAAAATTGAAAAGACATTGTCTACCATGCTTCCCGCTCAGATGATCATTCAGCAACAATACCGTAAAAGAGGTTTTACTGTTTATTCTGAGTTAATTAGGACTTTGCTTCAGGCTGAAAAGCATAACGAGCTCCTCATTTGGAACTCCAACCTGCGTCCCGTGGGTACTAAGCCTTTGCCTGAAGTACATGCTAATACTCAGACTCAAACACAAAAGGGTGCCACTAACAATGGCAATCCTGGAACCTCAGGCAAGAACAAGCGCAAGCGACAGCGTAAGCCTCGTGGTGGTGCTAAGGGAAAGGACAATTCTAAGTCGAAGAAAGACAAGTCCAAAACTTGTGACAAGTGTGGTTGCTACAACCACCCGACTAAGAAATGCCGGACCCCAAAGCATTTAGTGGACTTGTACATGAATTCCGTGGGGCGTGGCCGCCTCCCGATCAAGGACGCGCCAATAAAGGTGGACAACGGTTTGAAGCACACTTCAACTCCGACGATGCCACAAAGACAAGGCTGCCCCAAGATGCTCCAACTCCGCCCCCGGCGGATCCAAGCAACAACCAAGGCCCTCCTTCCACCCGATGGCACCATGGATGACTTAGACAACATCATCGTCGAATACAATGACGATGATCCGTTTTTGGAGACACTTGTTTAGGCTCCTTGTCGTCACTAGTCTTTGAGATACTTTTTCCTTCGTGAACAGTTACGCCCTGTGCGTTGTAATAATTTTACTTTGTTTCATGCACATTTGATATTTTATCGTATTAAGTTACATTTAATATACCTATGTGCTATCCATTTTCTATATGCATGTGTTGAGAATTCATTTTTAAATTCTCCATTTAATATAGATTGTACGGGAGTCAATCCGATGGAGGAGATGTGCCTAGTGGACAGCGGTACCACTAACTCTATACTCAGGGAAGTTAAATATTTCCATACTCTCACAAAGAATAATGGAAATGTTTTAACAATCGCCGGACGCGATGCCGTAGTAGTCGGCTCTGGACGAGCCACTATCACGCTCCCTATGGGTACAACGATAACAATTGAGGATGCACTCTTGTATCCCGATTCAACTCGCACCCTGTTGAGTTCTGAGAGATATCCGAAAGAATGGGTTCCATATTGAATCCCATACTGAAAATAATGAGGAGTTTCTTCTCATTACAAAGGATAGCGGATATGGCAAAGAGACACTTGAAAGAGTTCCATCACTTCCGTCCGGATTGTACTTTACATATATCAAACCCGTACCATATGTTGCGTACAAAGTAATTTTTCAGAATGTTAACGCATTCCAAACTTGGCATGATCGCCTTGGTCACCCTGGCATAGGGATGATGAGGAAAACTACAAACAATTCTGTTGGTCATACTTTAAGTGGTGCAAAATTTCCTCAATCTTCCGATTTTACGTGCACCGCATGTGCCACGGGGAAATTAATTTTGAGGCCCTCTTACCTCAAAATCCAAGCCAAACCGCTCAAGTTCCTTGAACGCATTCAAGGAGACATATGTGGTCCCATTCAACCTCTATCTGGACCGTTCAGGTACTTCATGGTTTTAATAGACGCATCCACAAGATGGTCTCATGTGTGTCTTCTTTCCACACGGAACCATGCATTTGCTAAGATCATCGCTCAAGTTATCAAACTTAGAGCGCAGCATCCTGAACACCAAATCCAGTCAATCCGAATGGATAATGCCGCTGAATTTTCCTCTCGTGCTTTCAATGATTATTGCAAGGCCTTAGGAATTCAAGTTCAGCATTCGGTCCCATATGTACATACTCAAAATGGTTTGGCTGAATCCCTCATCAAGAGGATTAAACTTATTGCAAGACCACTACTACAGAATAGCAATCTTCCAACCTCATGTTGGGGTCACGCAGTCTTACACGCTGCTGACTTGATTCAATTGCGTCCAACTGCATACCATGCAACGTCCCCGTTGCAACTAGTGCGTGGAAATCCACCAAGCATTTCCCATCTGCGAAAGTTCGGTTGCGCTACATACGTACCGATCTCACCACCGCAGCGTACATCTATGGGCCCTCACAGGAAATTGGGGATCTATGTGGGATATCAATCTCCGTCGATCATAAAATACCTGGAGCCCCTCACAGGGGACCTATTCACGGCCCTAAGACGCTGATTGTATCTTCAACGAAGATCATTTCCCGGCATTAGGGGAGACCTCAACAACCACAAAGAATGCCAGGAAATCAATTGGGATGCCATAGTCATCTCAAACGCGGATCCACGTACTTTAAACCGAGCTCCAAGTTCGAGAAAATCATTGATTTGCAACACATTGCAAACAACACGCCCGGATGCATTTCGCGATTATAAGGGTGTTACAAAATCCTATAATCCTGCGAGAAACGTCTTGGGAAAGAGTAGAGGTACCAACTAAAACTACTCGGCTCCCGGCTAAGAGGGGGAGAAGTACGGCTGCTCCCAAGGATACAGCTCCTAGCAAGCAAAGGAAAAGGAAGAACAAAACTTCCAACCCAGTAAATGCAACTCAACCCCATGTTGAGAAACACCCAGTGGAGGTTCAACCTTCACATCCCACATCAACAGTGCACTCAATTACTGATGTTGGGACATCGGAATGCCCTGATGCAACCATTTTGGGAAATGATGATGCGTCTCAAAGGGTACATGAAATTTCCATCAATTATCTCGAGTGCGGAGAATCATATGACCGTAAGACTATCGTCATCGACATTTATTTCTCCGCAATGATTGCGAGAACTCCTCCTAAATGATCCGGATCCTAAGACCATGGCGAGTGCAAAAGCGCTCGGATGGAACCTATGGAAGGATGCAATCCAAGCAGAAATAGCCTCGCTCACCAAGAGGAAGGTATTCTCTCAAGCAATGCCTACGCCTCCAAAAGTATTCCCTGTGGGATTCAAGTGGGTTTTCACTCGGAAACGGAATGAGAACAACGAGGTGGTGAGATACAAGGCGAGGCTAGTAGCACAAGGGTTCACGCAGAGACCCGGCATTGATTTTAATGAAACTTATTCTCCAGTTATGGGTGGAATTACGTTCCGATACTTAATATCTCTGGCTGTACAAAATCATCTATCCATGCAGTTGATGGATGTAGTGACTGCATATCTCTATGGGTCACTCGATTCGGACATATATATGAAGGTTCCTGACGGAATCTCTATACCGAATCAAAACGCAAATCGCAACATGTACTGCGTAAAGCTTCAAAAGTCACTCTATGGCTTAAAGCAGTCGGGACGAATGTGGTATAACCGACTCAGTGAATACCTTCTGCAGAAGGGATACACCAACAGTGATGATTGTCCATGTGTCTTCATCAAAAGGTCCCAAACGGGATTTTGCATTATATCTATGTATGTTGATGACCTAAACATCATCGGCAACCAACAAGATATCGATGAAGCCTGCAATCATCTCAAGACGGAGTTCGAGTTGAAGGATTTGGGTCACACCAAATTTTGCTTAGGTTTACAGCTTGAGCACCTTTCAACTGGAATCTTTGTGCATCAATCTGCCTATATCCAGAAAGTATTGGAGAAATTCAATATGGATAAATCCCATCCATCTAGAACTCCCATGGTCGTTCGGTCTTTAGAAATGGAAACCGATCCATTCGGACCGCGGGATGAAGGAGAGAAAATTCTGGGGACCAGAAGTTCCATATCTCGGTGCCGTTGGAGCGCTCATGTATCTCGCAAATCGCGCACCGGGCGACATTGCATTTGCGGTGAACTTGCTAGCCCGTTCTGGTGTTGCTCCCACCAAACGCCATTGGACAGAGTGAAACATATCCTCGATATGTGAATGGCACAAGAGATCTTGGACTATTTTTCAAGAAGGTTTCAAATTCAGACTTGGTGGGGGATACACCGATTTGGATATCAATCGATCCCCATCATGGCAGGTCACAAACAAGGCTTTGTGTTCTTACACAATGGAACAACCATCTCATGGAAGTCCTCCAAACAAACTTTGGTGACTACATCCACAAATCATTGCGAAATAGTCGCACTATACGAGGCTTCACGTGAATGCGTTTGGCTTCAGCGAGGATGATAAAACCACATACTTGATCATGTGGTATTGGTGTCATCAACACACCAACCATTATCCATGAGGATAATGCCTCTTGTGTTACACAGATGCAAACAGGCTACATCAAAAGCAATGTCACAAAACACATTTCCCCTAAGTTGTTCTATCCTCATGAATTACAACAAGAGGGTGAAATTGAGATCTTGCAAACCAGGTCATGTGACAATCTCGCTGATTTGTTCACTAAGTCCCTACCAACCACTCCATTTGAAAAATGTGTTAAAGGAATTGGTATGCGACGACTTAGAGACTTGCAAGGTTCAGGGGGAGAAATCTCCTAGACATTGGCTTGTTCAAAGCATCATATTGTACTCTTTTTTTTTTTACGAGTTTTCTCCTCATAAGATTTCTCGTATTAAGTTTTTAATGAGGCAATATTAACATAAGCATATGTCATATTCCTAGTTTTCCCCCACAGGGGGTTTTTTAGAGGATATCAAAGACATTTATTGCACTCTAAACTACATGAGTTTTCTCCCGAAAAGGTTTTCTCATATGGGTTTACAATGAGGCAATAATCATTATGTGCTATATTTTCTCCTTGTTTTCCCACTGGGTTTTAAGGAGTTTTAATGGCATATCCACAAGTATTTTTCCTCGTTTTTATCCTACAGGAATTTTTGGAGGAACCATACCATTCATTGATCTCAAGGACGGATTCGATCGAGGGGGAGTGTTACAACTAGAAGAGATGGATGATCTCATCCCTATCCTCGACCTTGGATACCCGGGAAGTCTTATCCGTGAAGGACCGACGGTTTCCCCGTGCGACGGGGAATATCTCCCGCTCCGTGGGAAACTCCCCCCACGACCCCGCCCACGACCTCGTGCGTGGGCGTGGAAGTCGTGGGTGCGATATTCCCCGATCGATGAGTTTCTCCCGGGGAACTTTCTCCCCGTTGTATTATATAAACCCGCTCAATTATTAATGAAAGATTACGGCTTGACTCGCTATCCCCTTGTCTTCTTTCTCTCTACTCGCTAATAGCTCTAACAGTTGGCACGAGAAAGAAGCGCGGACGACGCTGCAAAAAGTAGAAGCAGGATTTGTCAGTCTAGTCCCGTCTGCCGCCTACCTTCTGCCTCCCGTCTCTCGCATGCCGGCTCGTCACTCCTCACCACTGACCTGCAACAGAGGGCGGCTACGGACGGAGTCCTCAGCACAGAGACTGGCGCAGGCACATCCCCTCGCACCTAGTTGTGTTACTACTACTGATTTTCTTCTTAGCTTCACAAAAATTAAAAAAACAAAAACGTTAATTACGTTTAATCAACGTTTACTCTTCCTAGATGCTAGCGTTCGCCTAGCGTACTACAATACCCCGATACTCAAGTAGGTACCGTGATCCTGTATCGGATAACGTATTCGATATCGATATTCAATGGATACATGGTGGATACGTATCCTCAAGTATCCTAAATAAAAATAAAAAACTAATTTCGGATACTTACGCCCGATCATTATCCATGAAGTATCCCAAATAAAAAGAAAATCTAGGTTATGTTGTGACCTTATAGTCGCAACACAAACACATATCTTTACTTGATTTTTCTAAAGTTGACATAACAAACTAAAGACTCTTAGTATTATATATGAATTCAGCTTTTGGATCTTGAAAATATGATGGATATGCTTGGCTATTGGAGTGTAGAAAAAATTAAAATATAGAAAAATGAGCAAAGATAAAGGATTACAAGTATTGACGAAATTGCTAAGCTACTACTATTTTGAAAATCTAAATATACAACATTTTTTTTTTGTTCATCTATTTATATTAAAAAAATAGTGAAATGTATCTGCGTATTGTAATTTTTAGAAAAATGACGATTCAGATCCGTATCCATCCGATACCGATACACGCACTCGTATCCATGCTATGTAACTAGCGTATAGCGTTTTCTAAAAACCTTGAAGAAAACATTACGTTAAATTTCCCTTTGGGCTTCTTTGGATCTTTTTTTCTCCAATGTTCTTTTTTTGAAGTAACTCCAATCTTGTGAAGCAACATCAGTCTTTCCTCTTAAAATAAATACAGATTTTATTTGTTTCAAACAGGAAGTTGAGAAAAAACTTTCCTAGAAAATTCATCAATTTGCTTTTTCTCTTTACTTCCCGGTCAGTTACAGCAGAGCGAGCCTAGAAATTATTTTGACGGATGAAATTTATATAAATTTAGTGAACATTTAAGCTTTGAATCTCATAGTTATTCCAAGTGAAACGAGTGAGGCCTTAGAAGCCGTTCATAAATCTGACATCGATAACGTAATGAGACTAATTTGATGTGGTAGAGATGTGGGTGTGTTTTTAGTAATTTGGTCAAAATTTGAGGAATTCGATTTAAGAGAAGTGCATGGTTAAAGCATACCAATATCCATCCTAGCAAACAAATCCAAGTCAAAACCCCGCCTCCGGTACTGACAGGTGGCCCCGCCAGTCCAACTTGATCCAGTTACGTCATCCGCTGACACATCCGCCGGCACGCACGCGCTGGCCCACAGTCAGCCACCGAGCCCTCATCCCGTCGCACTCGTGAGTCGTGACGCTTCCCATTCCACCCTGCCCGCACTCTCCCCACTCCAGATCTCCTCGTCCACCCCGTCGCCGTCGTCTTCCTCCTCTCCGGCCGGCCGATGCGTCCCAAACCCTAGCCCCCCGGCGCAAAACCCCAGATCCCGCCGCCGCCGGCATGGACCCCACCTCCGGATCCGCGTCCCGCCACGGGCGCCTCCTCATCTCGCCGTCGCTCTCCACGCCGACCTTCTCCACCCGCTCCCCGTCCCCCTCGCCGGCCGCGTCCCCGCGCCGCACCACCACCACCACCAGGAGCGCCGCAACTCCACGTCCTCCCCGAAGCCGCTCGTCCCCTTCCCATCCTCCTCCTCTTCCGCCAGCCGGCCCGCTCCTCCTTCGGCGGCGCGGGGCCCCGCGGCGCCGCCGCGGCGGCCAAGGCCTCGGCGTCGGGCCCGGCGTTCGCCCACAACGCGCGCCTCGCGGCGGCGCTGGTGCCCGCCGCGGCCTTCCTGCTCGACCTTGGCGGGCTCCCCCCGTCTTCGCCGTCCTCGCCATCGGCCTCGCGGCGGCGTACCTCCTCGACGCGCTCCAGCTGCGCCAGGGCGCCTTCTTCACCGTCTGGGCGGCGCTGCTCGCGGCCGATGTCGCCTTCTTCTTCTCTGCCTCCCTGTCATCTGCCGCTGCCGCCTCGCTGCCGCTTACCGTTCTCGCGCTGCTTCTCTGCGCCGAGACGACCTTCCTCATTGGCGTCTGGGCGTCGCTGCAGTTCCGATGGATCCAGCTCGAGAATCCTACCATCGTTGCCGCCCTAGAGCGGTTGCTCTTCGCCTGTGTGCCCATTGCCGCGCCTGCCCTCTTCACGTGGGCTCTCGTGTCTGCGGTCGGCATGGCCAATGCATCCTACTACTTTGCCGCGTTCTGCATGGTGTTCTACTGGCTGTTCTCCATACCCCGTCCATCCAGCTTCAATAGCCGGAAGCAGGATGCTCCAATGCTGGACAGTGATGGCATTCTTGGCCCCTTGGAGAGCTGTGTGCACTCTTTTTATGTGCTGTTCGTGCCGGTGTTGTTCCATGCTGCGTCGCATCATGCCACACTCTTCACATCGTGGGCCAGTGTGTGTGAACTGCTGCTGCTGTTCTTCATACCGTTCTTGTTCCAGCTTTACGCTTCCACTCGTGGTTCACTATGGTGGATCACCAGGGATACACGCGCAATGGACCAGATAAGAATTGTGAATGGGTTCATTGCGCTGGTTGTGGTGATGCTTTGCCTTGAGGTGCGAGTTGTGTTCCACGCGTTTGGAAGATACATTCATGCTCCACCACCGCTGAATTACTTGCTTGTAACTCTCACAATGCTTGGTGGCGCTTTGGGCCTCGCAGCACATGCTGCGGGCAAGGTTGGGGATGCTGCTAGCTCAGTGGCTTTTACAGGGTTGGCAGTGCTAGTCAGTGGAGCAGGAGCTGTAGTCATTGGATTCCCCCATGATGGTATGTTGCAACCTCATTTATGCAACTGATATCTGCTCATGTGACATTTTGATTTGTTAAAGCTAATGCATGTTGCATGCTACGTTGAACCAACAAATCTAGTTCTATGAAGTACATCTCTCATTGTGAAGTTGATATAAGGCTTTGGAATTTTACTAACGTTAACTACTGCTTCTGGTCTTGTATGGTACATTTGAGTTTCCTTTCGTTGTCTCTACTCCACATTTTTTAGACTAGTTCTACATCAGGTATTATTAGTATTAGTGGCTTATATGAATTAGTCAAGGGGTCATTGCCCTTACCATTAAGTTAGTAGTTCCATTTGTGTCTGTCCATTTTATGTCACATTTGCTACACTATAGATACAGTATGATGTGTTTGCTATATTTTATGTCTCTTTTTATTGTTGAGAATCTAGGCTCTTATGTTCAATTCATTCTATAGTTGCAATATCTTCTAAATTTTAATATCTTTAGCTCACAATAGTTTTGTATTGGATGAATTTGGCAGTTATTTTTAGTGTCATCATTTGATTTGGATCATCTTCAAAAGTTCTGACCACCAAACTGAAACAACACAGCCTGTTGAAGCTTGGCTTTTTGCTTGATTTATGCTATTTTTTTACATGGATAAATAGAGTAAGTTTCACAAACTACGCTACATTTGTTAAAAAAATATCACAAAGCTACACTTTCAAAAGCTAGTTTCATATAACTACACATCTTTTGAAACCAATATTGCAAAACTAGAGTTTCTAAGATTAACTTAACAAAAATACATTTCAATTGTCAATTCATATAAAAAACTACACATTTATTGTAATTACATATTGCAAAATTTCAGTTTTAAGCTTTGAAAACCATAGTTTTGTGTCATTGGTCCTAGAGGTGCACTTTTGTCTTGTACCTATTTCAATGAAAGTGTAGTTTTAGAAAACTGTTTCTACTTTCTATGAAGTGTAGCTTTGTGATGATATTCCAATCATTGTGTAGCTCTGTCGGTTATTATAGATACTGTTACTTATATTTGAATGAGAATAAGTTCTAGTATTGTGCTGGCATATATGCTCATACTTAATAGTACTGGACTATTGCTGTCCATAGATGCTCATCGATTATGTATAATGTATTACATGTTTTAACTATTATTGTGGTTCTCGTTTGCTTTGACCTGACTCTTGCATTTTTGTTTGAAACGCTGTAGCTGAGTACCTGAATACTTACACTGTTACACCCTTTATACTCCCTCAATTTGCGTCATCCTCACCACAATATCTCAATGATGTTGTTGCTTAGTACTTGAATCATGGCTGTGCAAAGCTAGTGTCTTGGCTCGGGTCAAGGTTTTTGAATGCTGCGGTGCTGCCAATTTTTTCAAACCTTATTTAAATTATATTAAATACCTATTGCATAAATAGTGCAAAACTATGTTGTAAAATTAGATAGATATGTACTTGTTGATATTTGCCCCTGTGCAGGAGTTCCAACTGGCAACATGAATAAAATGCTATCATGATCCATGATACCCTTAAGATGGGTTTCTGTTAAAACGGAGAGAAAGAAAACACTCTATTGTTTCTTTTTTTTTTCACACTCTTTAGATACTCAAATTTCATATTAAAAAGTTAAAGAACAACATGAGTATCTAATCAAGTAGAGTTGTGGAATAGCAGACCTTTGTTGAACAGAGAGAAGTCTCTTTGCATGGTGAGTTATAGAATGGAATGGTCTCATTGGAGGTATAAAGGTATAGCATCATCTAGGCTCTTGGCAGTGGTATAATGCGCTTGTCTTGTTGCAACCAATTTTTACCTAGTGCCCTATGTTACACTAACATGCAATTGCGCTTCACTAGCAACCCTGTCCTGAATATTGCAACATTTCTACCAGTTATTTTTGTTTGCACATTAACAGATAGTTGTGTAAGGTCATACTTAATGCCCTTTTGTTACTTCTTTTGCAGTTTCTGCCACTGCCGATGATTTCTGGCTATTATGTTGCAAGGTTCTTTACTAAGAAAAGCTTGTCATCATACTTTACCTTTGTGGCACTTGCAAGCTTGATGGTCCTTTGGTTTGTGGTGCACAATTATTGGGATCTGAATATTTGGATTGCTGGCATGCCATTGAAGTCCTTCACAAAGTATGTTGTTGCAGCTGTCATCATGGCAATGGCTGTTCCTGGTTTGGCACTTCTCCCAACAAAACTTCGCTTTTTTCTGGAACTTGGTCTTATTGGTCATACATTGTTGTTATGCTACATTGAGAACCGATTGTTCAACTATGCCGCCATGTATTACTATGGATTCGAGGATGATATCATCTATCCTAATTATATGGTTTTTATTACAACCTTTTTGGGCTTGGCTCTTGTAAGAAGATTATTTGTTGATCAGAGACTAGGGCCCAAAGCTGCTTGGATCTTAACTTGTCTATATTCATCAAAATTATCAATGTTGTTTATGACATCAAGATCAGTTATATGGGTCTCAGCTGTTCTGCTACTTGCTGTTACCCCCCCTTTACTTCTTTACAGGTATTTACTAGAAATCTAGTGTTTTGATAACAATTATTTTTTTTTTGTCGCTCTGCAAATTTTTGTTGATAAATTCTTGCCTTGTGACTTCCAGAGACAAGTCCAAAGGAGCTTCTAAGATGAAGGTCTGGCAAGCTTATTTCCATGCATCTGTCATAGCGTTTTCTGCCTGGCTCTGTCGGGAAACAATTTTTGAAGCTTTACAGTGGTGGAATGGAAGACCTCCTTCAGATGGTTTATTACTGGGTTCATATATTCTGTTGACAGGAGTTGCGTGCATTCCAATAGTCGTTCTCCATTTCCCACATGTTCAGGTAGTTGCTAGTTACCTTCATTCTTATTAAAAAGAGTAATCATCTTACTGCTTGCAACACATTAAACGTTGTGATATTACTATGGATGGCTGTCCATTCTCGATTGTGGTTTTACTTCCTTACTGCTGGTTATCTTCATTCTCAATTGTGGTTTTACTTCCTTAAACATGTGAAATAGTCCTAACAGTTTATTTTTTTTGTAGTGTTGTTAAGTTATTCATTCCTGTTGAATTGTGTCATTTTAGCTGAGAACCAAATGATCAAGATACACTGACGTTCAATGTAGTCTTTCCACTGATACCCCCTTTAATATGACCATGGTTTTTGAGGCGTCGCCTAAGCGTCACCTAGTCGTCGCCTAGGCGTTGTGGAGTACCCCAGGCGCCGCAGGACGCCACAAGGTTGTAGTTACGCCATATCGCCTAGGCGTCGCCTAGAAGGCGCCTAGGCGTTGTGAAGTACCCCCAGCGCCGCAGGGCCGCAACGCCTCAAAAACCATGAATATGACTGCATGCTATAGCTAACACAATCTCTGCATTGTTGTTGCTCCAGCACAAAATAGCATGATTTGAAGTGAACAACATGTTCACTGCTGTGTGCTCCTTGGTTAGGTGGAGTGAGCTCTGAAACACAACTTAAAACTGATTGCAGAGAGTATAGCCCATATATTTCTGATTTTCTGTCAATGGAAAGGATTTTTTTTTTTTTTTTTTTTTTTTTTGCCTTCTGCTTCTGTAGTTGAATGTAATTCCTCTTTACCCAAAAGCATCTTCAAGTTAAAGATTGAACCATACCTCTTGTTTTCTAGTACTTCCATTTACCCTCTCTTATGCTACTATTTGCTCTATATCTGTGTACATGTTGCAAATTCTTTGGTGCTGCACCAATTGATTATATTTCAATATTTCCTTGCAGTCAGCGAAGAGATTCCTGGTCCTTGTTGTGGCTACTGGCCTTCTCTTTGTTGTTATGCAGCCTCCTATTAAGCTATCATGGGTATACCGGTCAGATTTTATCACAGCAGCTCATTTATCTGATGATGACATTTCAATATATGGGTTTGTAGCATCTAAGCCCACATGGCCTTCATGGCTGCTCATTGCAACTGTGGTACTTACACTAGCAGCAGTTACATCCATTATCCCAGTGAAGTATGTTGTTGAGTTGAGGGCTTTGTATGCAGTGGCAGTTGGGATTACACTAGGCATCTACATATCTGTTCAGTACTTCTTCCAGGCAGTTGTTCTGTATCCTCTTCTTGTTGCAACAATTGTCTCCGCAGCAGTCTTTGTTGTATTCACACATCTTCCTTCTGAATCAAGCACAAGGGTTTTGCCATGGGTGTTCTCTTTCTTGGTAGCTTTGTTCCCGGTCACCTATCTGCTTGAAGGCCACTTAAGAGCCAAAAGTTTTGCAGATGAGGATGAAGCAGAGAAGTTCACGAACATGTTGGCTATAGAAGGGGCTAGAATGTCACTTTTGGGTCTCTATGCTGCTATCTTCATGATTATTGCATTAGAAATCAAGTTTGAGCTGGCTTTGCTACTGCGTGAAAAGGCTGCAGACAGAGGTATGCATGGTCCATCTAGTCGGAGTTCTGCCTTCCCACCCAAAGCAAGGCTGCTCCAGCAACGAAGAGCTCATGCTGCACCAACATTCACCATCAAGAGGTTGGCAGCAGAGGCAGCATGGATGCCTGCTATCGGCAATGTTTCTACTGTGCTGTGTTTTGGCATCTGCCTGGTTTTAAACATAACACTCACTGGTGGCTCGAACCGTGCTATTTTCTTCCTGGCGCCCATCCTTCTGCTTTTGAACCAGGATTCAGATATCTTTGCAGGATTTGGTGATAGGCAGCGCTATTTCCCAGTAACAGTTTCTATTTCCGGCTATTTATTATTGACAGCACTGTATAGGATATGGGAGGAGACTTGGCCTGGCAATGGAGGATGGGCTCTTGACATTGGGGGCCCAGGCTGGCTGTTTGCTGTGAAGAATTTTGCTCTTCTTTTGCTCACTTTACCGAATCACATACTCTTCAACCGCTTCATGTGGGATTATGTCAGACAGACAGATGCCAAGCTACTGCTGACACTACCTCTCAACTTGCCTTCGATTATAATGACAGACATACTTACTATTCGGGTGTTAGGATTGCTAGGAGCTATGTACTCTCTTGCCCAGTACATGATATCAAGGCGTATAAGAATTGCTGGGATGAGATACATTTGAAATAGGACATGTAACTTTTGAGGTAAATCTGGTTCACCTTACCAAATTGCTGCCAGTAGAGTCTGGTTTCCTGAAGCCACCTTTCAATGCATTGCTTGCAGGCTATCACTATACATCAAATTCTTCCAAAGCTCAGGAACAGATACATCTTTGCCTGGTTGGCTCGGAGCAAAATTGTGCCTTGTAGCGGAGCGAAACAAGGGTTGAATGACTTTGCTTTTTGTATACTGAGTGTACGCTAAAGGTGTTGTCGCATATATAGATATGTTTTAACTGCACATATGATGCCATCACCTTGGGCCTTTTACTTCAAACTCGTACAGCGCAAAGTTTTGCAAGAGTACTATTTGATAAGTCTGAGCAGAAAAGACTGATGTGAATTGCTGATTAACCCCTGTTGTTTCCAGCTCGTGGACTTGCTTTTCTGATTCCTGTAAAATTGTGCTTCTGTAAGCCATGTATAGCACTGGGAATGGCTCAGCCTGGAACAGGAACCTGGAACTGGTTCATAGTCATACTCAAAGCTGATGGGGCCGAACTGGCACAGAAACTGGGCCAATCTACCTCGTCATAGCAGCCTCTGAAATCTAATTAATCGCAATAATAATAACCTCTAGCTGCTTGACATTTAAAAAGTGTCTTGTAATATTGCTATATTAACTAACTAATTTAATAGACGGAAACAAAATTCGGTTTTGGGGTCCGAAATGGCTAGGAGACTCCGTCCAAATTATTCAGAGGGGGGAAGGGGATATAGTAAGAATAATGTCTCAGTTTTGGCCACCTCCCTGGCAGTGGCATGACAAGGAGAGCTGAATGACAATCAACTTTTTTGGTCTTTGATTCTACGTGCTACAGCTTTAGTTTCGACGGGATGGGGTGTTTGGATGGTGTGGAAAAAGTTTTGTCTGTCATATCGGAATGTCAGAGGGATATTGGGAGGGAGTTTCGAATACTAATAAAAAATAAATTATAGAACTTGTCAGGAAACCATGAGTTAAATTTTTTAAGTATAATTAATCCGTCATTAGTAAATATTTACTGTAACAACACATTGTCAAAATAGACTAATTAGGCTTAAAGATTCGTCTCTCGCAAAGTTGCAATCTATGCAATTAGTTATTTTTTAGGCTACATTTAATACTCGATGCATGTGTGACAAGATTCGATGGGGACAGGGCAAATTTTTTTGCGGGGAATCCAAACACCGTGCCCTGACTGTTCACAGCTTTGAGAGATTGTTACTTCTCCGTCGGCCTGGTTTGGAGCTCTAGAGCCCATACATGACATTGTGTTGTTTCTGTTGCGAAACAATGCCCCCTTTCTTTTTAAGAAGTGATTTCATTTTTCATCTACTGATTTTAGAGGAATTAGGATTATAGGTGAACTAATCGTAGATCAGTTGGTTGAGTTCACTGTGTTAGAACTTGTTCATCCGGATTCAAGTTCTCGACTTAGCACAGGTGCTCGTATTTTCTAGGATTTATTAGTGGTAGGCAATGCCCCTGTCGACAGCAAGACACCCCTGATGACTTTGTAAATCTCAGAAAAATATATATTGGAAGTACACATCGAATCATATGATCAATATCATTTGGTTGTGTCAGGGCGTGATTGGTTGCTCGCTGAAGGGAGCCAGGATGGAGGGCCGTACCGCCGGTTTAAGGCAGGACAAGCCCATATATGTGCTTGTGTTTGGTTGCTAAAAAAAGATTGGTACATACTGAGGGGGAGTGTGTTTGGTTGCCTGCATGGACAACTTTGGTGCATAAACATGGTGCAGCAGCTGTGTTTGGTTGCTTTCATGGCAAATGTTCCAATAACCCATGTCTCATTGTGGTAACCTTACCACCCACATATATGCAACATTCAAATGAAAGCCTCAGATCAACTCATGGTAGTCAGTCATTGCACTTGACCTTGGAGCATAAACATAATTAAACACGCATCACAAACAATAATTGCAGTTCCTCACAAGGTCAAGTGATGAAGCCGAACTGTTACTAGAAGTCATCACAGGCATTTGTTTCACCTGAAAATGAAGAAGAACAGCAACAACACTAGAACAATGCAACTGAGCACTGAAAAATGAGTAAGAAATCTGGTTTCTTAATTAGCCGTGCAGGAACATCTTGAAGAAGAGGTTGTTGTTCCGAACCACCGATGAACTACAAGAACGATTCCTCTGCCTCTAGTTTCTCAGGGAAACTTTGGAAGCAGTTGTTAGGGTATCCACTGACCTGGACATTGCACTGTGCCCAAGTTGGATAAACTCCAGGCACCCTGCCGTGGTACACAACATACCAAGCCATGTGTCCCTTCAAAACATCAAATAGTAGGCAATAAGAGTTCAAGAGTAAGCTGGGTAATCTAGTTTGCCTCAGATATGAATGCCATCTCATCATCATTTTTGCAGTTGGAGCTTAAGACATATGTATACCTCACGGCAGCCATGAAAGCATGTGAGGCATCCAGCCCATGCCATCACCTTTACAGATGTTGCATTGGCATGGATGTCTCACATGCTTCAATGACAACCATGAACATCTTACCAGCAACTAACATGGTGCCAGTACCTCACAACTGCAATTGTTGAACACGTTATCATCATAGGCATTGAAGTGTTGCAACATCATAGCATGTAAAATGAAATGGTTGGCAGAATACAAGCATGTGTATGGCATCGAAGATCTACGGTTTGGGATGCAACCAAATCATTGATTCTGTATGCCATACAGATGATTGGATTCAATTATAAACAGCAAACACAGGCCGCCTCCTTGATACGACAAAACAAACTCATGGATCTCAATAGAGGGCCTCAGCATGATATCAAGAAGGCTTGCAGGAATCATCATCGGTGTGTACTACAATATCAAAGACAGTGGATCAACTCATGGTAGCCATGGAAGCATGAGATGCATCCACCCCAGCCATCAAGAAGGCTTGCTGCGCCAACGATTCTTTGGGGATGGATGTATCTCATGTTTTGATGACCAACATAATGAGAAATAACTCACCAGCACACCTCAGATTGCACAGGTAAGCATCATAGGCCATGAAAACAATAACAGCCTCGGTAAAAGCAGAAAACAAAGACAGTTGGAATACAGGGCCTCATCATGATATGAACAAGCAGAAAGCAATCATCACAGGTGTATACTATAAATATCAATGACAGTGGCCCAAGTCATGGTAGCCATGGAAGCATGGGATGCATCCACCCTAGCCATCAAGAAGGCTTGCTGCCAACAGTTGCTGGGGATGGATGTATCCTATGTTTTGATGACCAACATGATGACAAACTACTTAGTAATACACCTCAGATTACATAGGTTTGCATCATAGGACAAAAAACTGGGGTTCACAAAAGACACATCAAAATTTACCAGGACCATGTGAGCACTGCAAAACTTTCCAAAATACAGCCTAAAAAAGTCAGCAATGTATGGCAACATAGTAAGAAATTACCAAGACAACAAAGTAAATAAAACATAAAGGTTCACCCGCCAATTAAGGTCTACAATACTTCAAAACCAACAAACATACCGATCCGCTACCATGAGTTCAAGGCAACCGGTATCAACCAACCCGGCCTCCCATCCAAGTGTCCTATGCTATACAAAAATAACATTAGCGAAGTATATCGATCCTACTACCAAAGCACTATAGGTTAGTGCAACTTCCCAAAAGAAGAACTATAAAATAAGTCAGTTAGCCTCAGCCAAAGGATCCAATGGGCCTCACTCATCTGAACAAAGCATAGGCCTTCAGCTTTGTTCTTGAGCAAATAGACAAGGGCACACATTAGTGCCTCCTGTGAGTACCCAGGATAGCCCATAACACACACATACAGGTTAGCGTGCACCTCATTGTGCTGTGGGGCTTTCAGGGCCTCACCAATAGAGTGCACAGCAGCAATCATACCAGTCATAAGCTCAACCTCCTCTGGTGCTAACTTTCTCTTCTTCCCAACCCTCTCTTTGTCATCAGAACCCTTGATGCTGGCAGTCCCAACATCCATAGCCTTGCTTGACTGCCCATCTGTCTTAGGCATGTCAATCACCTCATCCCCAGCCTCCACATCTAAGGGTGTGTTTGGTATGATAGCTAAGGTCTGGCCTGGCTCCTCAGGGCCAACTTTGAAGTGTTTGGTTGCCTGTTTTCAGTTCAGAGCCTGGCTTACTAAGGCCATACGTACACACTTAGCCAGGATAGGGAAAAACAAAATTGAGTTTCGTTTTTGGGAAGCCTGGCTTGGGCCAGCTCCGTTTCAGGTAGAGTCACCTCCCGCAGTGCTTGTCCTCGCCGTTCTCCACCGCTGCCGCCGCAACGACGACCTCTCCGACTTTGAGCACCTCAAGCGGCAGCGCATTCTCCGGAGGCCGCCGGATCTGGGGAAGACAAGGTGGAGCAGGCAGCATCCTCCATGGCGAGCTCGGTTCCCGCGTCCGCTCTCACTCCCGGCCGCCGCCGCCGCTGGAGTCCATGGAGGTGGCCCCTCGTGGTGTGGCGACGAGCGACGAGTTCTGCAGCACCCGTGCCGTCACTGTTGCCGCCACCCGAGCACCCCCTCGAGCACCCACGTCCGCTCTCCCTTTTGCCACCAACGTGGCTGCTGGAATCCATGGAGTGACGACCCCACGCACGGGAGGGAGGGAGCAGCCAGGCGGCCACCAATGACGATGTTAACTCGGAGCTTGTGTCTCCCTGTGCTCCGGCCAGCTGCACGCTTGCAGCTTGCTGTCCTCGCTCTCCCATAGCTGAGACGTCAACTGCAAGAGCAGTAGAGCCCTGCTCTTTGCTACGGATTATTTTTTCAATCCTAGCCCAAAGATCTATCCCTCTTCTTCTTACTAGGTACGATTTTACTCGATTATTCACAATTTGATTTCTTAATTAGATAACAATCTGCATGTGAATTCTACTCATTGAATCAACTGTTGGAGAGGGGAACGGGAAGAATCTTTGATTCTCCTCTCCCTCAGTACTTAAGTTACGTGGCCCATGTCAGATGGTGTACCCAAGGGTTCATTAGAGCCCATAGCATATCCGCAGGTTGCCTGACTACCACCAAAGATGGCTTCCATCTCAACATAGTTCTGAATTGGAGTGTTAAAGAACTTAGCATCTGTGGGATGATCCTATATAGGTAGGTAAGAGAACAGGCTATTAGACACGATTAACCAAGGTACATGAAGTGCAGTTTGTGTTCTAAAAAATGACTGGGTTTCTAACCTTAGTGTGACCAATGAGATGCTCATCATCTAGCACAATCATGTGATGCTCCTCATTCCAGAGAGCACCACTAAGATCCTTGAGCCTAACTATCTTCACCCATCTTTGCCTCCACTTACGCATGTAGGTGAGGTTGTTCATCCTCTGGTGGTCCCTGTCGGTCATGGGCCCATAAGTAATGGACCTAGCATCTTCAGCTCTCCTCCTAAACCACATGAACATCCAACAAGGCTATTGCAACAACCATAGCAAAGAGCAGCTCGGCGTCTAGCTTGGAGGTCCATCACTACCAATATGATACAAACAATGGCCATGCATAAACCAGGTAGGGATAACATTGAACCACCACTGCTGTGAACTAATTAGCATGTGAACAAAAAATCAGGCAAGTAAGACGCGGCTGCCGCACCAAAAGGTGCTCCTCCAGCGTCGATAAGCACTAAATAAATTTGATCATTGACCTAGGCACTAAGCTCAGTATCATCATCTAAGTAATCATCGTAATCAATTTCATTGCATCCACATAGCATGAAAACAGTACAAATCCAAACCCAAACACAATATGAATCACCAGATCTAGGCATGAAACATGTGGATCTGCATTAAACAAGCATGGATCTACAAGAGAACACCAAGAACCCTAACTCAAATCAGCCGGCAAAAACCAAATCAAAAGGTACCCAGAGGTAGAGGAAGGAAGAGGGGAACGGCGAGCTATACCAGCGCAGTCAAAGCACAGCCAACAGCAGTTGGCCGGAGCTCAAGCACGGCGGTGGAGAGGAACCGAGGAAGAAGAAGAGCAGACGCACCAGAGCAGGAGGCGGGTGAGTGGAGAAATGGAGGCGGTAACCCTAACTCGCACCCCCACGCGCGCTTTTATCCATGGACAGTTTCATCTCCCGCCAAGTGCCGCTAGGGTTCCCGCCAAGCACCGCGCCGTCCTGGCTCGCGAGCGAAGCTCACCACTAGAAGATGGAGGCGGCCGGGATGAGGGAGGGGAGGGGAATGAAAGCACACACCAAAACGACACAGGGGGGCAACCAAAAACGAGCCGAGTGCACCAAATGGACCCGGATGGGCCTTTGCACCGCTTCATTTGGGCAACCAAACACGAGTCGAGTGCACCAATCACGCCCTCAGTGAATGGTTGACTAGGACAAACATCATTTCAATATATACCCATCACATATACATCCCAAAACAATCAATGACATCACATATACATTCCAACATATAGATCAATGAAAGTAGAGTAGTTTCACTTATAATCCTTTGTCCGGTTTATATTTTTTTTTTTTTATAGTAGAGTAGTTTCACATATACTTGTTAAAGAAAGAAAGTTCAAGATCCGTATGACAACTTTTGAGAAAGAGAAAAGTTCATATGACCTTGTGCATGTCCGATTTACCTCAGTCGGAAAAATGGATTTGGATTCCTTCAACTTTGAAACCATTTGATTTCTAATTTGCCTCTCCGAACAGTTTTGAAAGCTGTTTTGGTTAACATGGCGGTATGTTAGTCATTCTATGTGGCACCACGTCAACCACGAGTAAGTTAAATCAACAATATTTATTTCAGAAAAACAAATCAAATTGGTGTTATTTTTTTTCCCAAAATCATGTTCTATATTGTTGTTTCTTCATTATAATTATTATATGGTACCCTAAAATCCAAAACTAGGCCAACATGAAACAAAGAATGTAGTCCAAGATAAACCTTTGCAAGCCGAAGCGTGAATCTGCAAGCATCGTTTCCTTAAGTTGCATGCAACGTATTGCTTAACCAACAAAACATGCACGAGAAATTCCAAATAAAAAAATATATAATCTATGTTCCAGTTGCATATTAACATATATCATGTGGTTTATTAACTTTATAGCAGCACTGTCTTCTCCATAGAAAATCATGATGATAAATGTGTACAGGATCCACTAAACCTATTATAGCGTATCTAGCATGCAGCTTTCTTAGACTCTCGAACTGACGTTTGCGACTTAGCTAGCAACATTCAGATGGACATGATCATTTCCTTAGACTAGCCATAACGTGTGAATTTTGCGATGCTTGAAACAAGAGAGAGTGTTTGAGCATCGGATGGCACATTGCAGGTATCGATGCTTCAAGGAAAAATGTTGGCATCCAGGAATGTTGGTTCAACGGTGTTGAGAACGTGCGCAGAAGAGAAAAGTGAATGCATGTTGCAGGTATCGATGCTTGGAGGAAAAATGTTAGCATTCAGGAATGTTGGTTCACCGGTGTCGAGAACGTGCGCAGAAGAGAAAAGTGAATGCATGTGTCACTGTTTACCTTTTCGAGTAGGCCCTACTTTGCTTCTTGCATTGTGTGATTTTGGAACGATCTTTGAGTGCAGAGAATGTGTCGAGACTGCCGATGCTTATCACTGTGGGCAGTCTTATTTATCGTTATTGTTATAGGTCTGCACACGCACCGGAGCACATGATCAAGCAGGAAGGCAGTTTGAGGTAGGCTTGGATGCTAGACATTATGCATTTTCTAAAATAGTGCTCTATATTATGGTGCCTACATTAGAAAATCATATAGCACCATTTCAGGAAAATGAAGTTTCTTTAATATCCTTCTGAGTTAAAACAAATTTTCTATTAAATTTCTAAAATCAAGTCAGATTTTAGTATTTTTAAACAGAATATATTTATTTTGAAAGAATATTGTATTTTCTGAAAAATATATTTGAAAAAATTTAATAACATTTAATTTATCTCCCTCTAAACTATAAAGAAAGTCTGATTTATCTTTTTATGGTTAAGACGTGACGTCATAATCAAATGGTTTTATAGTTAGAAGAGTATCTAAAATCTAATTTTAAGATGATTATAAATTAAACGATGTATATCGGGCAAAGCAACTCGTCCGGCCCAGGCGCTGCCAAGCGGCACCACGGTCCGCTTCCACGTCCACCTCCCCCACGCACCAACCCAACCTCGACCTACGGCCCGGCCCGGCCCGTAAAGAACCGGCAGCAGTTCGGGGCCACCCAGCAGCCACGTCAAGCCGTTCCCCCGTCTCGCTCGCCGCCGGCGGTCGGCCGATCTCTCCGTCTCTCCGCGCCTCTCTCCCGCCACCCAAGCAGCCGCCATCCATGGCGGCCGCGCTGCTCCGCCGCGCGCTCCACCTCCGCCGCGTGCTCCCCTCGCCCGCCGTCACCGCCGCCTCCGCGCAGCGCCTCGTCCCCGCCTTCTCGACCACCCCGACCCCGACGACCTCCCAGCAGAGCGCCGCTACCACCACGATCGACCTATCCTCCGACGAGAGCCGCCGCCGCCTCCTCAACAGGTGCGTGCCCGTCTCGTACCTTACCCCCGGTCGCCGGTGATGGTTCGCGGGTGACTGGGTGAGGTTCCGTTTACTCCCTGTGTTGGATCCCCTAAGGGTAGGTGCACGTACGGTGGTTTTACAGGTTGGTGTACCGGAGCAAGCAGCGGGGGTTCCTGGAGCTGGACCTGGTGCTGGGGACCTGGGTCGAGCAGCACGTGCACGCCATGGACGAGGCCAACATCCGCGCGCTCCTGCAAGTGCTCGACCTCGTAAGCTCTCCTGCCTGTGGTGTGGCCGTGGCCGACCAATCCCTCCTCCTCCTTTGTCCTGTCCCAGGTTGTCTGTTGTAGGAATTGCTTCAGCGGCTGGAGAATTATAGATAGTTAAGACAGGAACAACCAAGGATTTGGGGAAGGTTAGCAGGAGGATCAGGGTAACAGGAAGGGGACAGATGCTTAAGGCCCTGTTCGCTTCCACGGGATTGAACCCCAGGAATGATTCCTAGCCAGATTCGTTAATTTAATCTATATCTATACCTAATAATAAAGAGGCAAAACTTTCCGCCAATTATTTTGGTTTGGACCTTTTTTCGTCCAGCATTAATTTTCGTCCAGCTTTTTTTCATCCGGCTTGTTTTTCGTCTGGCCAGCTTCACGCGTCAGAAGAGTTGGAGACGGACCGGTATCTTTGGAGTTGGAGATTGACACCAACAGGAGTTTTCCGAAACGAATTTTCGTTTCCTCTAGCCTTTTCTGATTGGGACAAAGAGAAGATAGAAGAAATCGGCCAAACATCCAAATCCAAATCCAAATCGAATAAAAAAGTAATGTTGGAGACCGATATGGGCCAAGGAGTTTTCCAACAAAGATCAAAATTGAGGAGACTGAATCGAAATCGAAACTCTGAACTTATATATTGACTTCAATCACCAAAAATCGATTCGACGAAATTAAGAGAAAAAAACATCAAATCGACAAAGTCAAACAGGGTCACGCCTGCAGGCCGCTTGGGGCGCCCGCGGCGTCGCCTCTGCGCGTGCAGCAAGGTTCACCTCCGCCACCAGCTAAGGCTATCCGCACTCGTCGTACTCTAAATTCATCCTCTAAAAAGAATATTCCGTCCTGGTCAGCAAGATTCTCTCCTCTATATCACTGTCTTCCGCACTCATCTATCCTCTATCTCTACTCTACCCATTCTTTTCTCTTTTTTATTCCCACCGACACCCTCCCTCCCATTCTCTCTCTCCTCCCTCTTCTTTCTCCTCGCGCCCGGCAGCTCCCTTTTCTCTCTCCCCGGCCTTTCGGCGGAGCCTGCTTTCGCGCCGGCGGCCGGCCTCCGGCGGCTTCGCTGACCTCGCGCCCGCGCCCGGCAGCGCTCACCAGGCTTGGCGGCGGGCGGCGGCCGTCGCGGCCAGCTGGCGCTGCTCCCGCCGTCCCCGGCGGGCGAGGCGACCACGTCGGCGCTGCCCTCGGCGGCCATGGCGGCGGCGACGCGTCGGCGCCGCCCTCGGCGGCCTTGGCGGCGGCGGCGTCGGCGCCGCCCTCGGCGCCCCGCCCGTGCAGGCTGGGGAAGGAAACCGGCGTCCCCCGGCGCGCACAGCCCAGCGAGGCGAACGACGGGCGTGGGCGGAACGCCGGCGGGCGGCGGGAGAGGCCCTCCCTCCCTCCCTTCCTCCCCGCCGGGCTTTGCCGCGGAGGCGGCCGAAGCTTCCTCCCGCGGGCCCTCGCTGCCGCCCACGTGCTGCTGCTCCTCCTCTCCTTCGGCAGGCGGGCGGGCGCAGAACGGCCGGCAGCGCGGGTTGTCCGGTCTTGGCGGGCGGACGCAGGGGCAGACAAAGCAGCAGAACGGGCGCGCCACGTCGGCCTTCCCGGACGACCGCTACGACGCCAGGAATGGCGAGCGATCGGGCGATCTGGAACGGTAGCGTGGCCTTCCCCAGACGCCGCTGCGGACATTTTTTACGCTAAGCGCGGGCAGCGGATGGGATACCGCTTTCCCAGTGCGGATGGTAGGGGTGTCCCTGCGCAACCAGCAGGCAGCTGCAGCCGCTCGCAGTGCCCTACAGGGCTCGACACGTGCAGGCCACCGCCGTCAGCTTCCTTCTATCAGATGAGAGTCGCGCACCCGCCATCTCCTCCAAGGGTCGAGCTTGTGCAGCTGCCGCCTCTGAGCCCGCAGGAATCCTGCGGATGGAGCAGAGAGCGACGAGTTAGGGTTGGGGAGGACCAAGCCGGTGCCCTGAGTGGAAGCAGAGAGAGGAGAGGGCGGCGGGCTCGCGAGGGAGCCGGCGGCACGCGGCACGAGCCGGCTGGAGGGCCGGGCGGCGCGAGAGAGAGACGGTCGGGCCGGCCGAGATGCGTCGAGCGGGCACTGTCAGGCTGTCTTGGCGTGTGTTTTCTTCAAGCTGAGCCTGAGCGAATAGAATAGTTGTACGTAGGTGCGTTCCAGGAACGATGGCAGAAGGCGGAGGCTGGTGACGTGGTCCAGCCAGTGGCCACATGCCACATGGCATGGTGGGGTCCTGTGGCCAGGGTGTGGTCATACTCATCAGATTGTTAGTGGCCAGGGGCATCTACTAGCAAGAAGCTTGTGTGGGCCCTGGGCAGCAGACGCCAGTCTGGACAGAGCTAGCCTGCTGGAGCTGTATCCCGTGTGTGGATAAAAATCACGATGAAAGTGGATGGATAGGAGTCCACGCGGTGAGTTTTTGTCCATTTGAATTTGCTGCTGCATACATCACCGGTGACTGAAAATGTGAAAGGCGCAAGAACAACATCCTCCATTGTTGCCAAGAATCAAAAAACATGCCTTGCTGATGGGTAGCGACATCCCAAAGACAAAGTAGGACTTTTGGTGGCCCTCATACCTTGTGTGCACTAAATTAACAGCATTCTGGACATGAGCAAGAGGAAGTGCTTCCTTTAGTCACACGCTTGGTTGGGTTCTCAGTAAGCATGTGTTTATCAACTATTGGTATCACCACTGTGACGACAGAAAAGGCTGTTGTTTAATTGGTCAAGTGGAGGTACATTCTTTGATAGAAAGTATTATGTTACCTGTACGTGGTTGGACTCATCACTTGCCATTGCCATCAATCAAGGTTGGCAATACAAGTTTGGTGCAAGGAAATTGGAGAAGCTCATGGAAGAGGACACTTGTGTCAAGCTCGACAATATTGCTTTAATCTTTTTGATGTTCTGGTATGTAGTAGTCGAACTAATCACTTAGGATTAGTCATGATTGAACTTAATGTGATAAGAAAGACATAATTTTCTCCCGTCCAACCCTGAGTCCCCTGATGTCCCGCTCCATAGCCTCTAGACTCGCTATGGGATTTCCAATCTTAACTTGACTGAGCGCGGCTAGACTGACCTAGGCTGGAGCAAGATGTGTAGTAGTAACTGCAAGAATTGACGAGGAATGGTAGCGATGGAAGAAGCAACTAGAAAAGCAAGAAAAGGTGATGTTTGGATTTTGATTGACATGACAACATGGAGAAAGAGAGAGATACAAAACAAGTTTATCACATTTTACAGAAAGAGTAAACATAAATAAAATGCACTTTTCATGTCTTCGTTCGCTATAAATATTTGATAGTTTGTTCTTCCCGTTGCAACGCACGGGCACTTTTGCTAGTTGATATAACAACTGGAATAATTCCGGTCAGGAACGGACCAATCCGATGGAAACGAACAAGGCCTAAGAAAGAAGACCTGTTCAGCTTTCTGAGGACTGGTTGCTAGTCATTTAGCATATGTCCCCCATCTCAAGTTGTTGGTTCCAGGGCTCTTGTCTAATTTCATCCTCTGATTGTTCATCTCTGCCATCCGGTTGGAGTATCTGTGTGTCAAATGTTTAATTATTGTGCTGATTAGTTGCTGAGTAATCTGGTATGTGGTGTCATGTTAAACCATGCTGTTTCCTCACTCCTCATACATGCTAGCAACATTAGGAACCATACTTGATGATCAATGTAATGTAATTCATCTATAACCGACCCTCCTTTGATAATTTGGTTGGAAAGTGGCTTTGTTATTAGAAGGCCAAATCATGTTCTAGCATGTCACGTTTTTTAAAGAAAATTTCGAGTCACTATTTTTGGCTTCTTGCATTCAAATGGCCTTTAAGGTTGCATTTTCTTATTAGCATTTGGAGCTGTGCTTGATGATGTCAAATTGTTTAGATTTTGGAAACTACACAGAACCGAAGTCTCCTGCTTCAAGGTAACATGAATATAAAAGCTCCTATATTAATATTACACGAGTGTAAAACCTATGCTAGTAATTTATGATTCATACTGGATCATGTTTAACCTGCTCAATTTAAGTAAATATCAGTTGCTGAGCTACCAGTTAGTCATGTTTAGGGCAATGCTTCTGTGAATTCAGGGCCTGCTTGGATGCCTCGCTCGCTAGCCTAATGCATCTTTCCCTTAGCTTCCTTGCTGGGCTGGGCTAGGTTAGTGCTTGCCCGAGAACCAAGCATGCCCTCAGTTTCTGCATTATGCTACATTGAAAGAAAAATAGATGTTTTGAGTGTGGAGGGCTAAGCGCACCACTGACATGCTCATGTATTGTCTTGTTGCTGTACGCATTTTTGAACTTTGAATCAAGGCAAACCAAAGCCAGAGCTCTGTGCTTCATGAAAGATGCATGTTTTATAGGCATAACATGTTGGAGCTTCACGATTTTTAATATTAATTAGAAAGTTACACGCTGTTTCCTAGTTCTTGCCAGTTTGAGAACTTCTTTCAATGATTCTGCTTCAGTTGTCACTGGACCAGGGGCACTGACAGGTTCGAATCATCCCATCTACCCATATAGTGTTATTATTTGCCCAGACAAAGCATTCCATTAGATTCCTTGTAATTTCTCAGGTTAGTAATCAGGAGCCTTAAATCCTACCATGAGTCACAGATGAACACAAATTCCATTCTGTATGATGTTTTTTTGCTTCCAAAAGCTATACACTCAGGACATTGGAAGTGCCACAGCGAGTGGTGGTGAAGTGGTGAACTGTAGTCATTAAGATTTTCTTTTCTGAAATATTTTGAAATTTGTATGCATTCTTATTCTAGAACTCTTTGATTCCCCAGGAAAACCCAGATTTGTGGAAATGGCTGACTAGTCAGGAGCAGCCACCAGAGGATCTGAATTCTAATCCGGTATGCCATTGGGCAACTGTTCTGTGCACTCCAGTCTTTTTTTTTTCTAGGAAGAATTGCTTGTTTACTGGAGAGTTCATGTTCAAATAGGTGTTTGCTGCCATCAAATCAAAGGTCACAGATAACCTGACGAAGCATGCTTCTCCCGAAACCCGATCAACACCAGGTCAACCATGGGTTAGAGGATGGGATGACATAAAGAAAGGGAAAGATGGACCCAAGTATGGAAATCAGTGATAAGCTTCTTGAAATGGGGATGACAGCTTTATATCCTAAATAATAGCTTTGCCCCTTTCCCCCCGTCTGCTTGTTCTGTGCTTGTGTAGAATAAAAGTGAACTGTGAACGGCATGTGTGAAATTTTTTAAAGTGATTATGGAGAATCAGCTTGTAACTATGGACGGGACTCCTGAATCCTGATGTGTCACTGGCAGTTCCAGGTATTGACTACGACTGGAAAGATGCTATGTATTGCAGTCTGTTACTGTTAGTGATGGCAATCATTGAAGCATTTGGACTGAAACGTAGATATTGAAAATGTGGACAAGAAACGCCATCGTCACAAAGTTAGAAGTAATTTCTTGTTTTCCTGATTATTAAAATTGAAATGATATTTTGTGTTAAGAAGCTACTGGTGCAAACTCCTGCCTGATGAGTAGCCTTCTATTTTTGAATAGGTTCTTGTGATTTATGAGTATTACACCCTTTTCCTTGTTAATTAACATCTAATAAGGCCTCAGTTAGTACTGTGATGTTACATTACTACTCTTTTGAGAATATTACGTTTATGTTGGCATGATAGTTTTGAGACTAAATTTTCAGTTGCTAAATTCAGTTTACAATGCAGCAATGTAAGAACTGAAAACTGTGAATGTTGCATATTTCAAATGTAGTTCTTGAATTGCTGCATTGTCAGAGCTCTGGTAGAGACTGGATTATTTGAGTGAGAGTCTTAAGTATCAGCAGGATTATATATACTGGGTCAATGTGCAATGGGTTAAGAAACTGTTAGTGTAGTTTTCTGGGTTAAGAATCCGTCAATGTAGTTTTCTGCTGGGATAGTAAATTGCAGAGTATTGATTTTTTCCATTTATCCTTTGACTAAAAGAGACCATTTTGCAAAATGGTAATGCAATGCTCCATATGAAAAGCAGCAGTACAGGTACTGGTATTGGTTCCTGCTTTGACAAATATCATCAGGAGCAAGCTGTCTTTTCCTCTCTTTTTTTGTGTGCGTTTTTTGGGGCCATGATACTGTATGTCATAAGGTATTAAGGTTTATGTGAAGCAGCAAAAGCAATCAGGAAGCAACGGTTTTGTACATGTAAATCCTGTGCTGTACAGTCCACTTATTCCACTACCCGTACACTAAAATGAAGGATGGTATCATTCTTACAAACGAATGAAGAAATGAAAGAATAACACCAGCAAACTGTTCAAAAGATGGGATCAGCATGGAAGGCCTTGTATCACAAATCTTTACAGAATGAAGTAATTATCGCTCATATCATGAAGCTTATGAACCAGCCGGGGCTTGCTGGGCTCGCATCACCATTTCTTCAGTAGTTGTCCCTATGATCTCATTTTTTGCGCTTCAATGGGACACATAGGATCCTCCCAATTGAGTCCTGAGTGGAGAATTGTTATAAGGTCCAACAAATTTGGAATGAACAAGAAGGTTAAGAAATCTTGAACTGGCATATCACACTGAATTAGGAAAAGTTACTGCTCAAGGATTAGACAGAGACACTGGTCTGGACAGATACTTCTGTTTGCGATACTCGACTTTAAACTTATAAGATGACCATTGCTTCAGTTCTTTATGGTTTGATAACTCAGATTTTGTAGGAATTGAAATAAAACTTACCCGAGAAACAATACCGAGTTTCTCTAGCTTCTTTACAGCGTCCACAACATCAAAATTGCACTCCATACCAAACTCTTCCTTGATGAGCTGTTCGCAACGTAAATCAAGATCCTGGAAGGATGATAAATACAGCAATATCATGAATCTTGATATGCCCAAGAGTTTTCATTAAGCCTACTAAGATGATGAAATTTGCCTGAACAACAATTGGAACATAAACATAAAGATACATTATAGTTATATATGCTTAAGAGCCTGTAAATATATAACTTGTGCAATCGAAGTCATGACTTCGATTGCACAAGATTCTCATAAAGCAAACAGAGAACTAGGAGATATGCTTACCTGTACAGTGGCCTTTCCTTGCTCCATCAAAATATAGTAAGAAATGATAACCTCCTTAACCTGCAAAATGTGTTCAAGGATACATTAATGGCAAGGACAAAGCTAGTGAAATCTATCAGGGATATAGTGAGGCTTCATACTTCTTGCTGGATCACATCATCGCACAAGTGAAGAAGTGTTCCTCTCCCACTATCAAGTTGCTTATCATACATTGACTTTGTGATCAAGTTTTGGTATGCAGCCATATTTGCTTGGAATCTGTTTGGAAAGAGAGAAATCCATCATGCATTAACGTAGTACCAGGAATTTCGTTTAAAAAAGTGTAGTACAAGGAATTTTTACCAAATTGGTAGAGTTAATATTCTGTTAGGGGTTGGCTTACATTCAGACATATATTAGTTATATTATTAATTATATATAAAGTAATGTACGAGCAAAAGAAAATGTTCTTGTTGGGTATTATAAATGAAATCACTTACCCGAAGTATATCTTCGCACAGTATCCAATCAGACCAGATAAGATAGCTGTGACAACCCATATGTCAGCCTTTGGCATTTCTAGACTGCCTATTAGAGTGACCTGAAAGGACACACTATTCAGATGGTTGAAGATAAAGTAAGCAGCAGCATGTTTTATGACGAAAGCATCAGTAACATACCAAACCAATCACAGCAGAAACTAGAAATGTAACCCAATCCATTGGTGTCAAACTAGGGTTCTTCTTCTCTGGCTACAACACAAATACATATTGATGAGTCATGACAGATACTCTAGGAGAGAATAAAAATGACAAAAGATGCTTAAAATTAAGTGTCGGTGCAAATTGTGATTCTGGAAATTTATATTATATACATTATTACCAGGACTAGCTCCATATCTGCCATCGGAATGTGCTTGAAGTGCTTTACAAATATGCCTCGATCTGGCTTACTTTCTGGGCTAGACTTCCTATAACATTAGGATCAGAATAAGCAATTATGTCAGCATGTCAACTCTGAAGATAAGAGAGAATTGAAGAAGGCTAAAGGAAATGATATAACCCATATCGATTCGCATACCTATACACCACAATAATCCTTTCAAATGTAGGCTCTTGAATTGTCATTTTTCTTAATAGATTCTTTATGCTGTCATAAAAGATGGAATATATTACACATTAGCAAATAAGATCAACTCTAATTTACCAAAATTCATGTGAAGGAAAGCCCGAATCTACAACCTCAGCTCCATTTTCTCTAGACGGACACGCTCGACATAGAGGTCTGGCTCTTCTACATCATCATTTATTCCATCAGTCTTCTTTGTGTCATTTCTTGACAGTGCTTGTTTCTTCGAGAACAATCTATCGATCCTGATATTAAAATATTGCATTGGTGATGCATTATCAAAGGAATAACCATTCACTTTAATCAAAAAAGGAAAGAGCATTGATATCAGCATGTTATACCTTGTAACTCGAAGCAATGACCTCCATACTCGAGAAATGATGACATCCACTTTTTCCATGAAGAAGTAGTCAGTTGTCCGATCAATTCCAATGCCCCGACGGAAGATAATATACTGTAAAAGATGTGGTTATTGTGAAACAACTACTAAAAACTATACTGAACTACGAAGGAATCAGGGGCATGCTAACTGGATGACCTTGCTGGCAATGGGTACCAAGCAAAGAATACATGTGAAAAGAAAATTAGAACAACAGAACAAATTCCCCACCTTTTACGTCTGGCCCTTAATGAAGAATCATGAGCATATTTAATAACAGAAGTAATTGTACAGTTTTAAGTAGGAAAGATGACTAGCAGAATGAACTACAGAGAATGCACCTACCTTATTCGCAAATGCTGGAAGGTTGTCATGCGGGTGCTCCCTAAAGTACCTTGTCAATAACTTGCTGTCTACCTATAATTTTTTCAAATAGCTAGTTGAAGCGAAGTGGATTGCAGTGTTAGCATAGATATTGGAATTTTTTAAGTGACTTCATATACCTTGGATTCATCAACCTTGATCGGGAGGTTTAGAAGATACTGACCAGACTGCGCTACTTCATACTCTTCGTCAGATAACAGCTTGAAGTTGCTCTTTTCCATAATCTACTTAAGACAATGAGTAGTTTTTCAACAGAAGTATTACAACATATTACTGTAATCTCAGGTACCATACTCAATAGGGTGGAAAGGTACAGAAAGTGGGCCAACCTGAAAAAGGTAGGTTAAGAAATTGAGTTCTAAAGTTTCAAGCTCATTGGATGTCATCCCCTGCTGCTCCAAACTCTTCTCGCCATTAACAGGATCGAATAAAGCATACAGTTGCTGTATCACAGCAGAAAAGTCAACAAACTTGACTAACTTGGACCGTAGACAATGAATAGAAGAATAGGTACAGACCATTAGATCATCAAACTGCAGAAGGTACCAAGCACGGATTGTGTACTCCACCCTCTTACATAGCTTCATGAACTCAGCACGATCATTCTCACGCTCTGAAGAATAAATCAAGGGTATGGCATGCATTATGGTGACGCAAATTAAACACACAGTTTGAATTACAAAATAAAAATTTATAGATAGTATCAGGATTAGCATGGAGAAATAAAGCAATACGTCTATTTATTATCCAATAAAAGTCACATTATTCACTATAAAATAATTTAGGATTAGCAGACGACAGAAACTACATTCAGGATTAGCAGACAAAAGAAAGTGTTATATTCAGTCTCTACAACCCATGCTTAAACTGGTACTCTGGCAGCTTTTAGGTGACAGGCAGTTACTAACACATAAAAAAAATTCTAAATACCAAGATTTATTGAGCAAAATACATTGTACTGATAAATTTTTAGTTAGATTGTCTCATGATGGCAACCGCAATAACTAAACCTTGATGAACGATAAGTTTTTTTCTGGCACCATATTTCCATCCTCAAGAGCTTATCAGATCAGTTATCAGAAGGTGTGACAGACCAGACTCGACAGAATAAGCCATGGTGTTTTCTTTAGTTCTTTACTCGGTAGTCGAGTGGAATTCAGAGAACTAACGAATCTGTGTCACAGACTCACAGTTCCCTCCAATGTGATTACAGGAACTCGTTCCAATTGACGCCTCCAGAAAAGAAAGAAAGGAAAATAATAATAATAAATAATAAAATGATCACACAACGGAGCAGAGACAGCGTTTCAGAGGGAGTGCTGTCAATCACAGCTAGCACGATCACCGCACCCCATCACAGTACGATCACCAAGAAACCCGTGATATCGGATCTCTTATCCTTTTTTTCCCATGGAAGGCGGTGGCGGCAATCTATCCAATTCCAACCCATCCACGGCAAATGTAGCCACGCAGCGCAATAGGAGCAGGATTATCCATCCAACCAATGCAAACCGAAACCAAGAAGAAAGCAGCATGCAGGCAGCGGCAATGGCAGGGCGATCGATCATAGATAGATACCGATGAGGTAGGCGAGCTTCATGACGAGCTTGGGCTTGAGGATGGGGATGACGGACTCGCGCTCGAGCCGTATCACCTCCTTGACCACCCCGTCCCTCTTGGCCTTCTTCATCATCGCCTCCGCCTCCGCCGTCGTCGCGGGCCTCGCTCCCGTCGTCGTCTGCGCCTCCATCAGCGGCAGGTCCAATGTATAGAGCGAGGAGGCGGCCGCGCGCGCGGGCGGGATCGGATGCGATTCGAGGAGTGGAACCGGGGCGAAGGATGGCGTCGGTTCGCGGGAAGACGGAAAGCGGCGATGCCGGAAGACTCCTGGAGGGGGGACGAGGACGGGGTCGGGGAGGGGGAAGATGGTGATGCTTCGCGCCTTTTCGCGGTGGCGCCACGAGGGGTGGGCCGGTTTGTTGGTTGGTTGGTTCCTGATTTGGCAGGGTGATTATAATATGTGATAAGTTGATAACCGTTGATTAACCATCATGAGCGGTTGTGATTAATTAGCGACGCAAGCTGTGATTCGTTGCGTTCAAGGAAAGGAACAGTTGATTTTAAGGCCTCTCATCTCTGTCCTTTATTTGGCTACCTCGATCGATGATATGTATATCAGATATGAAACACGCTTGAGTGTCATTATAGAAAAACAAAAGACTCTTTGGATCTGTTTTCTCTAAACATGCATAGAAAAAATAGCTCCCTTGCAACAACTGTAGCCATATTTTTTTTATATACATAGAAGAGCCGAGAAAAAAATAGTTCCTCTTATCTAATACAAGTTTTAAAAAAATATAATGGAAAACGTTTTGGCTAAATATTTTCTAAAACGGAGCTGTGATATCCTAGAGCATTAGCATTGGACACATGCTGCAGTTGGATACTCGTGGTACTATGCACGTAGATTGAGGAGGATAAGAGTGCAGCCAAAAAAGCTGGTTAGGTGGATAAGAGTGCAGCCAAAAAAGCTGGTTAGGAGCAAATAGATTTTTCACAAACATTAACGTCATGTTACAAGCAACATCCATTGATTTTTTTTGTATGTACCACCATTCTAATCAAGTCACCTGAAATGTTGATGCTATGTTGTATATGTTGTAAGGGTTGGGTTTTATATTAGCTGGGTGTGGTACATTTTAATTCAATTAGTATCAATACATCTCAAGGGCTATAGTAAATGCTAGAAACATTGAAGTCATGATCTTATATACATCTCAATGGTCCGAATGGATGGACCCATCATTCTTGCATCGTTGATCCAATACACACCAAACTTCATATACACAAACCAACTCTATCGGATAGATTTTCTTATATTCGATTAGAAAACCTATATCTCAAATCCAATAGGACCTAATATGTAAATGGTTATATAACGCGAGATGGGGATCCCACATTCAGTACACGATAACAAAACAACAAACACTAACATTCTAGGCAAATAAGCACGCCTTGCCATTAGTGCCCCTAAACCTTGAGCATACAAGATAAGAGATTGATTCTCCACTTGTAGGGCACCCCTTAAATAAACCAATATTAATCCTTAACTTGTGTGTTACCCATCTGATTTCCTATACACAAATTTGCTGATCTTCATTGTTGGAGTTAATCCATTTGACATGCACCTTTGGTGCCTTGCAGTGTCTAGGGCTTGCTGGCTTTAGAAGCTACTAGGAATTAGTAGTTATTGGGCTTTGGTTATGGCTATTCATTTTGTTACAAGGCTGCGAACATAATATGAAATTACAAAGTATACAAGATAAGGGATTGATTCTCCACTAGACATAGGGCATCTTTTTTATCAATATAAATTTGTGTCTTGTGTGTTACCCACCTACTGATTCCCTATACACAATTTGTTGATCTTTATTGTCGGTTAATCCATCCAACGTGAACCTTAATTTGGTGCCTTGCTATGTGTAGGGCTTGGTGGCTTTAGGAGCTACTAGGAATTAGTAGTTATTAGCTGTTGAGCTTTTGTTGTGGCTGTTGATTTTGTTATAAGGGTTGTACATAATATAGATAGTGATGCAACAAATAATTTATTTCTCTTCTTATAGGATTCAGTTCTCCTGCTCGTTGAAGGATACGCATATAGTAAAAAAAAAAAAAGAGAAAAAGGATGAACTAGCTTTCGGAGCAGCCGATGGTTTTTCTACAACATTGTGTTGTATAAAGCCAAAGCCCAAATGGTAGGACCTCTGTGGCATAACTTAGGCCTCGTTTGGCCGGGCTTCGCACCAGAATCTGTTTTTCTGCCAAAGGGGTAAAATGGAATGGCTCTTTTCATGAAACCCCAAAAAATATGCTCTCACATGCGTTTGGAACAGGATAGAGCTAAAAAGTGGCTTCTCCCGACTCCTTCGCTGGCCCCTAAAAACATGCTCTTATAGGTGAAGTTGTTTTTCCAAATAGTATACCAAAACGGCTTTATCTCCACTAGTAGAGTCATTCATGGAACTCAAACCAAAATAAATAGTTTCACCAGTAAAGTGAAACCCTGCCAAACGAATGATTTCTTACCCAATCGAGTACATATACAAACACTTCAATGCATCCCACAAATTATAATGGATTCTCTTTAAAGTGAAACCCTGTCACATCAGATATTTTGCAGAATAACATTTTCTTTCTACTTTCCAATTTGGAGTACCACACTACACTCACTTGAACCAGGGCATCTTTAGAAGCTAGAAATGGGAATTTTCCTGATGGGTCAAAACCCATAGATAGGTTAAGTATGATTTTCCCTAGTGTTTAGTTGTTTTCTTGTGTGTTTTTAGAAAATTAACAGGTTAATATGTACTTCCTCTGTTCGTTTGACCATAGCAAATTGACATCCACAAGGATGGACAACATAAGGCTTGCTGAGATTTCCCATAGGCTTGAGGATGGGGGGACTCGACGATACTTGGTTAGTCCACAGATGAACTGTTTCAAGTTGGAACCCCAAACTAAATGCTGGATGGTAAGTAAAGTACTTCAAATTAGCTGCTAGTTAAGTAATTTGTGGTATTTCGAGATTAACGACGACTTGTATACAGTCTTGGATCCCTAGTAGTATATATGTAGCAAGACAACACATTTGCAGTGATAAAGGAAAAAAAGAACTGCAAAATGGAACGAATCCTGTTCCCAGCATCAAATGGATCTCTTCTTTGTTTAGCTGTAGACATTGTTGACGTAGTAGTACAGGCCAGCCAAGGCAATGATCCCAGCGACAATAGCAATAGGCAAGGCTTTCCTGCAAAATATTATGTCAACTAAGTTAACTGATTAATTAGTTGTACAAATATTGCTGAATCTATGCGTATACTAATAGTGAATTGCTTTATGTGTTCGTTCTGTTTTGTGTCTCTGATTTAGGTATATTACCCCAAGGATTCCTCTTTCTTCAGCTGCTCCTTCCTTGCCTTCCTAACATCAGTGGCGTTTGCATTCTTAGAGACTGCCGGCTCGTAGGGTCTGAATCTTCTCTTTGGAGCTCCACAAACTGCATCAGCGATGTGGGAACAACAGATCAAAAATTGGAGGGAGCATCTTGTTGTTTTACTGTACTGATTAAATAATCGAAAATACTGGTTTATATGTATGATATCGTTTGAAGTTAGTGCACTCAGAAGAGTCCACTCAGCTGTAAATTTCGAATGGTGTCTGAAATAGTATGCAGTATCCACTATTTGATTCTTCTAATTGTTGTCATGAAAATGCAAGCCAGTTCTTGTGAGTTGCGACAAATATATATTCATGCTGGCAACATATGTAGCAGAGTCCCTTAAATTAGCACTACTTTACACAAGTAGTATATTCCAGTTTATTTGTAAGCAGGCACATGTTGTTCAAGTATGCATAGCTGCACAGACAAACACATGTTGTTCATTTTTCTAAAAAAAAAAAATTACGGAACAAACACTCCGTAGTCCATTTGTCATGCATTGCACGCGGTCAATCCTCGAAACACTTGGAAGTTACCATCATCCAAAACCAGAAACAAAGCTATTTGCAACGGTTGCATATATCAATCAAGTCAAGTGTAAAAAGAAAACAAAATCACCCAGATAAGAAGAAGAGGAGCCGAGGACAATGGAATGGAATTCATGTATCCTCCTCACCAGGGCAGAAGTAGTTGTCAGCCAGCTTGTCGAACGGCGTCCTGTCGTTGTAGATGTACCTGCAACAGCACCGACATCCAGAGACGAATCAGGCATGAACATAACAGCAACTGAGCATGCAGGCCAAATGCACGGCGAACCGCAGAGCAGGCGCTAGCTAGAAGCGGTTCATCTCACCCGCAGTCACGGCAGATGTAGGATTGCTTGGACGCGACCCGCATGGTGATCCGCGCCGCCGTGGCCGCCCTGGCCGTGCGCCGGGGCGCCGGCGCCGGCAGCCGCAGCGAGCACGGCGCGGCCAAGAACGAGGACCGGAGCGGCGCGGGCGCCGGCGCGCGCAGGAGAGACGACGACGGGGCCTGCAGGGCCATCGCTGCAGGCTAGGCTGCAACGAAAGCTCAGCTGAGAAGTGGCCGAGAATCGAGCGAGCGCAGCAGAGCAGGCGGTGGCAACTGGCGAGGAGGAGATAAGAGGGATGGAGAGGCGATTGGTGGCAGGCAGCAGGGCAGCTCCGTCGCTGGTTTTTCCTCCTCCTGTCCCCGCTTTTCGCTTCTTGGCACGAGCGTGCCTTGGCTTGGCGTTGGCGTGAGGTTGAGGCGGAGGTGCAGGTGCTGCTGGTCTCTGCTACTGCCACTGCCACTGCGGGGTCCCCTTCCTTCCCTCCCTGGGCCGTGTGGAAGCTGCGTGGCGTCCATGGTGACCCTTCGCTCGCTATCCCCTTTTCCTTTCCTCTGGACGCCCTCCGTCCGTCGCCACATGGCGCTCTGCGGCCTCGTGCATACGTGGACCTACCTCTCACCAAGGTGCCAAGGTGCCGCCAACCCAGCAGAGCTAGACCACATCCACACCAGCTGCTAAAAAAGTTGACGGGAATATACTACTTTGTGCTTTTTGGAGTTTTATTAGAAATCCCATTCAGACTGTTTTTTCTAGACTATGAATTTGCACATATCTTGTTTCAAAAGACTAGGGTCTATTTGGTACTTTGTTAGGCCTTTTAACCAGCTCCTGACGAAAAAACATATTTTTAAGAAAAAAATATGGTAGTTAATTTATTGAATTTCAGTTTCCTGCATCGTAATCTGTCTTCATGATTCTCCACGGGATTTTTGGAGGTCTTTTCATATTTTCCACAAGCTATTTGGAACATGGAAATTACTTTAACAAAAAGAAATACTCTTTTATATACTTCAAAAGAAGAAAATCTTAAAGCGATTAAACCTATATAGTCAACAAGCCGTGTGCACATGATTTAATAGGTAGTCATGCATGGTGCTCTAGACCTATATCTAACGACACAATATAAATTTAGGAACCTATGCTGAAATCCCCTTTAAAAGCTCCTCCCTCTGTTTGAAATTATAAGTCCTAATTTTCTTGTAGAGTTTAAATCATCTCAGTTTGAGCAAATTTTGTATACTAAAATAATATTAATAATAATTATAATATCAAATAAGTATTGTTAGATTCTATATTAATTATATTTTCATAGTACACCTATTTTATATCATAAATATTTATCAAATAAGTATCGTTAGATTCTTTATTAATTATATTTTTACAGTGCACCTATTTGATTAACTTTAGTCTAACTTAAAATACTTTGACTCTCCAACAAACTTGAAATGACTTATAAATTGGGACCGAGGGAGCATGTAACAACTCCCAAAGATTTTTTTTGAAATGTAAGAATAATTTCATAAGGATTGATCCATTTTCACACAAAAAAATTGTAAGATATCAGAATAAATCCCACAATCTAATAAGGCCTAATTCCTCGATGAACTTAGGGACCTATGTTGTAATTCAATGTAAAAGCTATAAAAATACTAAAAAAATCAATTGCACTATTATAGATGGCAATGATGAGGAGTATGGATTTTTTAGATAAGGGAACAAAGTTCCCACCTCTATCACCTATGGGTGGTACACATCTGAGAATTCGAATACAAACCACAGCCATAAGGCTTGCACACTCATAAGAGTAAAAATATAGTTTTAGCCCACCTAGTGAGCGTCACATAAGAAACTAGTTACAACTAAAACACAATTTGATTTCTGAACTTTCAACCAAACTTCGCAAATACACATTACGTATTTAGTTGGTTCTACCTCCACATGTGCAAGTCGCATAGCATAATTAGAGGGTGTTTTAGGACTGCTTTTATAAGTTTTGCTCCACAAACTCCATCGTAGAGCAGCTACATAAAATCTGAAGTTTGTGAAGCACTCTTTTGTTTTAGGACCGCTTTTGTGAAGAATCTTTTAGCATGAAGCTGAACCCATTAGCTAAAAAACATGGAGTGAAGCACTAATGTTTTTCAATTTATGCTTTGTAAATGCACTAAGGTTCTTCAATTTATGCTTTGTAAATGCTTTGTAAAAAACATGGAGTGAAGCAGTCCTAAAAAACATTTTCCCATTCAACTTTGTAAATGCACTAAGGTTCTTCAATTTATGCTTGCATTTTGTTGTGGTATGTCCTTTGGGTTGTAAAATTGTTGAATCCATTCCAAATGTTATGTATATCATGTATATGGCCTTTTCAAAGTTTTTGCTTTTGCTCTTGCAATTCTAGCTAGGTCATGTGTCCAAAATGTTGAGTTGGTAAAGTAAGAATAACCGTGGTTCTTTTAAGATGACCACCAATTTTATTACCAAATTTCACAAGGGAAAAAAATCAACTCTTAACATCAATCCAAGGCTCCTAATAACTTCTTATATAGACAAATAAACCCCACTTCATATGAGCTCATTGAAAGCAGCTTTGCTTGGAGATTGTCTTCCTAGTACTCCCTTTTCTTCTCACTCTATCCACATATTATAGGTTGACACTCTTTTGTGCCTCGACCATGACGATTTTTTTCTTCCAATAAATATCATGAAAACAAACAGCTTCCATGAGTCATTGGGGTTCCTTTTCTTGAAACTCATTGGGGTTCCTATTAATGAGTCAACGACAGTAGGTTTAAGAGAAATTTTCATTGGTGGTCACTGGTCCAATTTGCACAGCAAAATAATAATGGAAAATCGTGGAAGCAAAGCATTGTTCGCGTTAATCTGTTGGGCCGATTTGTACTCCTTTCTGGGCTGCTCACCTCCACAACTCCATTGGGCCAGAGCCTGATTACACCCGCTCGGCCCATTTCCGGTGCTACCGACTTCGTCCATGCCGCCTCCCCCGCCGCTGCCGCCTGCCGCGGGTAGGCTTCGGCGTCGGCGGCGTCGTCGTCCCCGGCTCTCCGCCCGCGCTGCCACCACCGACCGCCGCGTTGGTGTGGTACGTACCGCACTTCCCGTATCCCTCTCGATGTTGTGAAGGCCCTGGTTCGTTTGCTTTCGAGTGCTTGTAATTGCGGTTTGGTTTTTGCCATGATACGGCCGGCGCTCACCGTCGTTGTGGCGCTGCTGCCACTTCTGTCGGTTCCGGAGATTGGATTGGGGTTTCTATTAGGGTTGTTCTCTGCGCTGCGGTCTAATTCAGGGGCAGTGCTCGCCCTCTCCCCAGTGTTAGTCCAACAATTTGGGGGCACATGGGCAGAGCTCTATTTTTAAATCTGTTCTCCCAATGTGTACCACTGCAGCGTATGTATGAGCAGCCACATTAAGCCACAACTCACAAGTTTCCAGCCTAGCATACATGCACACAGCTATTATCATTGCAAATTTAGCACTGCAGAAATCAATATGTCCAGCTCAAGAACAACTTCAGAGCACACTCTTTCAGTCTTGATCTGTTGAACGCAACGCGAGCTTTCAGGTCAAAGGGTTCTTCTTCGTCTTGGTCGATCACCCACCTGAACATATGTGCCATCTGCGGAGAGCAGATGCAGCCGGAGAAAACAATGCGCAAGGCATCATCAGGAGGAGGCAGTTGGAATCACAGCAAGCATCTGGCTGACTTGTTTTTCTAGGCTGCACCAAAATTTATCACAGATGCTGCATGCGCGAATCCCATCTTCGGCAGCTTCCCGAGACTCAAGATTGGTCGGCGGTTGTGTGAGCTAGCTAGCACACTAGCAGCATGATCGTGCATGATTGGCAGCACATCAAAGGATCCATCATGTGCAGTGCTCATGTGCAGCTTCTTGGAGGAAGGATTCAGGAGCCTAGTTTAGTGACACCACCCTTGGGTAAGGCAGAAGGGGGCTTTGTTTATGGGCATTGCACCATGTGAGGCTTAGGCTCATTGAAGGAGGGCGTCGCTTGTGCTCATGTGCCCTGTCTCCCGTGGTGATCTTGTAGGCCTTCACAAAGCACAACTTGCCCTGTTCTTAATCATTTATTTTTTTTTTCAGCGCTTTCTTCTCTTCTATGCAATCCTTTTTGTTAGTTTTAGGACCACCTCCTTCTTGGATCTGGTACCCTCCGATCACTGTGCCCGTCCTGTCAAAATGATTAGTTTCAGAGACAGCTAACAACTGTGCTCAGGCTAGTGCGACTTTACATGTACTAGTCAGTATAAATGTGTAGCAGCTTCAGACCAAATACAGGGTGTGCATAATCAGAACCAGACCAGGTTTTCCAAAAACTGAATCCCACATGGAAGTTTCGTTTTTATAAGAAATTATGGGTTTATAAACACTCCAAATTTCCTAATCAGTTGTGAACTTTGCTGGATGTAGCGTTTGCTCAAGCGATGGAATGATATTTTGTCCCTGTTTCTGCACAAGAAACAAGGTCTTCACAAATGGTGATCTCTAAAGTCCAGCCAAGCTAGTAGCCTACTAGGTAGTCAATAGGACATGCAAGCATGGTGTGCGATGCAAGTTTTTAATCCAAAAAGTCGCCTGTACTTTGCAATCTTTCTCTAACTCATCGGGTTTTGAGTATACCAAACACCAATACAAATGCATCCCAATGGGAGGCAAGGAGATGGTGTGAGCTCACCAGTGCCCTGTGGTCCTCAGGACAAGATTTTGCTGTTGTACTTCACATAATATTATCTCGTCAAACTAGGAGATGTGTTAGTGGTGGACCTGTGGTCTGTCTATCTATGCATCATTGGAGGTTGTTAACATTATTATCATTGGTCAAGGATCATCACATTTAGCCACCACAAAAGTGCCAAGTGGTTTCGAAAGAGCTATCATCCTGGTGTCATATGTCAATAGAGTATAACGATGACACGATCACAAGATCTATGGACAATCATAAGAGCGTTTTTTGGTAGTTTGCTATATTACTTGATCTCTTCTCGTCAGTGGTTCTTTGACCGTGCAAAATGATGATCAATGCTTATGATTGAACTTCTAGTTCTGTGATGAGGTTTCATCAATTATCATATGGTGCTGGTCCTCAATTATGACAACTCATAATCCACACAAGTTTGCAATTAATGCCATGTACGATCATTTTGCTTAGTAGTTAGAAGAAGGTGGTGAGGCAGTGCTGTTTCATTGAATGTCCGTGTTCCTGTCCAGTAAATTATCCAAACCATAGGGCACTTTTGAAATGAAGGGGAAGAAAAATGTAAGAGTATTAGAGCAGTGTACACACTTGAGTCACATTGTAGGCCAGTGCTATCTTTTTTTTTTTTTCTCAGACCATGGAGGAGACCTGCATGTCATTTCATTAAGAACGTATACCATTGCTATCATACAGGAACACAGAAGTATCATACAAGAACACAGAACATATCAGTGTTCAAATGAATGATATATATAATGTAAAGTAGACAAGGGAATCAACGCGACAGAATATAATTCATGCTAAAATTTCTGTGGATTAACACCCCCCACCCCCCTTCCCCCCCACCACCACCATAGGATTCCACTGGTTCGATATTTATATTCAAATTCCTATTATTCCCTCAACTTTTTCAAGATCTCTATCTTCATTGTAATGAGAAACCTCCTTCAATGTAGTCAGGTCAGTTTGGATGCACATTAAAGGTCCAATTTATCCCATTTTGAGCTTTGTTATGCCTGGGTAACATATTTTAATTTACATTAAGACCAATTTTAAGAAACTGACGGGCTCATGTACTCTAATTTACTAGACTTGTGAGTACATAGGGTTCAACTAGCTAGTTGGGCTTGTGAGCCAATTACAAAAATAATAAATTTATATTTTATTTGTCAAAATTCAAATTAGTGTCCCTTGTCACGTCAAGGGAATGAAAAACACTAAGATGTCTATCTGGAGCAACCTTTTGAGGTAAAAGGAACTGCACCACCAACAGTAAATAGACCAATATTTGATAACAATTGACTTTTGCCAGAACCAACAAAACAAAAGTGGTATAAAGGAACTAAAATCATATCATACAATTTTCGTTGTAAAAGATACCATTGACCAAGTCATTATGTTTCATCACTCACCAGGTCAAGTTATCACAATGTCGTTGATCTCCTAATTAAATAATTACCAATCATGGTAATGTATATTTTGCTTCCTGGACTTCGTGAACATGCAGATTCTCTATCATGCATGTTTGTTGTGAATGTGAAAGAATAGTGACTAGCTAATACATTGTTTTGGCACTTAGTACATCAAACCAACCGCTCTTGGAACAGTTGGTTGTTGCCCTTGTTTTCCTCCCCCTTTCCTGCTTTTTTCAAGGATCTTCTGTCTCCTTCAAATTAAGCCTTGCATATTTTTTTCCAAAAAAAATCCATTGCATATATTTTATTGCTAGTTATTTCAACATGTGAGCCACTCAATCTAGCATATCCAGATTTTATTGATCTATCCACTAAACTACAAATCTGTCTTCTCCCTGTTACTGTGAGAATTGTCGTGTTAAGGAATAAATAAAAAAATATAAAACCTGACACATGTATTTGGATTGGACCAATTATTTCCTGCTTAGTGACTGCATTAGTTCTGTTTCCAGTGTAGGGTCCTAATTTTTACTGAGATTCTTTTTACTAAGAGAAAATTATCTATTGTAATTATCCAGGTAATAAAAATAACAAGTCGCATAATGCATAATGTGCAGAAGTTTGCTGATGTCAGGTTGCACTTTGTAAGAACCAAGAATCCAGTCTGCATTTCACGCTATGACATGAGTTGAAAACAGGTAATCTATGAGGCCCTCTATAAAGGAACACCTATTATTATGTAGCAGAAAAAAGCTAGACATCTGCAGAGCCCACTTGGATGGTTGGTTACGAAAAAGACTTACCTGGATCCACAAAAAAAAAGTCACAATAAAAGGCCTGACCTATTATGGGATTAAGAGTTATATACACACTATATCTTTGAATTTGTCATGATCTAGCCATGATCATGGTGTTTTTTTACCGAAACTTTCCATATGTCACCAATGCAACCTGAAAAGCACACACCCAAGGTCACGCTGTCACTTGTGTGTATGTACTATGAAGGATTTGCTAGGAAAAAAAAAAATCAAGAATCAGTTCAAGTTTGAAGTAGAAAAATTCAGAAAATTTCCAAACAGGTTGCCCTTGGATACCATCCTGAATGCCAAACCAAGTTGGACAAACAATTGGCTTGCAATTTCAGTGCCCAGTAGGGCTCCAAGGACACGAGTGTGTACAGTTGTATCAATATCTTGTCACACGGTGCGTTTGACTGCTACGGTGCTACCACCAGCACAGTTGCTTTGTTATCTGGATCATACCTTTTACAACTCTGTCTTTGAATTAGTATCAGAGCAACAAGTTGATTGGAAAAACATGAAAGATGAACATTTTTTTATGAAACTACTAGGCACAGTTTGTGATGCCAATTTGATCAGCTCGACATGCATGGCTAACAATCCCAGATCTTTCCCATGGAAGCATGCCAAATTTTTAAGTTTGTTTATGTGGACAGCTGGTGCAAACCTGACCTCATGATCTCTAAATCTTCTAGCTGTCTGCACTGACTAAATAAATCATCTGACATCTGATTTAACAGATTTCCCAAATAAAGAACCAACCAAAGTTATTATCAAATGATGTAACAGTGCAGGGAGCAGCATGTAGTTTAACCCCATTCTGATATATAATTTTATATTTTTCCATGATGAAGTGGGATCTGAGTGTGCTTGTGGGCATCGATGATTAGGTTCATATTTAAATCCCCAGCAAAAGTGTGACAGCTAGGACTAAGTGAGTAGCCATGTGTGTCATTCTACTTCTGAGCCTTGACTGGAATTAAGATGTTCCAAAACGGTCAGCTTAACATTCTAAAATGTTTTCATGACAGGAACCCACATAGCATCAACTAGAACCAGAAGAGACACACTTCAGGCATTAAAATAGCCCCAGAGAATAGGTCATTGGAAGGTCAGAAATGGTACTAGTCCGCTTATTTTTTGCCTGCAAATATTTCTGTCAAAGTCAGGCTTTGTTTGTGATCAGTTCAGATTATTGTGTCCATCACAGCCGTAAGCAGTCCATTTGACGCCTAAACACTGATAGTGCAAGAAGGAAACAAGAAACTAAACAAAAGCATCATACAAGATTAGCATTGCATATAAAAGTTCTTGACAACATGGTCAGTACATTCCTGGTGACATGGCCATCCAACAAAAAAAATGATATGGCTGATCAAGGTAACAATTCTACCCAGATTGGTCAAGGAATCAATTGGCTTTATTATTCTACACCTGGAAGGGCATCAAAGAAAATCTCTTATTTCTCACTAGAATCTGCAGTTGTCAGAAGGCCAGCTAAAGAAGGGCAAAGCTCTAAATTTCAGATGCGTACATACATAAACTAAAAATAAATCATGTTCCTGTGTTTGTACAGGAGAAGGGATCTGATTGATCAGTGGACCTAGCTACCAAGATTTTCTTGAAATTAAGAAGCCTCAGTTTATTTTGTTTACACAAGTTTTTTTCAGTATGATAGTACTTTTTGTAAAGTGGTAAAAACTAAGTAATTTTTCCAATTCATGCAAAATTCAGGACAATAAACTATACTTGTGTTTCCTTAAAAAAAGAATTATCAGTGTGAACAAATGTATGCATGGATATCACTGTCCTCAAGAGATCAGAGAAGGTGGTACCTTTCACATTCTGTCTACAGAAGTGATGCAACTTATACTGAAATCAGGTGACTCATCTGATAAGAATTTTGACTGTGTCTGCCAAGAAGAACACAGACAATTGCAGAAAACATAAAGGAGACACCAAAAGTTGAGGAGGCAGCCATATGAAGCTTTGACCCATAATAGATGCATCTAATCACAAGCTCCAAGACATGGCCACATGTGTAGGCCATTGACAGAAATGACTTACACACTACCCTGTGCTCTCTTCCCCATAAATTTGTTGCACTTGTTGCACTAGCACTACAGAGAGAAAAAAAGATCAAAAGGAATCACTCACAGCTTAGCTTCTTTATTTGCACTGTATCCCCTCCCACTCTATCAAACAAATCACTCAGTCACAGCATACATCCACACTCACTCTCACTCTAAAATATCAGACAACACCTCTCTTTCCCTCTCTCTTCCTCTCTCTCTCTCTCTCTCTCTCTTTCTCTACACACACACACACATAGACGTGTGATGAGATATATATAGGACATGGAGAGCAAGAGGATTTCACCTCAGCAACAAACAGTAGCTGCACCTGCACAAGAACAAGGCAGCAGTGCAGAAGCCTCTCGTCGATCCATGCCCTGGCACGGAGAGTGCACGCTTGCATGGATCTAACAATGTCAACCACGACGATGTCCACGCCCCCAGTGCTCGACCATGACCATGGTCACCACCACCTCGCCGTCTCCTCAACCTCATCCACCTCCACAGAATCGCCGGCGGCAACGGCGGCAATGCCATCGCCGCCGCCGTCTCTGCCGCCAACGATCCCGGCGTGCGACCCGCACGACGGGCCAGCGAGCCTGCAGCTCATCGAGGACCTGACCACCCACGCCGGCGCCATCCAGCAGCGCGTCCTCAGAGAGATCCTCGCCATGAACGCCGGCACGGACTACCTCCGCGGCTTCCTTGGCTCCACCGCCGATGATGCCTCCGCCGACGAGCTCGCGGCCACGTTCAAGGAGCGCGTGCCGGTCGTGGAGTACGAGGACGTGAAGCCGTACATCGAGCGCATCGCCAACGGCGCCCCCTCGTCGCTCATCTCCTCCAAGACCATCACCGAGCTCCTCACAAGGTACATACTGTCGTTGCACAACTTGTTCAAGAAAACCCCATCGGAATTCTGGTCACTCACGGCGGCGGTCCTGCAGCTCCGGCACGTCCGGCGGGCAGCCGAAGCTGATGCCGTCCACGGAGGAGGAGCTGGACCGCAAGACCTTCCTCTACAACCTCCTCGTCCCCGTCATGAACAAGTACGTACATACACACATGCGTGTCAGTTGGTTCAATCTAGCCCATCACTCCATGTCTCGATCGATGGCACACGCACGCACGAACGCACACGTGTGTCTGGGATGATCTTGTTGATGTCGGCACGTACGACGATATGCAGGTACGTGGAAGGTCTGGACAAAGGCAGGTGCATGTACCTGCTGTTCGTGAAGCCGGAGATCACGACGGCGTCGGGGCTGGTGGCGCGGCCGGTGCTGACGAGCTACTACAAGAGCCGGCACTTCCGGGAGCGGCCGGACAGCCCCTACACGCGGTACACGAGCCCGAACGAGGCCATCCTGTGCCCGGACAGCGCGCAGAGCATGTACGCGCAGCTGCTGTGCGGCCTCGCCCGCCGCGGCGAGGTGCTCCGCGTCGGCGCCGTCTTCGCCTCGGCGTTCCTGCGCGCCGTCAAGTTCCTCGAGGCGCACTGGCGCGCGCTCTGCGACGACATCCGGCGTGGCCGCGTCGACGCCGCGCGCGTCGCCGACGGCGCCTGCCGGGACGCCGTGTCCCGCGTCGTGGCGCGGCCGGACCCGGCGCTGGCCGACGCCATCGCCGCCGAGTGCGGCGGCGGGGCCACCGCGTCGTCGTGGCGCGGCATCGTGCGCCGGCTCTGGCCGCGGACCAAGTACATCGACGTCATCGTCACGGGCTCCATGGCGCAGTACATACCGCTGCTGGAGTTCTACGGCGGCGGCCTGCCGCTCGTGTCCACCATGTACGCCTCGTCGGAGTGCTACTTCGGCATCAACCTCCGGCCGCTGGACCGGCCGGAGGACGTGGCGTACACGCTGCTGCCCAACATGTGCTACTACGAGTTCATCAAGGTGGAGAAGGACGGCGAGGAGGTCCGGGACGGGAAGGTCGTCGACCTTGTCGACGTCGAGATCGGAGGCTACTACGAGCTCCTTGTCACCACGTTCACAGGTGAGCCACCCGTATGTACGTGCACATTTGTTTTTCCCCCATTATTAGCATGCTGCGTGTACATATGGCTGGATGCTTCTTGGTTCTTGCTTCCTTCGCTTCTTCGTATAGCTACTGTTCACAGGAGTATATAATTCACGATGCACTGGAGTTGACTGGAGGTTTGTTAGAGAATTCAATTGAACTCGTTAAAGGCTGTCGGATGGTGCCAAATCAACGGTGCAGACTGGCATACTGCATGATCGAGCGTCAAGCTAAGGAATTCAGTTGGAAAACTAAATAAATGTATGCTATATTATATACTAAATATATTTCCACAATATATGAAGCCATTTTTTTCTTCACCAGATCATCTCCGGGAATAGCTCAATCAGTAGAGTTAGAACTGTTCTTTAAACTATTTGACAAAATAGTTCCACGTATAGAACTTAAAACATGCTCTCAAAAGAACCCTAGTGCCTGAGGCGAAGCCAGGTGCAGCCACTATTTTTGATTTCATCTCACCTTAAACCATAATGAGAGCACTATTAAAAAAGGTTTTTTGAGTGAAGCCGTTTTGTTTTAACCTGTTTAGTGAAAACAACTCCAAACGACTTATGAAGTTTGTAGAAGCCGTGGGCTTGAAGTTGGTAGAAGCAGGGCAATATAAGGAGAGGTTTGATTGGCTCATTAGGCAACTTTCTGGTTTTTCTGCCTGAGTTTTTCCGTGCCACAGAAACTTAGTCCGTGGTCTCATCTTTGATAGACACAATTTTACATGCAAACTCATTTGAAAAACATACTTTTATTGCTTAATATTTTTAAACGCACATCCACTGTGTACCCATGTTTATGTGTTTTTATTGTAAAAGTTGGGATTTAAATTCAATCTAGAAAAGTTAATGAAAAAATAGGAGTGCATGTACACAGAAGACGAAACTTTTAGGGATTTGTCTTGTAGTGGACACATACATCCAAATTTGAAATTTTTGTGTGATTTTTTATAAAATGGATTTGAATCTTAACTTTTTCAACAAACCACGTATAGATACAATATGAATAATCTAGAAAAGTTAATGAAAAAATAGGAGTGCATGTACACAGAAGACGAAACTTTTAGGGATTTGTCTTGTAGTGGACACACATACATCCAAATTTGAAATTTTTGTGTGATTTTTTATAAAATGGATTTGAATCTTAACTTTTTCAACAAACCACATATAGATACAATATGAATGTGCATTGTTTCAAAATTTTGGAAGAGAAGTATATTTTCTAAATGAGTTTTCAAGTTTCCATCTATATATGCGTCATATTTTGCCATAGACGGGGAGGATGGGTTTAGGAACGCTACACTTCAATTCAGAAAAATACGGCAATCTATCTTACCACAATGCACCCAGACATGCCCCAAAACATACTGCTTTGCCGAGTGAAGGCTGTGCCCCATTTTGTGTGTAAGGAACACTAAGGTGTTTTTAAGCAATCGCTTTCTTGAAATGACTTGGTGCTTGTTTATATAACTGAATTTGGGGCTACGTACTCTTTTGGCTGAAAATGAAATTAATAGTATGCATGTTGAATTACTTTTTGGATGTGATGCCGCGCTAGCATGGTGGTTACCCTTATCCGGCCGCATGCCAAGATAAGTAGTGTAGGTGTCTCGGTTGAAAAAAAGATGAGTGCCTTTTTGTTTTGCTTTCTATCAGATGTTTATTTGGCTTTTTGCGGTCTACTCCTACTCGCTGTGTTCCTCTACTGGTGGACAGAAGTGAGTCTTGCTTCCCTCATCCACAGTATACTAACTGCATATTTTTATACGTCTCAATTGTTTCTTTATTTACTCTCGTATTTTTATAATTAAGCAATAAAGTTAATGATATTGCATACTCCCTCCATACTAGTAGTTTAAGTCACTTTGAACAAGACTTGGATCAAACATTGAGAATATAAATCATGAAAATCTTTTAAGTTCTTGAGTATAAAAATACAAAAGCCATATGAATAAATTTATCTTCGAAAGTCATACTTTCATAAAGATATAAATATATCTCTTCCCAGTAAAAGCTTTCATGAAAAATAAGAAGTAAAAATTATGCTTTGAAAACGGTATCATTGTCTAAAACGATTTCTTTGATCAAACTATTAGAGGTTAGAGGGAGTAAGTGCAAAAGGCTAAGCTTTTGTACCAATTTAAATGGTGTATGAATTCATGATTATCTCACCACAAAATATCCATTTTTGGCGGAAGCAAGGAAATAAATAAATCATATATATCTTAAGTTTACCAAGTGTTTCTAGTGCATTAGAAAAGCTAATTTTGTATGAGTGGTTATTGTTTGGGATCTCCCAGTTGGCCAATGGGGTGTCAATTCTTGACTCCCAGTCTCCCACTAGCTTTGTTCGATTGACAGTACAATCACGTTCACCAAATTATCGTTGACAGTACACTAATCCCAAAGGTAAAATAACTTTGCCTCCTAGCTTTCGTGTTTGCATTGGCAGTACACTCACTTTCACCAGACAAGGAGATATTAATAGACTCATTTTATTAGGCAGTTGATAAGAAAGGTCAGGCAGACCTGTGTCCACCTCATGCTGTAGGCTAAAGGTCCCTTTTCCTCCAAATAATATTTTATTTATCCCTCCAGGTACCAATGATATTTCCGTAGTACTGCCTCTTTTGAAAAGTTTTTAAAAACACTTTTTTTTCTGCTATTTTTCAAAAGAAATGAACTATGTGTCTGGAGATGCTGATGTAAATGCTGGTATCTTCTGAACATGATGGAGTAAAGAACATAGTACAATTCACCTCCTGTAGCAGTAGCTAAGGTAAAATGCTACCTAAAAAAAAAAAAAAAAATTGCCACAAGAAGTAGAGAAGATCCAAATGTGACATGTAAAAGAATGATATCCAGCCAATGCGACCTCCATCTCAACCCCCACAAACTTTCATTTTTCAATTTCATATACAGACTTGCATTTCCATGAATAAACTGAACTTTGCTCATCATTTGATGGATGATACCTCAAACAATGCCCCTGAAGAGAAAGTGATTAATGCAACGAATTAACATGCATATAGCGCCGTTGCATCTGCATGTGGAAATGCTCTACGCAAGTGTGCTAGTGGGGCACAAAAAGTCAAAGTGCCCATTATTGCATTGTAGCATGCACGGCTAGATATCTGCCCCCAACCAGTGGATTCGTCTGAAATTTTCTTTTTATTAGCGAACAACTTGCGTTTCTAATATAACTGAATATATATCACCTATTCCTTTATGGCTAGAAAAAAGTCAAAAACAAGAAGAAAAAATGATGCTAATTGTTGCTGTATTTAGGTGCATATGAAAACAATATAAGAATATTGTGACTAACCGTGAGGGGTGTGTGTGTCCTTGCATTGGTGGTGCATGCAGGTCTGTACCGGTACCGCGTGGGCGACATCCTGCAGGTGTTGGGGTTCCACAACGCGGCGCCGCAGTTCCGGTTCGTGCACCGCCGCAACGTGGTGCTCAGCGTGGACACCGACAAGACCTCCGAGGACGACCTCCTCCGCGCCGTCACCGCCGCCAAGCGCCTCCTCGCGCCGCTCGGCGGCGCCATCCTCTCCGAGTACACCGCCTACGCCGACACGGCCTCCATCCCGGGCCACTACGTCCTCTTCTGGGAGCTCACGCCACCACCGCCAGCATTGTCGTCCGGCGACGGCGGCGACGACGCCGTGACCCGCCGCGTCATGGTGGCGTGCTGCGCCGAGGTGGAGGCCGGGCTGGACGCCGTGTACCGGCGGTGCCGGAGCCGCGACCGCTCCGTGGGGCCGCTGGAGATCCGCGTGGTGTCCCCCGGCGCCTTCGACGCGCTCATGGACCTCTGCGTGTCCCACGGGTCGTCGGTGAACCAGTACAAGACGCCCCGCTGCATCAAGCACCCCGACGCCATCGCCATCCTGGAGGCGCGCGTCGTCGGCAGGTTCTTCAGCGACACCGTGCCGCACTGGGAGCCCTTCAACGTCGTCGACACCGCCGCCACCGCCACGGACGCCGCCGCCGGCAGCTGAAACGAAATAGGGTGCGGTGCGGTGCGGTGCGGTTTGCACAAATTAAACGACAGCTTAATTAATTCGCTTATTATTATATAATATATGATATGATTACGTAGATATATGATTGTACGTCCATGTGCATGTGTCTAGTGTGATGTTCAGTTCACAGGATGTGGAGGGGGTGAATCGTGATGCGTGCGTACGTGTTTGTTACTGTAGTGTATGTGTTGTTCGATTGCATTTGAGATTGATCATGCATTTGTTTATGTAGAGGTGCAAATTGATGAGTGTTAGGTGCACCTCTAAACCTCTTTAGTTTAAATATTTACTAGCAAATATGCCCGTGCGTTGCAACGGGATCATGTTGCATGATCACTTAGACAACCTATGGCTAAAAGATTTATTTTCAAATATCATGTTATGCATTTGAATTCACTTTGGATCAGACTTTGTAGAATTGTTGCATGTCTACTGGCATGCTACCCTAACTTATATGGTATAGGATAGGGTGATAGACTACAAAAACACTTTGTTGGTCATAGGCAATATCGGACAAGAAATATCCTCTTTTAATATTAAAAAAATAATTATATTCATACGTTTCCATGGAATCATTAATCTTTTATTATAGTTTGTACCTCAAACACGCCATCGATTTATCAAATTTCACCGAAGTACCTGCTTCCTCTGAAAAAAAAGAATACACTTCTATATGTATTTGTTGATTGTTGCAATGTTTAATATGATCTAATTTTTTGAGGTAGAGATCAAATGTATTGCATATATCTAATCTCTTAACAAATTATTTTGTAAGAGTTGTTGCACCTGACAAAATTGATTTGTCAAATTTGGTGTAGATCTAATCACTTGACATGGTAGTTGGTTTGTATTTTTTCTATTAATAACTTACTGCAATTAACGTGGTATACCTAGACTCAGGAGTTGGAGCATTATCTTTAGGTCCGTTAAGTCATATCTAAATTAAATTAGCAAGTCTAGCAGCGGACATATCTCAACATTATTTATAAATAGGCGATATATAGTAAATTAAATTGGCAAGTTTATTGGCGGACATATCTCAATTTGTAACATATGCGAGAGTTTTATTTATTAGTCTTTCCAACCATTAGAATGTTGTGATGTAAAAAATTTGAATGCGTTATTCATGATATATACAAAAAAACTTCAAAAAACATTAGTTGAGCTTATGTAGAGCAGTGGTAAGCCTTAGTGCTTGGACCTTGGAGACCAAGGTTCAAATTCCACATGCTGCAATGTGTTTTTGGCTTTTTTCATGCCTGCACATGTGTGTTCAGCTGGGTGGGCCTGTGCATGTGCGTTCGTGGGGCTGGGTGGGCCGAGGCCGCGAGTGGCGGGTGGGCCGGAAAGGGAGCACGGATGGGCTCGGACTGGTGAGTGAGTGGGCCACAGCTAGTGGACTAAACAGTTAGGCAACCTTTGAATGGGCCAGACGAAAAAAGTGGCAGAAATTTTACCTCTTTATTATTAGGTATAGATACTACTTTTCAAAAGTTTTGGAGAAATAGTATAAATACTTGAAATAAAAGAGGTTTAGAAATGCTAAAAGGTTACCCTTTTGCACCTCTATTTTATGTCATCATCAACTGGTCATTGACTCACTGGCAATGTCATCGATTGTTAGCGAATACTATTCAGCATAATTCTGCCTGCTGGCCTCTCTTTTTAATCCTTATGTTTTACTTATGTACTCTTCCAGTTTCAAAATGTAAGTTTCACTGAGTCTGTTTCTTTTTATTTTTCTTTAATACGTAAAAAGATTACGATAGAAAATTTAACCAAACAAACGACGTGCCTCAAGAAGCACCCTAGGAGGTTGCCAAACAGTCTGAGGCTAGACGTTCCTAGCATACGAAATTAAGTTCTAATATTACATACAAGGTATAATACAACCAAAACTGCAGTAGTGCTACCTAAGAGCTAGCGTGGCCTTGCGACGAGTCGTTGTTTGAAAATGAAAAGCTGTAACATGTGCATGGGTCAGAGTGTTTTAATTAGCTTTCCTAAACACTCAGGTGTTGTTTTGGTTAAACCCAAAAGCACAAGTTTGCACAGCAAGCTGGAACTGGGAGAGATACCCAGGTACTTTAGTCTGGCCGGCAAAAGTGTGGGTTGGGCCGTCTTATTTGGACCTAGCCTATAGTCTTCCAACCGACCTGGGGGGGGGCGTGGTTTGGTCTCCGACTTTTTTTTTTGTTACAATACATCAACTCGGGTAAGAGCAACTCCAGCAGAGCCCAACTTAAACTTCCATAGCTAAAATGTGACTCGGTCTAAAAAAACTACTTTAGCAGGACCTCTACTTGGGACCCTAAATTTGATTGAGCCCCAAAATCATTCCCTCAGGCCCAATTCTTATTGGCCCAAGCCCCCATCCCCCATCCGAATATTTCCTCTCCGCGACGCACGGAACCGCCCATCTTCACCACGAGCACAAGCGAGACGCGCACGCCTTGTCCGCGATCGGGCGGCCGCTTCTTTGCTAGCACCACCCCTCCACCGTTGGCCCGATCCTACTTCCGCGGTCATGGCCTCCCAAGCTAGGGCTTCTATAGCATCTTGATCCGATTCTTGCCCGACTTCTCGGCGGTGGTGATGAGGGAGACTCCTCTTCCCCACGGTGTCTGCCTGACTTCTTCCCCCACGGTGGCTGCCCGACTTCTTCCTAGTGGTAGCAAAGAGGGAGACTCCCTTCTCCCACGGCACCTGTGGCTTCACGACCGCGACTCCCCTTCCCAACGGCGCACTCCTCTCGGTGGCGGCCGCAAAATCAACCTATGTCTTCGTTGGCCGAATTAGTCTGACACATGGGTTCCAGATGTTATTCCTTACTCAAATGACTTTGAGGGCTTTATTTTGGGGCTATTGTTGGAGTGCAGTCTAGAAAACTAAGTGTCGATGCGGGACTAAGACGGTCCCCTATCGGCATAACTCTTGCCCAGACAGGGCCGCAAGACAGAAGCAAGAGGACCGATTACGAGTAGATGACGTCATATCCTAGTTAGACAGATAGAAAGTAACTCCTGTAATAGGAACAGAACTCTCTTTACTAGTCCGACTAGGATTAGAACCAAAGCTCTGGCTCTTTTCTCTCATAAAAAGGAGCCAGAGCACCCTCTTTGTAATAAGCGAACAACAACGCACAATCATACATCAATCCAACGCAAAAGGCCAAGGCCGACTGGAGTAGAGCTTTTACTCGACGACGAGGACTCGAACCAGGATAAACCGAGTGTCTCTTGCGTAACCGCCGAGTTCTAGTATTCACTGAGATTCGAATCAACTGCTACGGGAACCCCGTGGCAGGCTATTGGTGGCTAAACACCGACAGCTAGCGCGCCAGGTAGGGGGTTTCGGCAGATTCGACATCAAAGGCTCAATGGACCTGCACACAATGCTCTTCCCAAAGGGCTCAGTCTTCGTCTTCGGAAGCTGGATCTGCGAGGCAGACGACTACGGAGCTCTCCATGGTCGGCTACTTCAGGAACCTGAACCGGAGACACGAGAGATTTTTTCAAAACTCAAGATAACTGAAGAAGAAACCTCAAGACCAAATCTACTAAAGACGCCGAGTTGTTTCCTCTACGGTCTCGACAACATGGCAAGAACATATCGAAAGATTATCTAAAGGACGATGGAATCTAATGATCTCGTTTCAAGGAGCACCTCTAAACAAGATAAGTACCCTACCCTCCTCCCTTTTCAATATGGAAGATCTTTAGAAGAAGAAGAATCCGACTACTCGCTCAGGGCATACAAAGAAGTATTCATGATCAGGCAACCCCTGGTACCACCAGTTCAACCCAACTACAAATCTTCGGAAGAATCAGAAGCTGATATCCCACCAGACTCCATTACAAGAGAAGGAGAAACTGAGAGCCAAAAGGCAGCAAGAGAAAGAAAAAATAGGAAAAAAAAGAGAAAGGCAGAATTGAGTTCAAGAACGTAGAGAAGCATGGCGCAAATACGAAGAAGAGTTAGCCAAGTACAATGAAAGAAGAGCCGAAAAAGAAGCCGAGGAAAGGCGAGCCACAGCAAGGGACAGACTTGACCCCATCAACAAAATACAGGAATTTATCGATGAAATCGACGCCATACAACGACCAAGTGAAGAGCAAGGCAGACTCAGAAACCTACTCAGAACTACTGCACAAAGGATGCAAGACGACCGAGTACCTCCTCGTCGTATACCTTCCGAACAAACAAGTCAAAGAAGTCGGAGAGTTTCTGCATTCGAAAGGTTATCTGTTCCAAATCACAGCAGAAGGACTCAACCACATCATGACTGGGCTGAGAGAACAGGAGAAAACCGGGAAAGGCTACCAACTCCTCCTCAAAGCCCTCTCAGATCTATTACAAGATACAACAGCCAAGCAGATTCCGACTACAAACCAGAGAAAGTACCCGACAGATTCCCCTGCTTCGCGGGAAGGCTACTCACGGTCAGACTGCCTTATAAATTCAAACCATCAAATCACTCAAAATACGACGGCAAGACAAAACCAATGCAATGGCTCAGGATCTATTCCCAATCAATAGAATTAGCCGGAGGAGACGGCGACATCAAAGCACTATTTTTTCCAATGACATTAGAAACATTACCATTACAATGGTTCGACAAATTACGTCCAGGATCAATCAAAACATGGGGGGATCTTCAGAATGCTTTTTGTGAAAATTTTGTGGGGATACTCATACACCCAATAACACAGGCCGAGTTAAAAGGTTTAAAACAAAATCAAGGAGAAAAAGATGATTACGGCAGAGGAGAAGACGCGGGAAAGATTCCCAGACAACAGAAACAACCAAGATAGAAGAAGCAACTCAGATAGAAGAAACAACTCGGATAGACAAGACAGCTCAGGGAGATGGAACAACTCAGATAACAGACAAGAGTACCACAATAAGAAAAGATATTCGGACAACACGGTGGCCGCCACCGAAAGAAAGAAATTCTACCCAGCTAGAAAATTTGAAGAACTCGAGAAAATGAAATGCATCTATCATCCAACTGGAGTTCACCCAATGGGAGAATGTCGAATATTCCAGGAAAGATATATGAAGAAAGACAGACAAGAAAAAGAAGAAAACAGAGAAAAGAAACAAGAGGATGATCCAGCAGACAACGGGTTTCAAAATCCAAGAGCAACAGTAGCAGTAATATTCTCAGGGGTCCCTGGTTCTAGAAGCAAACAAGAAGACAAACTAGCCTGGAGAACAATCATGGCGGCAGAACCAGCTACTCCCAGGTATCTAAATTGGTCACAGTACCCGATACAGTTTTCACGCGAGGACCAGTGGACAAGCGTCGGAAACGCAGGGCTATACCCACTAGTACTCGGGCCAACGATTGCAGCCATAACAGTAACTAAAGTACTTATTGACGGAGGAACATGACTCAACATCATATTTGCAGACACACTACGGAAGATGGGGCCAGAATTCTCAAAGATGATTACACCAACAAGTGTACCGTTCTATGGAATAGTACCCGGAAGGCCAGTGATGCCCCTCGGGCAGATAACACTACCAGTAACATTTGGAATTCCTACAAATTATCGTACGGAACTCATCAAATTCAAAATCGCAGGTTTTGAATCATCATATCATGCAATATTGGGAAGACCAGCATTAGCAAAATTTTTGGCTATATCACACTATCCTTATCTACTACTTAAGATGCCAGGACCTCACGGAGTACTTACCCTCAGAGGAGACCTGAAACGTGCCTATGAGTGCGACGTACAAGCCATACAGATATCTTCAAAAGTTCAAGGAGAAATCAACTCAAGAACAAAGCTGAAGTAAACGCAGAAGAATTGAAAATTCCAGCCAAAAACAAGTCATCCTCACCACAGCTGAAGGAGAGGGCACCAAAAAGATTGATCTAGGAACTGGCGATCCATCCAAAACAGCCACTATCAGTGCACACTTACCTATCAAATAGGAACTCATGCTCACCAACTTCTTACGGGACAACAAAGACATATTTGCTTGGAAACCGGTGATATGCCAGGAGTCCCAAGGGAGTTGGCTGAGCACAAAATTGAAGTCAACAAAGGAGCAAGACCAATCAAACAGACGTTACGACGCTTTTCACCTGACAAGAAAGAAGCAATAAAGAAAGAAATAGCCAAATTACTGGCGGTCGGTTTCATAAGAGAAATTTTACATCCAGATTGGCTAGCTAACCCAGTTTAGTACACAAAAAGAACACGGACGAGTGGCGCATGTGCGTTGATTACACTGATCTCAACAAACATTGTCCAAAGGACCCGTTCGGGTTACCAAGGATTGACCAAATAGTGGACTCAACAGCAGGAGCAGCTTTATTATCTTTTCTAGACTGCTATTCAGGATATCATCAGATTGCACTAAAAGAAGAAGACCAAAGCAAGACTTCTTTCGGAGCATATTGCTACAAAACAATGTCCTTCGGACTCAAAAACGTAGGAGCAACTTATCAAAGAGCAATCCAGACTTGTTTAGGAGATCAAATCGGAAAGAACGTGGAAGCATACGTAGATGATGACGTCATCAAAACAAAGAACTCGTATTCTCTAATAGAAGATCTACAACAAACCTTCGACAATCTCAAAAGATGGAAGTGGAAACTCAACCCAAACAAATGCGTATTTGGTGTATCATCAGGACAACTACTCGGATTTCTAGTCAGCCAGATAGGAATCGAAGCAAGTACAAAACAAATCAAGGCAATAAGCGATATGGGCCCACCTGCAGATATAAAAGACCTACAAAAATTAACAGGTTGCATGGCCACACTCAACAGATTTATATCAAGACTCGGAGAAAAAGATCTACCTTTCTTTAAATTACTAAAGAAGACGGATAAATTCACCTGGAACGAAGAAGCACAAGAAGCTCTTGACAAATTAAAAGCATACATCAGCACATCTCCAGTACTAGTACCACCAAGGAAGGGAGAAGATCTCATGCTCTACATCACTGCAACTACTTTAGTAATAAGCATAGCCATCATAGTTGAAAGAGAAGAACAAGGGCACGTTTACAAAGTACAAAGGCCAGTCTACTACATAAGCGAAGTACTCACAATATCTAAAGTGAGATATCCGCACGTGCAAAAACTACTCTACGCCATCCTAATAACATCAAGGAAGCTCAGGCATTACTTTGAAGATCACAAAATCATCATCGTAACAGATTTCCCACTCGGTGATATCTTAAGAAACCGAGATTCAACTAGACGAATCTCAAAATGGGCAGTTAAACTCGGAGCACTCAAGATTGAATTCACTCCAAGAAAGGCAATCAAATCATAAACATTATCCGACTTCATTGCAGAATGGACTGAGATACAGTAACCCACTCCAGACGCCATCCTAGACCATTGGAAAATGTACTTTGATGGATCTTTGAAACTAGGAGGGGCAGGAGCTGGAGTACTACTTATTACACCAGACGGAAAATAATTCAAATATGTTCTACAAATTCTATGGCAAGCCACTAACAACGAAGCAGAGTATGAAGCTCTCATTCATAGCCTACAAGTTGCAACATCGCTAGGAATCAAAAGACTACTCGTCTATGGAGACTTAGCGGTAGTTGTCAACCAAGTCAATAAAGACTGGGATTGTACCAAAGAGAACATGGATGCTTACTGTGCAGAAATACAAAAACTTGAGAAAAATTTCCAAAGCTTAGAAATTCATCATATACTATGAGACTCAAATGTCGCAGCAGATGTATTAGCCAAAGTTGGCTCAAATAGAGCAAAAGTGCCAGCAGGAGTCTTTGTCAAGGAACTAACCAAACCCTCAATCAAAAAGACCAGCGAGGCAACACCTGAAAACAAGTCAAAACAAGAGCAAGTCTTAACAATCAACTCGGACAACACAACTTGGATGCAAGTATTCATAGACTACATCAAAGAAAAGAAGTTGCATGATAACAAAGCAGAAGCAACTCAGGTTATCAGAAGAAGCAAAAACTACGCCCTGGTAGGGAATAATCTCTACAAAAGAGCAGCATCATCAGGAGTACTACTAAAATATGTTCCAACATCAGAAAAAAAAAGAAATATTACTAGAAATACACTCAGGATGCTGCGGAAATCACGCATCTTCAAGGACACTAGTCAGAAAAACATTCCGATCAGGATTCTATTGGCTAACAGCACTAAAAGATGCTGAAGAATTGGTCAGGCACTGCAAAAATTGCTAGATGTTTGCAAGACAAGCACATGTTCTAGCTCACAATCTGATATGCATTCCACCTGCATGGCCGTTTTCATGCTGAGGGCTTGATCAAGTTAGACCACTCAAGAAATCTAAAGGAGGATTCGAATACATCTTCGTGGCCATTGATAAATTTACCAAATGGATAGAATACAAACCTTTGGTAAAATACAGCTCGGCCAAAGCACAAGAATTCATCCAAGAAATAATGCACAGATTTAGGATGCCAAACAGAATAATCACAGATCTGGGGTCACCGTCTACGGCTAATGAATTCAAAAGTTTGGGCACGAGGATTACGGATTCAAGCATAGATTACGCGATCGGTCGCTCACCCACAAGCAAAAGCAGACAAGTCGAAAAGGGCCAACGGCCTAATCTTGGCAGGATTAAAACCAAGACTATATGAAGATCTCAAAGATTATAGATCAAAGTGGATAGACGAGCTACCAAAAGTAGTCTGGGGCCTAAGAACTCAAATAAGCAGAGCAACTGGCTACTCACCGTTCTTTCTGGTATATGGATCAGAAGCCATACTACTGTCACACCCGGTTTTCCAAAGAATACCGAGCGCTAACTATATGTGTGCCCAGGATGTCCACACAACACATATAGCAACAAAAATGGAGATTATCAAAGACAATGCTTTATTATATATCGAAACATATTTACAACAAAGCTTACATCTATTACGAGCATAGCGGAACTATCCTTAATCTTCTATCTTTGGGTCTCCATACTCCACGAGGGGACGGTTGGTAGGGGAAAACTCGCCTGCTTGATCTTGAAATAGCTCGAGGAAACACCTCACTTGAAACGCCATCCGGTACCCATCGGGATTTTGTTGATTGTAAAGCAAGCGTCGGCGCACCATGCTCAAACAAGCATAACATGAGGGGATGCAAGGCTCAAAAGGCTAGACACGGCTGAACTGCGGTTAGCACTTTTAATTGGTCATGTTTTATTATTATACCTGACTTCCTAGGTTATGCTTAGCACCCCAAGTGAATATATATAATTATCATCATCAAGGATTAATCATCATCATCATCCATAACCTCCACCGAACCATCTATCTCGAAAAGGATCCAGGCCGCTCGTGACCGTGAGCTCGGCTGATATATCAGTTTTACACTCTGTAGAGGTTGTACACTTTCACCATGAGTCGTGTTACCCATATGCCCGAGGTGATCAGCCTCTTGACTCACTTCCAAGGTAAGTCGGCGGGGGTTCACTACGAGGCCTTTCCAAAGACACCCTAACAAGTTAGTAGCCGTGAGGTTTCAGCGACTAGGCGAATGGAGCCCCCTTTAAGACTGGTGCACAAATGACCGCAGCCAAAGCAACACATCTTGACAGGGCAAGAAGCCATTCTGCAACCTAGGCCCCCCTCTTGCGCCTTTCGGTAACCACTAACAAGCTAGAGAAATCTAGTTACTTAGCCAAGACCGAGCCATATAGTCCTCATGGTTGTGCGGATGTCTGGGTGGCCGCTTTAAGATTGAGTCCTTATGGAGGGCCGACTAGAGCACCCAACAGGCCCAATGCTCTAGCCCCCTTCTGTCCATGTTGCTCAAAAGCAACACTTTAACCATCGATTCCATAAGTCATCATTAATCAGAATTAACATTATAAGGTTTGGTGATTGCAAGCTAAGCAAAGCTATCCATATGCATCAACCCAGGGTAACAAGGAACATGGTACAAAAGTACTAGGTAAAGTCCTTAGGGGTTTATCATATTAGACACATGCATATGAAAGTGATTAAATGGTTATTAGGTAGCAAATAACTCATGTTACACTTGCCTTCCAAAAGCAGGACAAACTTTCCATCCTTTCCTTCCGGATCATCCTTGCACAGCTCCACCTCTAATGATAGCATCAACCAGCACAAGCATCTTAAACAAACCTAGAAACAATACACCAAGCATTATAAAAGAAACACATAACAGTTTGAAACACGTAGGACTTATAACTATGATCGCTTGAGCGCAAAAACAACCAAAAGGAAAGCCGGGATTAAAGGATGCGAGAGTTGAAAGGTATAGATGGAAATGGTTGGATTTAGGTGAGCAAGGTGGGTTTTGTACTAGAAGGAGCATACACATCAGAACAATAAGGGCTGGTTATTTGTATAGGTTACTTGGGAACATGTCATTATCAACCAATGCACAAGGGTGGATTCAAGATAAAGGGAAAAGATTATGGAGAATGGTGCACCGGTTGAGCATACTCGACGGTGGATAGCGGCGGGTAGCGATGGTCGTGAACATGATAAGTCAGAGACACATTGCACTAATTAGCTTGGATTGGAACAAGTTAGGTGATCATGTGCAACCGGAGACAGACATTCATGTAAGAGGACTCGAGTGGGAACGCGGGCGGATCATCGAGGCATCTCGGACTTGCACATCGGTGGGCAGCGGTAGTTATGATGAGTGGTTGCATGGTTATCGAAAGGACCAAAGGGTGATATCTTTCATGGGGTTGCTAAGTACTGTATGTACTATGTTGTGGCAACTGGACATGGTGTTTTCGCCGGTGGATAGTTGGGGAACGAGATTGCAAGATTGTATGGCGTGGTTGTTGGCATTGCAAGAGCAGCGACATGATGATATTTATATATTTGGTGATGTGGTTTATATAGACAAGACAACTTTAAGATATGTGTGTAAGTATATGATAAACTCTATGGTTGAAGGGCTTGATCACTGGAGTAGCGAATCATCGAGAACGCGCATGCCAACCGGCATCAATGCGGCTGCGGGGCAGCAGAGACAGCGAGCACAAAACTAGATAATATCTCTTTCGTCTTTGATGATATGACCATGGAACCTTGCAGAGGTGTGTGCAAGTATGTAAATGATAGTCTAGCCAAAGGATACATATTGGGGTTCAATGGATCAACGGGAACGCCATTGCTAAAAACAAGGTGGGTGCTGTTTGGACAGCAAGGGTAGTGGACGCTTCGGCTTCGATATCTCGGCCATCGGAGATTGCATAGCCGAACCAATTTGTGGGATCATGTGCAGAGATGTCATGAGTATGTGGGTTCAAGGGATAGTGTATTTGGGCTGTGGATTAGCAAGGAACGCCAACACGACTCAGAGTTACAATCTGCCAAGACAGCAGGAGCAGCGGGTACGGAGACGGCGATATCTCTAGTTTCTTAACTCCTATGGCGAAACCATTTTACAGAGGTGTGTTCAAGGATGTAATCTACAACTCCACCAAAGGGATTGATGATTGGAGGCACGAAACAGCGAGGAACGCCGATTCCGTGAATGACAGCAAATCTGCCCACAAGGACAGCAACACATACAACGGGTAATCTTCATCGGGGATCAACCATACGTCATCTACGGCACTTGGTATGCAGCGAGGAACACAAGAACAACGTGGGAATGATGAGGGAGGGTTCTCACCATGGGGATTGGTGTGGTGGAGCAAGGAGAGGCATCAACGGCGGCCGGTGACGTTGATCTAGTACATCGGGGCATCCTTCTCGCATTGCGGTTGATCGGGGCAGCCATGGGGGAGGATGAGGAGCTGCAGGGGCGTCCCTCCTCTGTCCTTGACGTGGGGAATGAGGGGAGAGGCGTGAGGGGGCTGTTGGGGTGGTATATATGAAGGAGAGGTGAGGGGAGACCAAGGGTTGGAAGCCAAAGGGTCTTGCTTTGATATTTTGATGCCTTGCTTGATATTTTTGTGGGAGATTGAGAGGCTCCAAGGGGCTGACGTGGGAGAGGGTAGAGGAAGAGTTAGAGTGCTGGTTGGGCTTGGTGTTGGTCCACTAAAGAGAGGAGGATGTTTGGGCTTTGATCCGAGGCAAGAGTTAAGGCATGGTTTGGACCGGGTTCGGCCCGAATCGAGGATAGAGTTATAGAGTAGGTTACTTGGAGTATTTTTGGGTTGTGGGCTTTGCTTGAGAGGGGATAAGGTAGATGACAAAGAGTCCATGAGGGTATTGCCAAAGGTGAGGAAAGAAGAGCAAGTCCAAATTGAGATCAACTTGAGTGCCCGATATTCGAAAGTGATTTGACTTGAACGAGGTGATGGTTGAATGGTGTGAGCAAGAAGAGATATATAGATTGGTCACCTAGCATAGACTTTAGGCTTTAGAGAAGACTCAATCAAAAAAGATTAGGAGCTCAAATGTAAGGAAGAAAGGATAAAAGAAAGGGGGGAGCAAGGGTATGACTAGTTAGGGTTTTAGAGAGCATGAGTTTGGATGTTTGGCAAGATGAATGGTTGATGCTCCATCAGGATTTTTAGAACAAGGATCAAGGATCAAGGTGTATGGATTCGAAGGATTTCATCATGGGTTTGAGGTTATGGAAACATGGTCAAAGATCAAGATAGATTTTCTTTGATTCAAACCCTAGGCGCATTTGAAAAACTTTAAATTCATTTTTCATACATAAACACTATGCAATGGCATGAAGTGCAACAAACATGTTATATTAAGTGGTAAAAGTTTTAGAAAATGTTTTGTTTCACTCGCTAAATTGATAACAAACTTAACTAAAGCTTGGAAACTTTTAGGAAAATATTAAATCCTGGATTTTATTTAGTGTTTTCTATGCACATCCCCAAAATGAAAATTTTGGGGTGTGACAACTACCAGCAGATTTAATCTGGACATCTCCAAAGATTGAACAATATAATGAAGGGGAGGCAGAGAAAACAAGAAGACTAGAAATTGACAGTATGAAAAAAGTCAGAATCAACACAACATTACAATCAGCTAGATACATGTAAGGATTAAGAAGACATTATGGCAAGAGCATTCAACCAAGAACCTTACAAGCCGGAGACTTGGTCCTTCGAAGAATCTAGAAACCAGACGGAAGGCACAAACTACTCAACCCTTGGGAAGGGCCCTTCATAGTAGCAAGAGTAACAGGACCTGGATCTTACGAGCTGATGACCGAAGATGGATCACTAATAAAGAACTCCTAGCACATCTCCAAATTACGACGATTCTTCACATAAGACAAAAAGCACTGTAATGTGTACTATTTCTTTTAATAAAGTACATTCTTCAAAGAAAGATTACAGTATCCTAGCGTCTTTTCAGACCTAGATGAGAGCCAACAAAAAAGCTCGACCTATCCCGATTTCTAGATTACAGAACTCGGATGAGGGCCCACGGTCCGAAATATCATAGCGTCTTTTCAGACCTAGATGAGAGCCAACAGAGAGCTCTACCTATCCCGACTTCTAGATTATAGATCTCGGATGAGGGCCCACGGTCCGAAATATCCTAGCGTCTTTTCAGACCTAGATGAGAGCCAACAAGAAAGCTCGACTTATCCTGACTTCTAGATTACAGAACTTGGATGAGGGCCTACGGTCCGAAACATCCTAGCGTCTTTTCAGACCTAGATGAGAGCCAACAGAGAGCTCGACCTATCTCGACTTCTAGATTATAGAACTCGGATAAGGGCCTACGGTCCAAAATATCCTAGCATCTTTTCAGACCTAGATGAGAGCCAACAGAGAAGCTCGACCTATCCCGACTTCTAGATTACAGAACTCAGATGAGAGCCTACGGTCCGAAATATCCTAGCGTCTTTTTAGACCTTGATGAGAGCCAACAAAGAGCTCGACCTATCCCGGCTTCTATATTACAGAACTCGGATAAGGACTCACGATCCGAAATATCCTAGCATCTTTTCAGACCTAGATGAAAGAAAAGAAACAGCTCAACCTACCCCGACTTCTAAAATGATAGAACTCGGATGAGAATCCACAAATCCAAAGCTATCAGACACCTATTTAGATAAGCACAAGGCATTCAATCAAGAATAAATCAAGAACAAAGCAGAAAATTTTTTATACAAAAAAGCCTCAGAGAGGCGCCAAGCATCCATACAATAAAAAGTTTACTGTTGGTAACCACTACTACCAACAGGCACCGAGTCTATCTCCACAAGTTCTACAAATTGCCTAGCTAAATTCAAGACGGCGGCCTCGGACTGTAAGAGAGCCTGCTCAACTTCACGAGTATCCACACCATCCAAGATCCTATCAAGAGGCAAATCCGGGTCAATCAACCGAATACGCCCCAAGACACCTTGGACGCCGACTAAAATAGCATCCTTCGCAAAGCCAACAACTCGGCTAGTCAGCCGAGGAAGAAACTGAACCCAAGTCAGACCAGCATTTTCAGGCTTCCTCAATATGTCGGCAAGCTTAGGACGAGCTCCAAAGAGCCGACCACTTCTCCTCCGAAGCCTTGGGGACAGTCGACAAGTCCTCCACTGATGCCTTAGCCTGTAAAAGATCCCAATCAGCACCTCGCCTAATCAACTGAGCTCTGGCAAGGGTTTCTTCAGCATCTTCCTTTACCTTCTCCGAGTCGTTGCGGAAGGTCTTCACCTCAAGCTACAGAGCTTCAGTCTCTTCAGAATACTACTTCTTCAAAACTACAAAAACAAGCAAAAAGAAGTCAGCAAGGAATTAATATCAAATAGGCAAGCATAGAAAGAGGCACAAAAGTACCTTGGAAGTCTCTGTCAAGAATCTTTAGTTTTCTAGAAGTATCCTTCTCAGATTCAATGACAGACGACTTCTGCTACTCCACCTCATCAATCTGGGCCCGTAGAGCAGTCTTAGATGACTGGCGCCCTGGCGCTCTGCATTAAGCTCAGACTTCAAAGAAGCCAGCTCTTTCAACAACTTCTTTTATGACTCAGTTGAGCCAAAGAAGAGGTCAGAATCACTGACATAATCCTGCAACAAAATAAAGTCGAGAAAAAAGTCCAAAACAACAGAAAAATCACAAAGAAGACTCACGGAATCGCTGAGCAAAAGATTGAACTGAAGCCTGAACAGAATTCCATTCAGACTCAAGTCCTCGCAAGCGAGAACTCGGATCAAACTCCACATCCAATTCCTGCACCAACTTCATATCATGAATCATATCCCAGAGAGCAAGAGGAGGAGATGAAGGGGAAGAACACCCAACCCGAGGACGAGAAGAAGTCAGGGGTTGAGCCATAGGCAATTGCTCTTCCCCCGAAGCAGCGGCCACCACAACTTCTGCAACTGGCAACGAAGAAGTCACAGCCGTAGAAGGTGCGGCCACCACCAAAGCCGACTCCACGGCCGGATGAGGATCAGGCACAGAAGACACCTGACCCGCAACATCCACACTCACGGTCTTCTCCGAATGAGAAGCCAGAGTTGAGAGCACCACAGCAGAAGACCTACAAAGACAAAAAAACTAAGGCAAAAGACACAAAAGGTAGAAAAGAACTCAGAAAAACAAACCCGTACCGAGGAGCACGATGGAGAGCAAGAAGAGGCCGAGAAGGTGGAGGCGGCATAACCTCATTCAAGCTCGCCAACAACTCAGCAAAAGAAGGAGTAGGACCTGGCAAGGCCACCAAGTCCGGGGAAGAAGTAGAAGTTCCCAGGGGGCTGCAGAAAACCGAACCAAAAATCAAGCAACAAAAGAAAAATCTACGTCAGAATCATAAAAAGTCAAAAAAGTAACACTCACCGACGAAGAAGGGAGGAATCATCAACATCTTCAGTCTCATCCTCATACAAGAGAACGGCATCACCATCTACCAAGAAAGAAGAGTCAAGACCATATACCAAATAAAAGAAACAAGGCAAAACAAAGCAACTTCTCACCTATTAGAATATTACATGAAGGTTGAGGAGAAGAAGAAATATGCGCCCGCTTCTGCTGCGCAGAAGAAGAAGAATCGCTAGCCGCAGACCTCTTCCCAGCAGAGCGAGTAGCTCGAGGGAGGGCCACTGGCTGGTAAGGAGCATACTGAAGAACGGGGTCTTTTTTAGAAACCCCCGGCAAAACAACCCAGCCATCAATAACACGATGACTTACAGTTGAAGGAGCCGGAAGAGGAGCAATCTCTCCATCAACAAAGAGAGATTCATCAACATCAAATCCCCTGCCGAAAGGCTATAGAGACAGAAAAACAAGTCAAAACGATTCAAAAGTACTCGGAAGCATAAAAGGAAGAAAGACAGTCAACTTACAGCAGGAGGGGGATTGGCAGCAGAGTACTCAAAACCAATCAGTGGAACCACCGAGGCGCCCTTCAAAATCTTCTTAAGGCGTAGAAGCACCTCATCATCAGACAACTCAGTAGTGGCCACCATCCGAGATGGATCTTCGGCGCCAGAGTACTCGAAGCCAAGATGCTCCCAAGCCTTCAAGGGCTGTACTCGACGACGAAGATAACTAGCCACTATGGCAAAGCCCGACAAGCCGTTCTGCTTCAGATAGCTAATCCTATTGAAGAGTGGCTGAAGCAGGGACAACTCGGTAGCAGTAAGCTATTCTTTCTCCCACCGATCATTAGGAACAGGCGGGACCCCAGTGTAGGTTTCAAGAGCCGGGGCAGCGACATCTCCGCTAAGGTTCCCGGCATAAAGCCACTCGGAACGCCAGTCCTTCATGGACTCGACAAGATCATACTCAAAAAAGTGGCTCGACTTATGCCCCTGCCAAAATTGGATCCCACATCCACTAAGGGTGTGGAGGGAATCTGAGCGGGGCTGCAACTTAAGGCGGAAAAGAAATCGGAGAAGGAGGGATGCCAAGAAAAGTTTCGCAGAAGTGGACAAAAACAGAAAGATGAAGGATCCCATTCAGAGTGAGATCATGAAGAGAAATTCAGAAATAACGAAGAAATCTATGAAGGAAAGAACACGCCGAGAGGCAAAGCCCGGCGCGAACAAAAGAAACAAAAAGAACAATCTCCCCAGGACGGGGAACAGGGACACGGTGCTCACCAGGCGCGGACCATCCAGCTAAATCCTTCGACTGGATCATGCCCCACTCCTCTAGCTCAGCAAGATGCCTCTCCTGAGTAGTCGGAGCAGGGAAGGACTTCGCCGTCGCCTTCATCGCGGCAAACTCCGGGTTCAGAGGCTCGTCAACTTCCTCCTCAAGAATAGGCTTGTCAGCTGCCAGCTTCTTGGTCGCAGTCTTCTTCCTCCCCATACAACGAGAAACCAGCAACAAACAGGTGGAAGATGCGCAGCAAGAGCAAGCAAGGTAGAGACAGATTGGGGAATTTTTCTCTAGGGTTTCAGGATGCGCAAGCAAGATAAAGGAGAACAATGGTCACCCCACAAGACAATTTATAAGCAAAGGAAAGGCCCGGTTTAAGGCCCATTTAATAGAGCAACGGTAAAAAGGCCAACGGATACATGGCGCAATAACAGGAAAGGCACGGTAAACTCCCCAAACTATGGGATAATGGTCCTAATCCCGTTACTCACCACGGTAAAGTCCAACTCCGTTAACAATGAAAAGACAACAAAAGGCCATGAAGCCGGAATCACAAAACAAGTCCGCGCGAAGGCAGACAATCAGCTTTTCAACCAAAACAAGTTGGCACGAAGGCAGACAACCAGCATCCTAAGTTCAAACAACTCGGATTCAGATAGAAACTCATATTTCTTCAACAGAACTTACAAGATACAAGGATACAAGTCTTACAAGACCCATCAAATTCATAAAGAAAACTAAAGCAACAGCTACAAGGAACCCAGTAGAATTCTGCCATAGAAAACAACTACGCAGAACCCCAGACAACCAAGGTGATAGCTGTTGCCGAGCAAATCCAAAGCAACCTAGATACACCAACACAGTGCATCCAAGATCGCCAAAAGTAGCACTGACGCATCAAGCATCACATCAGGCTTCTCCAGCCACAAGTCGAATCGGACCCCATGTGAACAAGAGGGCTCGAGCTCTGCGTGCGGTGGTTACCGATTCGCACTGGACAACTAGAAGACTGTGCGGCTCGGCGACCCTCGCACACAGAGCATATGTTTGGCAGAGTGGAAAAGAAGAACTGAGACTGCAAAATGGCCCGGCACAAGGCATATCTCAAGACTTCTTCTACCTACCAGAACGAGCCTCCAACCACAATGTTACTTCAGGACTAGTCTGCCTCTAATCCCTATCTCAAGAATTCTTCTACCCACTAAAAAGACCATGCTGGAAGAAAAAGAAAGAAGCCCGGGGGCTGATCCACCTCACAAACAATCATCTTCACAAGAACAGGAAGAAGAATACTACAAGGCACTAGAAACAAACGAAGGATAGCGCCTATTTAAATGATAAGATCGGCGTACAAAGACCCGATTCACCCAAACAGAGAAACACTGATAAGACTTAAAGAAGACAGTAAAGAGTGCAGTAAAGAGGCATATCCTGAGAATATCCTCTCACAAGAAAAAAGCGTCTGACCTTTCTTCGCGCTACCGCCAACGTCCAACCATAAAAAAGAAGACATAAAAGCTAGTCAAGGACAAATCAGCAAAAAAGATAGTCACGAGTCTCTGTCCGATTCTCCCCAAAAAGAACTCGAAAAAGGCTCGGGGGCTACAGCTTCAATCTACTTCCTCTCCAAGACCCTCCATCTTTTTGTTCCAAATAGTAAGAGGCTCGGGGGCTACACTCATTGAGTGCACCTTTCGGAGCACAAAGACCCTCCAGCTTTTTTGTTCCAAATAGCAAGAGGCTCAGGGGCTACACTCAATGAGTGCACCTTCGGCGCACAACAGAAAAAGGCAATCAAGGAAGACCCAAAAAGATCAAAAAGCCTTCATCCGACTTCTTTTATGAAAACAACTCGGGCAAAGGCTCGAGGGCTACAGGGTATACACCCTTAACTTTTTTTTTCACTTTCCTTAAGAACCTCCAGCTATTTGTAAACAAATAGCGAGAGGCTCGGGGGCAACACTCAATGAGTGCACCTACGGTGCACATAAAAAAGAAGGGAAGCTTTCAGAAGACCACTTCAAAGCATCACTCAGAAAATAAGTCGACTCCTGAGTTCTACTTCGAAATGCTCGGGGGCTTGTCGATGCGGGACCAAGACGGTCCCCTATCGGCATAACTCTTGCCCAGACAGGGCCGCAAGACAGAAGCAAGAGGACCGATTCCGAGTAGATGACGTCCTATCCTAGTTAGACAGATAGAAAGTAACTCCTGTAATAGGAACAGAACTCTCTTTACTAGTCCGACTAGGATTAGAACCAAAGCTCTGGCTCTTTTCTCTCATAAAAAGGAGCCAGAGCACCCTCTTTGTAACAAGCGAACAACAACACACAATCATATATCAATCCAACGCAAAAGGCCAAGGCCGACTGGAGTGGAGCTTTTACTCGACGACGAGGGCTCGAACCAGGATAAACCGAGTGTCTCTTGCATAACCGCCGAGTTCTAGTATTCGCCGAGATCCGAATCAACTGCTACGGGAACCCCGTGGCAGGCTATCGGTGGCTAAACACCGACACTAAGCCCCTACACAAATGGGGAAAGCAACCAAACAAAAAATAGAGGTCTTGTTTTAGGGTTTACTGCTGGAGTTACTCTAAGTAAGACTTTAAGCTGGTTGGGAATCACATTGCAACCTAACCTTAGATAACGAATGGGCACTCTATATATGGTCCCATAACAGGACAGTCCAGTAGGATGCTATTCAACTCATTTAAACTCTAGTTTCGGGTTTTTCTAGAAAAAGGTAGGATACATACACCACATTTCCATACACACACACATCGTGTGGGTTTGGTGGTACTGCGTGTTTTCCACACACACGCCATCAGACAAGCCACCACTGCCTCATCATGACCTATGACAGGCCGTCGTGCTGTCGTATGTGCTCCAAGACGAGCTAGTGCACCTGTGTGCCCTAGGACGGTCATCACCCCGCCACACATGCACGCCTCTAGGATGGTCGTCATGCCACTGCCGCCTTGAGAGGGAGTTGAGGATAGGAATGAGAACAATTAAAACCCTAAGTGCTACTTATACATATGCAAGAGCGACAATTAAGTCTCCTCAATGTTGGGCTTATTTAGTGTGGTAGGCCAATTAAGAAAGATTTGTCACTGAAAATGGGGTGTGCACGTCTAAAAATCAGTTGCTATTTTTGGTGACTGGCTCTTGCCTCTATTAATCAATGGTCATGTCATCTAAAATCAATTTTGTGGAAGAGTTATAGCGTTATTTTAACAAAAAAACCACTTTCTATATTGTTTCAGCACCCCTCCCTAAATCTTGGAGCGACTCTAAGAGTCTTTCTATATATCTTTTTCTAACTGATAATAGTTTGGTAAAAGTACCTTTTCATATCTTCTTTAGATCTCCAAATATAACGGCCCTCTATCTTGGATTCTTGTTTGCCAAAGTTGAAGAACAGAACTAAGGGCGTGTTTAGTTCCTAAAAATTTCTGAGTTTGGCTACTGTAGTACTTTTGTTGTTATTTGGTAATTATTATCTAATTATAGACTAATTAGACTTAAAAGATTTATATCGTAATTTCCAGCTAAACTGTGTAATTAATTTTATTTTTTATCTATATTTAATGTTCCATATATGTATCTAAATATTTGATGTGATGGGAAGTTTTGAAAAGAGAAACTAAATACAGCCTAACCTTCTATAATGTGCAAAAGGTATACAGAAACTATTGGAGGATGGAAAGATACAAAGAGTGATTTATATTAATTGACACTCCAAATGATGATTAATGCTAGCCGCTTGCAACACGCTATAGCGCTATCCCCTGGTACGGAAGACATACAAGGCGCACCTACCCACCTCAGCATGTGGCATGTACCGACGTAGTACGTACATATACGCGCGGACCCCGGCGACACATCCGGAGCCAACTGCACGCTGCCTTATCGAGATCGAGATGGGAAAGGTTGGCACGGCGCCGCGATCAGGATGCTGATATATATCGTGCCCCTAGGCTAGCTGACCAGCGAGGTCCACGTCCCTCGCTCCATCTCTGCCTGGATCCATCCACCTTAACATCCGTACTACCATCGGTACTCACTACTCCCCAGGTAATTTAAGCGACCATGCCGTACACGTAGTAACGGTAGTACTGTAGAAGAGCCGCGTGTGGCCGTAAATAGAGCCGGGTGTTTGATCTGCGTCAAGAGTTTTAGCATGTCACATAAAAAATACAAGTAGACATTTGAAGTATTAAATAAATTATAGAACTCGCGAAGAAATCACGAGATGATTTTTAAGCGTAATTAATCCATCGTTAATAAATGCTTACTATAACACTATATTGTCAAATCGTGAACTAATTAGTCTTAAAAGATTCGTATCATAAAGTTACTGTAATTTGTACAATTAGTTACTTTAAGTCTATATTTAATATTCCATACATCTGTCCCTCTGTCCAAACATTCAATATGATAGGTGAAAAGTGTTGGAGAAAGAATCACCATAAACTTACGGTTAGGTGTAAGGATTTAGATCAAATTAGTTCAAACTCAACTACAAATATAGATATTGTTAATACTAATGCAAAACAGATATCTTGAATTTGGATTCAAATTTTGATATCTGTCTAATTTTGAAGGATATATATATATATATATATATATATATATATATATATATATATATATATATATATATATATATATATATATAATGCACCTGGGTGCATTTGCTATAGAGAATGCACCCACCCCAGTTTGCAATTGATTTTTTGCCCGATTGCAAACTGTCTCAACTCTAGGTGTAACCGGATCACGTCAGGGTTGCAACTCACCCTCTCGCTCCCCCACACCTGCTGATGTCTCGTATGACGCACACCCCGTTGCAACGAGAACGCAATGACGGTTGCAACCGCAACACACACCGAAGTTGCAATTGGCGCTCGATTCGGACCAAGCGGATGCGCCGTAGCCCACTCCCTCACACTCGCTCTGTCCCGTCGTCGACACACATCCTGTTGCAACTAGAACGCAACGGCGGTTGCAACCACAATACACACCGAGTTGCAATTGGTGCTCGATTCAGACCAAGCAGATGCTCTTGTCACGTGCGGCAGTACCCCGTTGCAACGAGAACACAACGGCGATTTTGCAAACAGGGTGACACACACCCTGTTGCAATTAGAACAGAGCGATGGTTACAAACACAACGCACACCGAGTTGCAATTGGCGCATCCCGAGGGTCATTGCATTTGCTATAGCAAATGCACCTTGTTGCATTTTAGCCTCGCCGTATATATATATATATATATATATATATATATATATATATATATATATATATATATATATATATAAGATCTTTAATCCCGTGAAAATCACTGCTGATGAATAGTAGCGGGTCTCCATTCAAGACTCATTTCCACTGTTCATCCACAGTACAACCTGATACTGTAGCATCACCCGCTACTGTTTACCGTCCTTTTTTTTTTTTTTTTGCCCCCACCTTCTTCCCTCCTTCCCACGCATCTCCACACCCGTGCGAAGCACGGGGTCCCCATCTAGTATATATATATATATAGGGAAATTCTATCCTACTCCCGGAGTAACTACTCCCTCTTCTAACCACGTACACATACACCCGTGGAGCCTCTTCTCGCGTTAGACTGTGAATAGCAGGCTGTCTAGCGGGTTAACAGAAGGTGACCCGTTAATCCCATCGTATATATAAGAAGATTTAGCCGTCCTCTAGGGCGTCGGCAAACAATATAATATTCGGCGGCGGCGGCGCGGCTTCTCCAATCGATGGCTCACGGGTCCGTGCGGCCTCCAAATTTTGATCCAGATACGTTGAAACGTTAGTCCCAATCCCTCGTGTTCTGATCGATATTTCCCTCCTGTTGTGATTGATATATATTTTTGTTCTAATCTAATCTTCTTGCGACTTGCAGATTCACGGTGAGGGAAAAACTAGGCGGCCATCATGGTGGCAGGCAAACTTCTCTACCATCGATCTGGGAGTTGGGTCCCTGCGTCCGTCATCAGTACGTACTGTAACTACGTAGTATGATCTGTAAATTCAGTGTTCCTAGATTTTGAATCGCACAAAATTCCTTGGTACATGTACGGTGAAGGAAAGACTAGCGGGCTGTGAGGAATATATGATGATCATCGGCAACGACACACCGGAAGTCTGCGACCGGCGACGGCGAGATCATGAACGCAGGCAAGCTAGCTCATCGATGGGAGAGACCACAACGCACCATTGCCAAAGGCATACAATATTATTTGGGTATTAACAAATAATTCTTACGATTATAATATGCCAATGTAATACATTCCTTCTCACAAAAGTATATAAATATACTCCCTCTCACAAAAGTATGTACATTTTTATATTATCAAAAAAAGTATGAATGCATACACTCCACGTTTTGTATATCTCCATTTGTCAATGTATGCACATATACTCTGATCGCGTGGTCTAGTATGAACTTATACTATCTAAATCTTGGTGCATGTATGAATACTCCATCCCAAAAAGTATGCATAAATACTCTTCACAAAAAATATGTACAGATACTTCATTCAAAAAGTATTTATAAATACTCTATTTTAAAAATTACTCTAGATACTCCATTCCAAAGAGTACGAAATACCATGTGTGCACATATATTCCTTATCTCATTAAATACACAAGTATACATACATACCCATTTCACTTGCAAGTATACATACATACCCATTTCGCTTGCAAGGAATAATCACGTACGTACGTATATTGTTTTCAAAAAAGAAGACCTATGCATGCGGCCATGCACTGCACGCGTGATTTAGCGGAACTAATACCTCACGGGTCCGGCTGCATGCCAGGTCTCAACCCGTTAGCGTTAACTGGCTGCCGAACCTCTCTATATTTTGATGGGAGTATTTACTACTGGGAGTAGAAAAACCTCTTCCTATATATATATATATATATATATATATATATATATATACATACATATATATATATATATATATGTATATGTATATATATATATATATATATATATATATATATATATATATGTATATGTATATGTATATTTGCTTATCGACAATTTCATAGTGTAATAAAATCATTATGGATGAAGAGATTTAAAATATAGCTATATAATACTGTGGATTAAGACAACTACCAAAAAACGAAATATTTAGTAAGGAAATCATAGACCAGATATATTATTATTTACTTGAATGATATAAATAAAAATAAAGTTCAAATTATTAAATAAAGTAAAATAATAATTAATATTATTAGCCACATTAAAATTAAGATTTGTATGTCGTTAATAATATTATAATTATATTAGCCTTAGTAACTTTTAAATAATACTACATATCATTTGTTAGATTATTAAATTTAATTTTATAGTTAATTAGTCGTAACCTTAGGATTTAGATTTTTAAAAAATAATTTGTACTTGTCGGATACTAGTAATATTGGATATTTCACTTTTTGTCGAATACAGATGTGGAATTGGATAGACAATAATATTTACATCCATTTAACATTCATATTTAAATAGAATATAAATACAAATATTAATATTTGCACTAAGACGGATTAGAGTATGCCGCATGGGATCTTTTGGATATCTGGACATCCTAATCCATCCTTAGCAAAACAGAGCCATTACGTCGTCAATAGATTAGACCACCATTAACTTACTGGTTAGGTGAGCTCCCTCCGTACGCCACCGGAGTGCAGTGCTTGCACAGCGACGGCGACTTTGCGTTGCTTCCTCGACGCTTGCGTCTCAACTGAAACGACGCGATCGAACGTACTACTAGTATATTATTACCGACGCAACAGGGGAGCAGAGAGTTGACCTACCTATGTTTATTATTTGGAGCGCACACGGTGTACCTCAAAACAAAAAAGTCGCAAGCCTCGCGGGCCGGCCATTTCGCGGTCGCCACCTACACAGCGGCAGCATCTAGCAGCAGCCATGGAGGATGAAGAAGCAGCCGGGAGAGGGATGGGGAGAGAAGGCGATGATCAGCTGCGTGGGGCGTCGTCGGGCAGCAGCCGGAGGGTGGCGCCGGCCATCTTCGGAGCTAGCGACGGCGGTGGTGAGATCGAGATACAGATGGAGCCCGCCACGGTCGGTGGTGATGGAGCGGCGCCGGCGGCGGTGGCGTCGTCGTCGTCGTCGTCGGGTCAGGAAGAAGGCTCCCAGCAGGTTCGACCGCTTTACAGTTTTTTTTTTTCTGCCCCTAGCTTCTACATGCAGTACTTGTGTCGGTGTGCATGCATAGAAAAGATTTCGAGACTGCTTTGCTATCATGGTTGCATCACCGATATATCATATATCTGAGCGTTATATATTCCAAGGATTTTAATTTGATGTTATTAGTGCTACTGGAGTAAATTAATTGAACGAATTCTTTTGGAAAGCCTTTAGGATATATTTTCTGTCTACGACAAAATACGTTATAGTTTACATGATTCTGTAAGAGCCTTGTTGGGAGGGGCTCTAGGGGCGGCGGTGGTGGCTAGGGATGGGGACCCCTTTGTTCGATCAGCGCATACTCGCGCTGTATGCGCTGATGAATCCTTACACATTTGTTATCCTTGGCCGGACGTGTGGTCCCCAAAAACTTCCTCATAATTAAGTTGAATCACAAGATGTGTCATCTTGTCATTCTCGGTGCCATTGGAGTTAGCGAAAAACAGGAAGCAGTAGTTAAAGATGCCAAAGTAACAATGGACATGGCGGCTGTAGGGTTTGTAGTCCCTGATTGGTTGGGAGGGGGATGCTTGTAATGCTGTGTCTGTAGGATGCCTGAAAGATGCATTGTTTGGATGATCTGTGGGGGCCGTGGGAATAACCGAACAAGTCCAGTGATGACTTGGCCCCTGATGCAACGATGTAAAGCAGTGGGTACAATAGTTGGTGGCAACATGTAGTAGTGTTGTAAGTTATCGTAGATGAGGTCGCTGGTGGTGTAGCCTGTGGGTGATAGAAGCAGGTTGTGACCCCCTTGCCCAATGCACACTCCCTCGTGGGTGTCAGGTGTGGTGATAGTCGTCATCTCGCGATGTGCATGCTCCCCAGACAAATCCATCGCTATCTCCAATGTCTTCGGGTGATGCTGAAAGAGAGTTCCCCGAAGTGCCTCCGAAAGTCTAGAGAAGAAGAGGTTGACCAAGTGAAGCTCGCTAGTGATGCCGACGTGGAGCACGTATGCTGTGAAGATGGTCATGTAGTCGTTCATAGTAACGGAGTGCCAGGAAGAGTGAGGTTGTCGGTGATGTACCTAGAGATAGGCAGCCCGAAATCATGACGGATGCGTGGAGAGAAGTGTGCCCACTCCATCAAGGGGCATCCTTCGTCGTCCTCATAAACCAGAGTTGAGTTGTTCTTTTGAGGTGAAAGGTTGCATATGGGACTTTCTAATCTTCCGAGATGTTATAGATTTTGGAGAGAATCTACATCCCAGATACCTATGGTAGTGGGTGTGTGGAACTGTCGAATGTCGATGTAGTCATCTTCACCAAGTACAGTGGTGCTGGAGTCATGATTTTGTCCCATCGAAGTGGTGGCATCGGGGCCTATGGGGCTTGAAACCACGGGCCTGGTTGCTAATAACGATGGTCGCCCTAGGGTAGCGGGTCAGCAATCGGGCTGGCTAGCGACCGACTAGGTATGTCGGAGCATGCATGGGAGAGAGAGAAAGAGAGCAAAGTAGAGCCCAAAGGCTATTTTTTCTTGATCTTAATGATTACAATGCCTGTATTCACAGTTCTGAGTACATTTGTATTTAAAGTAATGTAAAGTCCTTATAGATTTAGACTCATCTAGTTTCAATCTAATGTAACCAACTCTATTTCTATTTTGTTTATCCTTTCCTTTATTCTCTCTTTGACGCAAACAGTGGTGGCAAGGCCTAGGGGCACCCCTAGGGGGGCACCACCCCCTTGTTATTAGGCACCTGATAGATTCTAGGGCAAGTTTCAAGGAAATTTTCAATCTCTTTAAATTTAAATAATGTGTCGTACAACTTGTACATGTTCGTGCATCACTTGCACTGCTCAAAATGGACTCAACGACGACAATGATGGGTCTCATGGTGTTGGTTCAGCAACTCAGGCATAAATTAAACATTTATTGGTAGTGATAGGCTTCACTGTCAGGGTTTAACTTCTAGTCAACAATGTAGGGTCACCTTCTAGGTCAATGGCTTCAACCGGTAAATAACTTTCATTTTCTCATTTTTACATATACTTTACTATGGTTATACAATATTATACTAGGGTTATCTCCGTGTGTCACAATAGGGAAAAATCACAATAATCTAAGTTTAAACACATCGTACATGTGTGCTAGTGTAGACCAATGAAACTTGACAATATCAAAGAAGCTAGGAAAATCATTCTAGAAATTCTCAAACTTGAAGGCGTTGAACTTGGGAAAATATCATCCAATTTGATTTACTTAGAGAATACGATAAGAAATGGGCCACAACAAAGTTAGGGTAGAGGAGTAAGGATAAGTTAGGGTCCACTAAAATGAATAAAAATCTAGTTATGTTCTCCGGTAAAGGGTCATCTTGCACAATGCTCTATGTATATTTTCTCTCTTAGAAAAGGAACATTTACTAAAACCAAATGCTGAATTAATTCATTGAATAGCATCATGTCACTTGCACTCCCACCAGGCTTGTTATAGTCTATAAGCGATCAGAAGTGATTCAAATCTCTAAGAACAATCCAATTATCAAAAAAAACTAAATTGTATAACCTTGTAATAAAATCTGCCTTTTCACTTGGGAAGAAGGGTCATATACATTGGTAGCTCTCCATTTAATAAACCTAGCTTTACTAAGGTGATGAGGAATTCCACATGGCATTCATAGCCAATGGTGAGCCACTAAGGTTTTGGCAAGCTGCAAACATCATTGTAGTAAACCTTAGCAATGAGGTGCAACCATGATGGGAATGTATGAAATGAGAGCATGAAGTTGTGGGCTAATCATAGGAAAAATCAGGGTTAAGTGGACAAATTGTATGTATAATGCTTATTAGAAGGGTGATCATGTGACACATGCTACCCCACATCAGCATATGGATAGTTTGGCCTACAAGAAATAGTTAGAGGACTTGAGTTTCAAGTTTGATGCTTCAGAGACTAACTGAGCCTTAAAGAAAAGTAGGGTGCAAGGATGGGATTAAATTTAGCTATTTTCCAAATATGTTACAATGAAGATCAGTTCATGGAAGATTGGTACAATCAGTTAGTCATAGACGGCTATAATTTTCTAGGCTTTCTATGACTAACTAATTGTGACAATTCTAGGCTTCTTGTCATTGTACTCATTGTACCCCTTTTGTGACTGATGGTAGACGATGGAGGCCTAGTCTAGGAGGCTAGGTAAGTGATGGAAGTAAATGATGGTAGACGATGATATGATTATTTAGCAAGTATAGGCCTAGTAGGAGTCTAGGTAAGTAAGACCATAACTTCTCTTTTATAGTTTGTGGACCAAAATTCCATTTGATAGAATTGAAACTTTATTTCCGTAGGTAGCTATTGGTTTGTGCCCCTTTGTAGAAGAAGCAATGCATTTTTCTTTATTTATGACAACAAAAGTAAAAACTTCAAAATGTTGGTCAACAGTAAGGTACACAGAGGGCACTTGATTGTAGAAGACATGATCATAAGTCATTATAATGAGCAATATAATCACATTCCATAGAAAAAATTGCATATTCAAAGACAAGAGCAACATGATGATCGATGCAGCTAGAGATGATGATGAATTCTCACATTCACCTTTTATCAAATGAAATGGGTGTTGTTTTGATGTAGATGTAGACACTCAATTTGTCCAACAAACAAGTGTACTTGAATGGTTAAATGGAATCATATATAACATGGATATTCTGCTAAACAAACATGGCCAATTCAGTCATGACCATTACAGTGATACCTATCTACCTAGTTTTAAGTCCTAGACTAGTCGTGACATTCTACGATCTTATTCATTGATGGAATATTACATGTACTAAAAATGTTAGTTTGTTCATTCTACTTATATATTATGGTATGGTATATTGGGTGATGGATCCTTTATGAGGAACCTTAAAGTATTTTTCTATATTGTTTTGCGTAATTCCTATAAGTATGGCCTCATCATTTAATTAAGGCAATATTATCTCTAAACTGTTATCATGTCACTATTCTTCTTGATAAATATACCATCAAAGTTGTGACATTTCCCAAATAATTCTAGCTTTGTTTGGAACATGTGGCCTTTTTCATGCTACATCTTAGCTTGAGTTATATTTCAGCAGTATAGTTTCAACATAATTCATACTGTGGATTCAATTTATTTAAATATATGTTAGATTTTTTCCTTACCACTATGTTCTTAGCAGACACAAACATGGAAGAGATTTCTAGCACATGCTGGACCTGGTTTCCTTATTTCCTTGGCCTACCTTGACCCAAGCAATGGTAATAGTATCTCTCTCTCTCTCTCTACGTGTGTGTTATATTTCCTTTCCTCATCAATAACGCTACCTGTGCTCCATGTTTGCTTGGTTATGATGTTTTATCTAGTTTTTGGAGTTGTTTTTGGTTATGAGAACTAGTTGAACTTGTGACTATATGCTGGTCTAGTTTTTTTATATGTTATGCTCATGTTACGCTTCATTCAAGTTTTCTATAATAGCCAGGCTAAGGTCTTTTGTCTACAATAATGCTAGCTAGTATTTCTAAGAAGAAAGACTTATTCATTTGCCTTTATTTATTAATATTTATGTTTGGTTGCATATTTGGAACAGTACAAACTGATTTACAGGCTGGATCAATTCACAAATATGAGGTAGATCTCCCAACTATATATACATCAATTTGTCATTTTTTATTTCATTAAAGGGAACAACTATGACATTTCATTCCTATATAATTTCCTTCTACAAGAACTAGAACTAAACATGTAAACCTGACTTTTCTTCAGTTGTTATGGGTTCTATTCTTTGGGTTCTTTTTCGTATTGGCCGTACAATCTTTGGCAGCAAAACTGGGCATCATTACAGGTGAGCCTTTTCTATCAAGTTGGCTATCAATATAATGTACTCTTTGAAATGTAACACAAATATCAAGTTCTAATAATTGTTGGGACAAGTATCCACTAATAGGATTTGGCAACAAATTGAATTAGTTCCTAATTTAAGTGGTAGTTGACATCTTCCTAATTCAGCCATACCCATTACTCAACCTAAATTAGTTCAAATTATAATTAAACATTCTACTTGTCAAATCACTATACCTGACCCTAAGCATAAACAAAATGTTCGAAAAGCCTCTATCAGTGCATATAGTACTATTTTTGTTATTAAGTTTTGCTATTACAAATAGTTATTTTATTGAAAAATTTATTTCTTTGTTGTTGCATATGAAAATTCATCCCACATGTTGATGGTTGTAGATAATGTATTGAAAACCTTCTTAGGTCCATGTTAAAGTATTATATGCATCACGTAGACAATGGAACTTCCAGCGCCATCAACATGAATCATGAAATGTCTGTTATTTTTCCATATCTTATTGATGAAAGAATTTTTGAACATTTTGACTTTGATAAACACAATACAATTTTCATAAATTTTGAAATTCACAAGTTTCATATTGTTATCATATAGTAGCAAATACCATCTTAATTTCAATGTAACTGTAACAGGAAGGAATCTTTCTTTGAGATGTGTATGTATGAATATCCAAAGTATGTGAAGTATGGCCTTTGGTTGCTCATTGAGGTTGGCGTAATTGCCGCCACTATACCAGGAGGTATTTGTTTGCTCTTGTTCGTCTTCTCCCTAGTTTGGCTGCTATGAATGTACAAAAAAATTAAGAGCAGGAGTGCAATTAGTTGTAGTAAACTCTTGAAGATGTACTATTGAATCCCAAAGTGCATCCATAGGGTGGTTTGGGGTTTTGGGCCAGTAATTGCTGCCTATTAACACAAAAAGGAATAAGCTATAGATGTGCTATAGTTCCATATGAGCCATAGAGGAAGGGCTCTCAAAATACATGGTTAACTCTTTGAGGATACATAGATGAGAAACATCATTTGGTTGAGATGGAAAATATATCCATATTTTTGTGGACACTACATGAAAACAAATCAATATTAACAAGCAACAAAAAAGTAGTAGTGATGGGCATTTTGCTATCGCATATGACTCATCATTAATGACTAGCCATGGTGACAAGCTTTAGCCTATCAGTTTCTATAGTAGGTAATGCTAGGAAATAAAGCACACCATCTTTTATCTTGTGTAATGTGTGATAGCTAAAACACACTGTCAAACACTGTTTATAGGAGTTGGATCCATGTGGTAGACACGGACAAACTCGACTGAATATTAGCATAGTTATTGCTCAGTGGCAATGGTGCCAGAAAGCTAGCTAGGTAAACTTCATGGGTGATAGCTCACTATATCCACACATGGGCCACATCATCAATACCATGTTTATTCAGCAGCAAATTGCCATGTCATTTGAATACTTGCAAAAGATCATTTGGAATAGTTCAAAAGGGTTTTTATACCAGAAAATAATGTTATAAAAAATGTAAGTTTTGTACGTATATCAATTTGAGCACTCATTGCAGCATATTTTTTTATCTTTGTATAGTTTTAGGAACAGCTTTGGCATACAACATATTGCTCAACATCCCTTTTTTGGCTGGTGTTCTGATATGTGGAGCAAGCACTTTCTTGCTTCTAGGTTTGCAGACCTATGGGGTAAGATTCTCATGTCATCACAAAATATACAAGTTTTTCACCACCTAATAAGTTTGGTAAATATCATATACATATTCATTTTTAACTAAAAAGCCCTCATGATACTTTCAGGAAATGATATGGGTATGTGTCTATTTATATAGTTCTTCCATTTCACTTCAAATAATGAGGGTATAAATGTGAGAAGAATTATGTAGCACAAAAATTCTGATGCCTAAACAATATCATATATAGTTCTTCAATATTGGTTACAATTAGCATATAACTGACATGCAAATCATTCTTTCTTTTTTTCTTGAAGGTTAGGAAAATGGAGCTCATAGGAGTAATTTTTATGTTCCTTATCTCCATTTGCTTCTTTGTTGAACTTAGTAGTGTCAACCCTCCTATGGGTGAGGTAATTGAAGGCCTATTTATCCCAAGATTGCAAGGGGTTTATGCCATGTCAGATGCAATTGCACTATTTAGCGTCCTCATTGTGCCGTAAGTATATACAATTTTGGATTAGGATCTTGTTGTGAAATAGTCCCTCTGTTCCAAAATATGTCAGTATAAGCTTCAAAATTTATTCCACAATCTTATGATTGTAGCATATGGACAACTAATCAAGCTATCAGCATTAATATCCCATCCCTCGCGCAAACATGAACTGGGGAAGATTACAACCTTTCCCATTTCTTAGTGCGACAAACAATATAGTATCACTACAATATTTATATATGGCACCTAGGTAAATTAGCTTTAGCACAAATTTGTCTTAAAATATGTATAGTGACATGCATTTTGGGATTGAAGGATTATCAAATATGCATCTCTCACTACTTTTTGATATTAGGCATAATCTCTTCCTGCATTCCTCATTGGTGGTATCAAGAAAAATATCACCTTCCCCAAAAGGATTCAAGGTAAGTGACCAACATTCATAATAATTTAGTTCTAATGATTAGAGCATTGCAAGTCAAGTTAAATTTGGAATCTAAGAAGGTCGTGCGCTATGTTAACAAATTCATACACAATTTTAAGGTTGGTGTTTATGCATTAAGGATTGTAAAAAGGAAAATCATGCAATACTTGGCAATTTATAATGGAAGTGCATGGTGCATTAAAGTTTATATCATTGCACGTGATGTGTGCCTTATATTCTGAGTCAGATGGAGTACTGCAAGATGTACTTTTTTATTTAAAATTAAAATTTTTCCTGACTTTTTCTAGTCATATAGTTTTACTATGTATCTAAGTCTTGTCTATTTATGTAATTTTGAAACAGAGGAAGTAAGATGCAAGGAAATAGTGTATAAACCACTTGTTGATCAATTCTCACCAATGCATAAATGATTTACATTACCTGCCTATATATCACAGAGTTGAATATCACTTGTTTGAGTTTCTTCTACAAAAACAATTATATTTGATATTTCAATTATGGTTTAATTTGGCCCTTGTTTATCCAGGACACTTCAACATTCTTCTTGATTGAGAATACATTTGCTATGCTCCTTGTGCTACTTGTAAATGTAGCAATTGTGTCAACTACGGGGACTATATGTGCCAATAATACTCAAGTGGTTGATAACTTCTATGCATGTAGTGATCTTACACTGAACTCAGCTTCAGTATTATTAAAGGTTTGTACTTTTTGCATTAAACTACTATAAGTTAGTACGTACCCAAACATTACATTGCCTATGATTTGACTTTAATTAGACACAGAGAAGAATGTTAGAACTTATTATACCTATTCATCGCAACCAATTAACCACTGCCCAGAACCAAATGAAAAGGTTCTCATCGATTTTTGTATATTTTCTCTTTTGTCTATATATATTCCTCTCAATCTTCTACGCTCCTTTTGTTGGCCAAATAAATTTTCCCTCATGTTCTTTTCAGTGGTGCTCATGCATGATTCAGGTCCATTGGAACCTATAACTGTTTTGTAAAACATCTGTAGCATATAAATTAACAAATTAAACTAAACTTTCTGATAGTAGAACACTAAGGAAGTAAAAACAAATCCCATATGGATCTTTATTAATTTTATATTCTTTTGACACATTATCAAAATTTTATGTCCAGAATAGGTTTGGCAGATCATCTTCAAGAATATATGGCTTGGCATTATTAGCTTCTGGTCAGAGTAACACAGTGACTACCAGCTATTCTGGACAATATATTATGCAGGTAACTTATAATGGATGGCTAGATGGGATGTTAGTTCCTAGAATTGTGCATACATCTATGGAAGGGGGTATTGTGCATTACCTTGTACTATATTAATTCTTATATTACATATATGGAAGGGTCAGGTTCATAAGAGAGGTGTGGGAGGACACTAAAATATAACCCCTCCCTATGTGCATGGATTCTAGATGGTGTAGGTCATAGGGAATGAACGATGCTCGAAGGCAATGTAATATGCATTGTGAGGATAACCCATGGTGTCCAATGTCATAGTCTTATAGGAGGTGCCCATAGGTTTCGGGGACAGAGACAGTGAGTAACAGTGGAAGAATAAACTTATAAACCTCTTGCCTGCTTAATTGATCTTACTACTCAAGTAGTCCATATCCTTTCTTTATTTGGTGAACAAGTTAATTTGATCTATTAGCACTAAATAAGTTACAAATATTTAAATGACCTGATCTATAGATGTGGATATCATGTGGTGGATAGTCTAGGTATGGCCAACCACATGCCCTTTGACTTGCGCTACTGCTTTAACTATTTATGGGGTTAGGTTGGTGACTTGGTGTGTTGACTTTAGCCCATGGGATTATGCAACATGTTATTAAGGGTTTGTTTGGTGCAGCTACCCGAGAAAAAAATTATTGTTACCTATGTGTTATAGAAAAGCTATAAGTTGTTTGGATGAAATAACTATGCCCCTATTTGGAACCGATTAAAATCGGATTCTCGGCTGCCTCACCATGAGAATTGAGAAAATCCTGCCAAACGTGTTGCAGTATCAATCGATGATTCTTTTCACCATGCATGACTCACCCACCTCAAGAATGAAACGTGGTGCTTGATATATTTCTTGTACCTGTCTCCATTACCACACTGTGCGGTCACGCAGAACTCATATCCAAATATGACCTATGAAACCTAGCTCATATATCTCTATCTCCCTTAAAACAACTGTTAAATATCTCTCTGTTTCCACCCATTTGGAAAAATGCCAAAAGCAGGATGTAAGGTGTCACGAAAATTGGACTGTGACAACATCAATCTGCAAAAACAGCTTCAAATTGCACTGATTGGTTGGTGTTCCACTCTTTGACAGCAGAAACACTTTGTAGAAGCTAAACTAAACACATCCTTATGTTTTGCCTTATTATATTGTGCAGAACACAATTCATCATTGAAATTGGATTATAATAGATCACACATACTAGAAATTAGTGTATTATAGGCAAATTCATGTCATGCACTTTATTTTACCAGAATTAACCACCATCAAAAGCATTAATTTTTACAGAAAGAAAAGAGAGTTTATTAAATATTTAAATCTGTCGCAAATTAACTCATCATATTGTGAATTGTGCTTCCCTTTTAAATCTATTTTTATTAAAAGTATAATATATACTTGCATTTTTTTTTTGAATGTCAGTTGAAAAATATCTATCTCCTTTTGCTCCCAAATTTTATGGAGTGAAAACTTTTGCCATCTTTATTTGGTACAGGGTTTCTCCGGGATGAGGAAATGCATCATTTTTATGATTGCTCCCTGTTTGACCATCATACCTAGTTTGATAATCTGCAGTGTTGGTGGTGTCACTTACGTGCAACAACTAATCAACATATCTTCAGTAACTACTGTGATAACCATGTTCTCATCAGAAATAAATAATCAATATTAGTAGTGGCATAAAAGTCTGATAAGTTTTCTTCGTCTTGCAGGTCGTCTTAGCTATTGTGTTGCCATTTTCCCTAGTTCCTCTCCTAAAATTCAGTAGCAGTTGTGTGGTGAAAGAACCAATCAAGAACTCAAATTGTGTAAGCTATCTAACTCAATGGATTACTACACAATTTCTCTATGGAATTCATGATAAACTATCAACATGTCGATGGTAGGACCATACAACAACACAATAAGTGTCAGCTATCTAATTCAATTGTGTATTGTGTGATTTCTCCGTTACTAAACCAAACCAAATATCAATTTTGTTAAATTAAATGAAAATATTACTTAGGCTTTTCTTTAGCATTATTCACGCTTACACCTGTAGTATCTTGCATGCTGAATAATCGGCAATGGCATTCTGTGTCTAGTGATCCTCAGCTATACTTACTGTTATATCATATTTCTTAGTTAACACTGATATAGTTTCACTAGAAAGAGGAGAAATAACAAATGGAAAGTTTTCATTGAATTTAGAGGAAAGCATGATAGAATTTGATTATGGATTCACTAATAGTAGATCGTCTCCTACAAGTGGAATCATTTGGTTAGAAAAACTTTAACTTTCTTGCCAAATATCTCAACTATGCTTTGCATTTGTTAATGTAGCATTACTTTTGTTATTTGTTATACTCACATCAATTTCTCTCTTCATTTTTAGATTGTCCAAGTCACATGGATTCTCTCCATTGTAATTATCGGGATCAATATTTATTTCTTTTGCAATAGCTTCATAAGCTGGCTTGTGCACAGTGAACTCCCAAGGACAGTGAATGCAATAGTTAGCACCCTTGTATTCCCTTTTATGGGGGCATATGTTGCAGCTTTAATCTACTTGGCTTTCAGAAAAGTTAATGCTGCTAGTCTATTCCCTTCAGTGTTAGTTTCCAGTGGGGCTCAAGTAGAAGCATTGAGGCAAGCTGGCAGCGTTGATGATACTGGTTTACGTTGATATGTTTAACATAGTTTATAAATCTGCTCTTACAGGAAAAATTTAATTTGTTCACACAGTGCATATTCAGGGAAGACATCAAACCATTCAAAGATGTACATATATAGATATACATATAGTTTGATGATATGGTTAGGTTTGTTGTCTAGTTAGGCATGTACTATAAGCAATTTAGATTTTTTTAATCTACTTTGGTGTCTAATATAAAGAATTTCTCTGTCTTTGGTGGTTGATCATATTATTTGGTTGGAGTGATGGTTAGGACCCATGTGAAACAATTCTATATATGTGAAACAATTCTATATATAGAACACAGTAAATGTATTTTTTGTTGTCAATTCATTCGTTACTTCTTAAAACATGGGGTAGATAATATAATCTCCATGGTGATTACTCATTGTTGGTATTTCTTATACACAATTAAAATATAAAGGATTACCACTAAGAAACAATGGATAAAGACATTGATAGTTCACCATCATATATCTACTAACTAATATACCAACTAGACTAAAGTAGGGGTAAATGATAAATGATAGGAATTATGCATATATGACACACACAGGAGAATTCTATGATAAAAGGGTAGATAGCTAAAGTGAGAGGACAATGGAAGAGTTCATGGTTCCTAAATACTTCTCTATTACTAGGGTTCTATAATAACTAATTCATAGATAGATATAGCAATCACACAATAACACTTTGGAGCATCAATACCTTTCCAACTCTCGAATAAGACTGGGAAGAAGGTAGTCGGGGAAGGCTGTCTAAAAGCTCTACGAAACACCAACTCCGACGTGGTGGAATACGAAGGTCTAACAAAGCTATCACCTCTGGGGCTACCACAACTAACCGTAAGAGTTGGACGCAATCTCAGGTAACCTATAGCTTAGACTCCATGTCTACACTACCGATTACTACTCTAGTCATGATCTATAACTAGAGCACCCGATACAGGCGAAGATCCTATGCTAAAGTATAACAACTATACTAACCAATCAAATGTAATGCATAAAAATAAATAGAGAAGATAAAATATATTAAAGCATAAGTCTTACAAGAATAGATACAAAGACATACCAAATCTCTGAAGACTTCTCCAGAACCCGAGCGTAGCTCCGCTCTCCCTAACTCTCAACTAGAACTAATCTACTACATTGGAAAGTCTAACCCTAATTCTCTAGAGAAGAGAGATCATCCTTTCGAGGGACACCTCTACATCTCCATAATAATGTGGTGCCCCCAGGGAGGGGGGTCTGGCCCTGTATTTATAGCCCGGTGGGAGAAACGTGAGCCCTTTGATCAAACCGACTTAAGGTATGGTGGAGATGCATCCTATAAGGTGGTGGATGAAGGTTCCAGAAGACGAAGGCGAGAGGCCATAGGGGGGTGCCGGCCGGCCCCGAGCCCAGTGCCGGCCGGCCTGGGCCCAATCCCAATTGGGTTCCGCTTCGACGATGTGTTTTCTTGTCCCTTTTAGGGTCTAATAGTGCATGTTTAAATGTAGAGTTGATCTTGATTCTGGACTCCGAATATAGCAAATGATATGTCTGTTTCGATCGTCTCGACGAGCCCGTCACAATGGAGCAGTCCAATTCCTTATTTGAGGTACTTTTATTTAATGGAAAATTACATACACCTGCAAGACAAGTGAGAACACCAAAACTCATGGAATTCGTTAGAATCAAAACCTACAACTATGCTTTGTAATCCATATCTTATCATTTCATGCAATAGTTGATGATTATATTTGGTGATTAATGACCGTCAACACTCATATTATCTCATGAAGCAATTTTTAGGAGCACTGGATCAGCATTGTTTGTTTTATTACCTCATTAGTTGTACCACTACAAAAATAATCTGTGGTGATCATCTGTCTGGCAATAACCCTCAAGAATCACACACTAGGGACATTGGATACATTTCTGACAATTTCAACTGCCTTTTAGTCTTTCATAACACTACTCCGTAACGGTCACCACCAGGAAAATGATGTGATAGTCAGGTTTTGTAAGAACAAATATGTTAAGGGCCACCACCAGGAAAGTAATTGACAATATGTCACAAATAAATTGTTATGTCACCCATAAGAATGAAGGGTTTGTAGCCAATATTTCTAACCACGATGATTCAGGTTGAAAATACATATAATCGCCCATAAATTATATTTATTTACCAAGCACATATACAAGACAATCTATCCAATACAAATCCATTTATGAATCTCAAGTGTTCCATAATTAAGAGAAATATAATACTATATGTGTACCGACTTCACTGCAATATCTCTATGGTCCAATGCAGGGTCTAACCCACTATCATTGTTGTAATTGGAGATGGAAAAAGACAATTGACCGCAATGGAGCTTGCCAATGATTGCTGGTTCCTTACTCGATGGTGATAAAATTGTCTAGCAGCTACTACATAAATGATTTTGAGGCACTGCCGTGGGATTAACGGAGGCAGGCACAATAGGGTGCTGACTCCTTAATCAATGGCATCCTCATAGCTAATACGTGAATTGTTAATGAAGGCAGCCGATATAGGGCGTTCGCAACCATTAATAGTCCATTAACAGATTGACAACAAATCAAATGCTAACGTAGGGGTATGTTAAGCCTTGGGATATAAGGTCCCTGACCAAGACTCTCGATCAGAAAACCTCCCAAACATCCCTCTAGGATTGCCCGGGGGGCCCAGGGAGCTACACCCCTAGGAGCATATTCTCACGCACCATCCAGCTTTGGATAGGACAAATCCCAAGCGCGCGCTCCGAGCCCGAACCTTAGGCTGATCAACAGGAGTCTAGCCCGATCATTGGCCCTCGGCCTCTAGCACTAGCCAAGGCCTAGGCTAGATATACACGCCCTGAGCGCCCAAGGCTTAGGGGCTCCCCAACACTGCCTGTTGGTATTTTTTAACCTCACTAACAGAATAGGGATTCTGCAAGCGCATAGAACTACTATGCAACACTTTCTTGTTGAGTACCAAGTGTCGATTTATATTTTCCAAAGGAAGGCGGGATAGCGTGTTGATTGATGTGGCTAGACAGGCTTAGCAAAGGTACATAGCTAACAAAAGTGTAGTGAAAGACTAAACTACACCTAATGATAACTGACACTCGAGCTAAGTGTAACTAGAAGTATAGTGAAGCTGAGTATAAAAGTAACCAAAGTAATCTATAAGCAAACAAAGCTAACTAATGCTAGAAAATGATCCTTATTATCAGAGGCACGCAAGTGTCAGATCTAACCTAACACTATACACCACGATGCCTTACGATTCAAGAACTAGATCTAGAGGGGTGGACTACAGAGGAAAGACAGAGTTGTCACCACCTGCCAACTACCACGACTACTCGAAGACCTATCACACCTAAAGGCAAGTAATAGTCTAAGCACCAACTCACTGTATCAATCTAAGCTCCGATGAAATGGGACTGACACCTTAATCACTCGATAGGACAAATACTATTGACACTTCTAACGTCGTTACTTGAAATAGAGATAAATCTCTATCCCCGGCAACGTCGCTAAAAATGCTTATTGGTACTGATTAACTTGTCTTTAGCAACTAGCCACCTATCTCTTACCCTTTACATACTTCTATGCATGGAACTGAGTTGTCATCCCTAATTGTGTAGCTAGGAATATTTTATGATACTAATCTATCATCTTATGTGACTAGGCATAAATAATAAAGATGCATATATATAGAATGAATGATTCTGTAAGCAGACAGATAATTATACCATTGTAGCATTTTACCTAGAGTTTACTAGATTGTCATTTATATTCTACCTCTGGTAAGGTATAGCTAAACCCATAATCTATAGTATCGATAACACTTATATGCGGTGAATAAGAGAAGTAGCCAATGTATAAACTCTACTCATAATATGAATTGTGTCACAGGATAAAAGATATATATATATATATATATATATATATATATATAAGATAAATGTGATCAATCATAATAATAATACTAATTCACTCAAAGCAATCTAGCATGTTAACGTTCATCTACTCTAAATATAGAGAAACAACTCCTATGTATTCTAGCTACAGTCAATGCTACTCCATCTAGTGCAAGTACATCTAATAATCATCATTAAGTAATACTACTATAATTTTCAAACACAACAGAGCCATGAACAGGAAAAACTAAGTATAGAATATACTCATGTATACGAATATACTCTTAACCTGACAATCCCACTCTACCAAACCACCGTATAGGAGGAGACTACAACAGACTCAAAGGATCTGTCAATCTACGATCTACCTCATGACCCGGTACAACTAGGGATATTCACAAATAGGTAATGCATCTAGGCGCCACATCTACACACAACCTACCACTCACCACACAATTGAATAGATGAGCGCTATACGAACATGTGTATGAATATAATAGCAAACTAACTATACTAGATGTATTGATGTAGACATTGAATAATGTAATCAAGAACATAATAATGAAGCACAATATTGCTAGTAATGATTGTACAAATATAGATATTAAAATAAGAAAGAAGAGTTTAAGATCTATACTGAACTCCTCTATTCTTGACAACTTCAGGATTTCAAGATCGATGAAGAACTTGACTTCCTCTAATCCTTATCTAACTAGGCTAAACTATGAACTAGAAAGGCTCTAAATGAACTAAGGCTTTAGGCTCTGGATGACTTGATCACCAAGTGACTTGAATGAATGAGAGATGCTCCAGGGTGGTCTGGCCCTGTATTTATAGCCGTGGGATGCATGATGATCGTTGGATCAAACCAACTTCACATAGGGCTGAGATTGATCCTCAAAGGTAGTGGAGAGAGCTCGAGGAAGATGACAGGCGAACCCCACAAGGGGTTGCCGGCCGGCCTGATAGGTGTGGCCGGCCAGCCACACCTGGCGGCGGCCCTGCCTCCCGTTCGCTCTGGTGTCTTCTGGATGCTTCTGGAGTTCGGTAGACTATTCTCTGCCACGGGATAATTTCAAGATATATTTTGATAATTTAGTCCTTCTCCGTGGTTTTCAGGATTAATCCATAGAAAATCATAAATCACCAAAACTCATAGAAATTGTTAGATAAAACCCTAGCTTTTTTGATATTTAGGTGTTTCTTTTGTTTAATGATCTATTAAATGTTAACACTATCCACTATCAACAAATACTAAAAAGGATCAAACTAAGCATCCTATACTCCTATAATACAAAGACCCACTAAGGAGTCCCATCCAATCAAAAATTAGGATTTTCAAAAAGTGATGTATGATAATGTCATCAAAGGAGTTACCCCCACTTAGTCTTATTTATCTCCCACTAGCTATTTTTTTGAAATAGAAAAAAGTCGTTGCACCTAAACCAAGTATCGTAATTAAAATCTAATTGCACCACGGTGTTCCTCACAATAAACTCTTCAAAATAAGACCCCACATGGATATATTTTGATAATTTTTTGTAAAAATTTAAACTATTTCTAAGCATAAACCTATTTGTAAGCAAAACCTAGCAAAACTGCATATCACATGGATTACATGTGATCCTCCGAAACATGCATAATTTTATGAAGGAAAACTCCTAAAATTTTGGGTGGGGGGATGACCCTCAGATATAGTAGGGGTGGGGGTTCGGGTAGATGAGATTTGGGTGATGCCCAGTTCAAATAATCTATACCATGTATGTCAATGGATACAACCTCCGCAATTGACCTACTACATCCATATATATATATATATATCTATTAATTCATACTTTTGACCATTATAAACTCCTTGCATTTCTACTCCATACTCGCCTACAGCAACACGTGGGGCATCCTACTAGTTAAGATAACTATGATTGCAAACACTAAGCATAAGATCCTAAGCTCACTAATGATGAACAAAGAACATGACTTGAATTAAGCATAGCTATATTACTTAATGAAGTAACACATAAAGTAAAGTACTAAGAAAGTAAATGTTGAAGATTACAAAGGAGGAAGAAGCTATACTAGACCAAAAGACTCTGTTGAACTCCTAGGGAGCTCCTCTCTACTCTTCTACTACAAGCTAGCTACTACTATGCTACTGTAGAGCTTCACTTGTTGGAAGACTAATGCTTGAAGACTTGATGAGTGTCTCCTCCTCCAGTGCACCGAGCAATGCCTTTTATAGGCTCATGGAGGCAGAGGGTACTTGTAGGCGAGTGTGAGGCTGTTTGGTGCTAAAGGGAGGTCAGCCAACCTAGGAGGTTGACCGACCCTCCGTACCACCGCCATTCCATCTTAAAGTGATGGTTGGCCTCTTGGAGTCAGTGGAGATGTAGGTACGTCAGTTGGTAGCTATCCTAAGGTGATGTTTGGATGGGGATAGGGATAGGGATATATCCCACCCTTCAAAGACCACATTGAATCCTAACCATCCATTCTTCACACCTCATTAAATCGTAACCATTCATCTATTTCCATTTCCCTATCCTACCCATCATATCCCAATATCCAAACAACTCATAAGATGGTTGGATGGTGGTGTATCCTCCAAAGTGTATGACAGTAGCCCTGGTGATTTAGGGTAGCCCACTGTTCACACTTTTTTTGATGCAAACCCATTGTTCACCCTTGGATCAATCCAACACCATCCTTTGGCGGGGATGCTCCTGAGTGTGCCACCTGGATTTGGACGCAAATAGGTGACGTGGAGGCAGGGCAAGTGTCGGGTCGGCTGACCTAGGGAGGGTCAGCCGACCTGGCCGGGGGCCCTCTTGCCATTCTGCCACGTCACACTCCTTCCCTTTCTAATATTTTGTCCATTTCATGCTTGATTTGGGATATCTCCTACATACAAATAGAATGGGCATATACAAGTGGAACCAGATGAATTCAAATCAAATTTAATTCTTTAGGTGATGATTTGCCAAGTTTCTAAGGAAATATTGATGGTAAAAAGAGGGGTTAAGGACCATCAACACTGGCCAGCATGTACAACAATGTCAACCACATTGCTCTAACAAGGTCATGCATGGGGCATGATACAAGGTGACTGTTGACAGCAATTAAACGCTTATTTTACACTGTCAACTAAATACATAAAAGAGATCACCAATAGCAAGATAGGGGTTTTAACTAACAATTTCCACAACTTGTGGAGATTTCATATTTCTACAGGGTAATTCTAGAAATCATACAAAGGAGGATTAAAAGGTGTAAAAAGACAAAACTTAACTATGATGGAACATACGCCATTGGACTCTAGATGGTACTAGAAGGCTCCTCGATGAAGTGGGGGCCCAGAGCCCACAATGGGGTGCTAGGCGGCATGGCCCATGGGGCCGGTTGGCTTGCCACCTTCGCTGCCTTGCCTCCACCTTCTGGAAGCTGTAACACCCTAGGTGTTAAGCATACATTAGGCACCTAATTAATTCACAACTAATCATCATTAAGCATGGCATGATCATCATCAAGCATGAAACCCTAGGTTTCACCCCATCATTGCATGTGCCTTGCATTTTTCTTTTTAATCGCTTGCCTGCTTGATTAATTAGTTAATTAATTACCTTGTCAAATTGCTTGATCAAGTTTGGATCCATGTGCCAATATTTTGAAAAGTTTTAACAGAATTTTTTATTGCAAAAGAATTGGGAATTTTGGAGCAAAAGTTAAAGGATTAAAAATCCCTTTTAAAAGCCCTTTTCCAAATTCAATTTGTAATTCAAAATCCATTTGAATTTGACCTCAACCCCAAAATAGAAAATGTTCAGTTTGAAAAGATCTACAATTTTTATTTTGGAAACTTTTCTGAAAACGCTTTTAAATTTGTCAAATTTGAGGAAGTTGGGGCTGTTTATTTAAATTTTTTAAAAAAAGAAAATCTCGGTAGCGAACGAGCAGGGCCGCTTTCGGCCAGCTCGCCCACGGCCCGCGCGCCGCGCCCGCGCCGTGTGCCTGCGCCCAGCGGCAGAGCCGCCGCGACGCGCGCTCGCCGCGCTGGCGGGCGGCGTGCTGCGTGGCAGCCAAACTCCGGCGAGTGGGCCCCGCCCGACCCCCCCGCCGCGCTCTACACCCCGCGCCACGCCTGCGCTGCCTCCACTCGCCCCATTCCGCCTCGCCTCGCTCTCCTCCCTCTCTAGCAGCCGCAGCAGAGCAAGCAGCAGCAGCGCGGGGCGGCTCCGTCGCGACCACCGCTTCGCCGCGCCGCCGTTCAGCGCCTTTGCTCGCGCCACCGCCTCGCCGTCCCAGCGCACAAGCCGCCGCCAACCCGTCTCGCTTCACCGCACCTTCCGCGCCCGCTTTGTCCAAGGTAGAGGCGAATCGGCCCGTTCTTGCGGCACCAGCGCCATGGCGAGCTCCACCGGGAGCTCCGTATAGTCACGCCGCCCTTGTCCTTCTTCCTTTTTCGCCCCTTCTTTTCGTGCGCAGTGGGGTCGCCGGAGTCTCTTGGAGTTCGGACGCCCCCTCTCTTGCTTTGCCGTGGCCGGGTTCGACGCCTATGCGGGCTCGCCGCCGTCCCTCTCGGCCGTCCGCCACCGTGCCTCGCCACCGTCGCTCACGGTCCTCCTCTGGCCCCGATTCACCCACCAGCGTGTGCGCCTCCTCATGAGGAGCGCGTTAGTGCCGGCCACGTCGCCGGAGACCTCGCCGTCGGCGAGCGGCCGGTCAACCGCCAGCGCCGCCCGCTCGGCCAGCTGACCGGTGGGACCGGGTTGGCCGGGGCCCGGCCGACAGCGGTTCTCGTGCACCGCACCGGGTGCACCTAGTGTTTAGGGGGCGGTTTTCTTTTAAAAGAATTTCCAGAAAAAGCTTCTAAATGCTTTTTAATTTATTGTTGGCGCATTTGTGATCCAAATTAAGTGAGATTTATTTTGTCAGGTTTCTACTGAGTAGATCATTTAAAAGGCTGAAATCTGTTTAAATGCATGGTAATTTGTATATTACTCAGAAAATTGTGATTCTTGTTTTGTTAGGTTTGTACTGTGATGTACTTTCTGGAAAAAATAAATATCATGTAGTTTCTATGTAAAATTATTTGAGATATGATTTAAATGCATTAAAGGCTGATTCCTTGTTTATTTTGTAGTAACTAAATTACTTGGTGAAAAGTCTTGATAATTTTTTATGACTGCTCTTGTGCTAAGAAGTTCTAAATAAAAATATGAAATCTATTGTTTGATACTTTTCACTGTACAAAGTAGTTAAATGTGTATTTCTGTCCTGTTGCTTCATCTTTTTTGTATAGACTGTTATACTCGGTGAAATGTGATGAAAATTTTATCATGGATTTGTTTTAGTATGAAGTAGCTACTGTAATTTTTGTAGATTCTTATGGACTGCTTATATAGAGGTCACAGTTCAGGCCTTTATTTTCACATGAAATGATAAGCCTTTTTGGCAATTGTGTTAATGAGTTTAATATTGCTTTTTGAGCACCTTTAATTATATATTGCTTGCTGGTCATGTTACTCAGTACCATGGTTGAAGTGTAATGTGTGATTTATGAGTAGTGCTACTTCTCTTTGTATGCATGTGTTGTGTATGTGTGTGCATACACACACCCACCCTTTTTATGCTCTTCTCTAAGTAGTTAGAGAAGAGATATGCACGCATTCTCGATAAATAAAATAGATTGTTAGTAGAGAGGAGATATACACATACTTTGTCAAATAAAATGTTAATCATGCTCATTCATGAGCATCGCACATATGCATTCGTTATACTTATACATGTGCATCGCATCATACAGGTTCACAGGAGGGCCCCCTAGCTTTGGAGTACGAGGAGAATCCCGCGGAGGAGCATCAGCCGGAGGTTCCCGAGGGAGAGCAGGAGGCCGAAGGGGAAGACCTGCCCGAGTGCCCGAATCACCGAGCCAGCGTCTTTGAGCAAGGCAAGCCCCGGAGCATTTTCTTACCTATGCTTTCTAACAGTCTAATTGTGCTTTATGATTGATGCATTAAGTATAGGAGTTGTGTGCAACCATTGATGTATTATATCCTTGTTTACCCTTGATTATCCTACCTTGATTACCCTGCTAGTCTAGGTCAAGTTATATTGCTTAGCTTGCTTAGACGGTAGAAGTCGGGTGATTTCCTGTCACCCGCGAGCATAGGTGGCTTCTTATGATTGGAGGAAAAGCTTTATGTTGATATCATCTGGTTATTGGTTATACTGTGACAATTGGAGACCGGACGGAGTCTTATGGGGTTTCGGACCATAGTGATTCCGTCTGTGTCGATTAATGACCGTGCCATTACGCGTCCCTCGAGTCATGTTGAACGCATGCCTCACACTTAGCTGGTCGGATAAGTCCTTCCGACCGTGAAGCCTAACATTATTCAGGCTGGCTCTCGATCCGTTCGCACCGTATTGGAGATGGATGGGGGACTACGGGGGTGCGAAGAGTGAGTCCGAGGTCCAGCATGGCTGGCTAAGGCAGTCGGGCAGCCCCTGGGTGCGGTGGTTCCTGTCGAAACCGTGTTTCTTCCCGAATAAGTGCCACAGTGACTTGTAGCTCACTTCGCGCGTGAGTGTGGTTTGTGTGAGAAATACCCCCCGAGCTCGGTTGTAATCGATTCGAATCGTCATCGTTCTGGATAGTGAACACTTGACTTGAGCTACGCCATCGTAGTAATGATTATGGAATGTTGTGAATTATGATGATGGATTAAACTAATATGATTATGGTTACTACTTGATTGTTTAATCATGATTAATAAACTATAATGATGTATAGTATAGGTGCTCACCTAGCATGAATATGAATGATTAAGCTGAGCTGTCACTATAAAATGGTTACCACTACTTTTTTTCGCAAATGAGTCAAACTATTCTCTCGATAAAGCCTGTCATACTCCTTGGAGTCTTTTTATTTAAGTCAGTCGGGTAAGTCTAGCTAAGTACCTTCTCGTACTCAGGGTTTGTCCCGCTTGTTGTTTGTGCAGAAGGCCATACCTTCCACGGGTATTGTGAGACCTGCTTATATCCAGTGGATTAAAGTACCAGAGGGCATGGTCGTTCTTACTATTCTCCCCACTTGCTTTTGTGGATTGATCATCAGGCTGGCACTATATTGGACTTTAAGTGTGCGTGTGGGTTAAGCTTTTAAAACTACTTTGCTTTCGCTACTTGAATTCGAGACTTGGTTGTAATAACTTTATTTCACACTCTGATGTTATCAAACTATTTGTGAACTATTGTAACGTGTGAATGGTGACGCTAAACTTTGTACGATCTTAGTTGATGATGTTTGGTTTGAAATCCTTCGAGATTTCTGGACTACCGGGTTTATAAGGGCTTAAGTGTGCTAGTCGCTTGTTTGACAAGTGGTTTTTGCACTTATGCTTTTATAAATTGGGCGATTCTGTTACAGAAGCTTCATCCATCACCTTTGAGGATCGATATCCACGGTACATGAAGTCAGTTTGATCCAAGGGCTCGTATGCATCCCACCAGGCTATATAAGGAGACCCCTAGCCCCTGTCTAAGGTATCCCTATAACCCTAATTCATTATCTCAAGTTGGATCAGTTGAGAGGGTCCCTATGAAAGGATCTACCTCTTAGAGTAGCTATCTAGTCTTTAGGATTAGAGAGAGGAGTTAGAGAGTAAAGTTTTCAAGGAGTTCCCGCCTGTCGGTGGTTCTCTTGCTTCTGAGGTTTCTTCAATCATCAACATTTCAAGTAAGCAACATGTTTATATTATTCTTCTACTTTATAGTTCTTTTGAGTGCTTTAGTCTATAGATTGAAGTAGTAATTATAGGTGTAAGCGTGGTGTTTAGATCTAGATTACTTGTGAATGTCCTTATCTTTCTAGATCGATGGTAGATCGCGAAGGTGACTTTATAGCTTCGTTGAATCCTCTATAGTCCATCTCCTATTAGAAGGTTTGGCGGCCTTATAGATGCTGGCAGGGGAGAACTTTGATTTCTACTCCTATTCAAGTTATTAGCCATGTTAGAAAATTAGAAGACACTGTTTACTAAGATTTGAACAAGACAGGTTTTAGTGATATCCTTTTATCTCTATCTAGTCTTGAGTTTTACTCCAGGTTAGCTTGGACCATAGTTATACTCACATTTCCTTATGGATATGATATTTCAAACCTCCGGGTGAAGTGCTACAACGGTATTATACTGTACGCTTATGTATAGTCGCATTTTCTTGTGTGCATTTAATTTGTACCAATAAATATTTCTGGTGCTGTTACCAAAATAATTGCTGAGTTAATTGTGAATCTAGCTTAAACTTGTATCATACTTTTATCTTTTCTATTCCATCCCTTTCTCTTTATTCTTTTTGTGTTTATCCTTATAGATGCTTTGAACTTCACTCCTATCCACTTACATGGCATGAGATTTGGGCCACTAAAATCTATAGAGCCTATCATAATATCTGGCTATGAGCTGCGCCCATGTCTAATAAATATGATTCAGGATAAACCCTTTTCAGGTGAAGGCAACAAAAACCCACTTGCACCTACGAGAGTTCAAGCAGATCTGTGTATGCTTGCGAATTGCTAGCATGTCCAATAAGACCTTAAGATGGAAGCTTTTTCTATTCTCTTTGATAGGAAGAGCTAAACATTGGTACAATCAAGCCATAGAAAGTATGCAAGGGGATTAGGAAACATTGTTCTCTAAATTTTGTTTACATTTCTTTCCCATTCATAAAGTAGCTAGTCTTCGAAATGAGGTTCTAACTTTTAGACAACTAAAACAAGAATCTCTTAGTACATCATGAGACCGTTTTAATGAACTCATCACATTTAGCACTGACCTTGGTTTTCTAGATCTGGGCTTCTTTAATATTTTTATTTAGGTCTTGCCAAAGATTATAGGGAAACACTTGATCTATCCTCTGAGGAGCTTTTCTTGATTTGCTTATAAGTGAAGCAAGGCCTATGTTTCTAAAGGTTGTTCAAGCCAAATCTGAGCTCTCCGAGAAAGAAAAGGAATCGTCTCCTAAAGAAGAAAAGAAAGTTTTGGTAGCTAAAACACAATCACTCCAACCCCTGGATTTAGTTGTCAATCCTAAACCATCAAAACTCCACAACGATGATTTAGACTTCTAATTAGCTAATATACTTGTAAATCAATATAAGTCAGAACTTCTTAAAATGACATCTTAGAAAAATGTCCTTATCTTCCCCCCTAAAAATATAGGACATCAAGAAGAATATATGGATGACATGTCTAGTGGAGCCATAGAAGGAGAGCTGTCACACCCCGAAATTTCTAATTTTGGGTTGTGTTTTAAAAAACACTAAGTAAATGAATGCTTTTTAATATTGGGATAAAATTAATCAACATTAGTTTAAGTTTCTGTATACTTTTGTTAAAAAAATTATGATTTTCAAATCTTTTAGAATTAATTTCAAGGGCTCTCTCTGATGGTACTTGATTGTTGCTTCATTTTGGTGTTTTTGTATGAGGTAAATTTTTATAACATGATTAGATGTCGCTCGATCCTTTTGGGATATTTTTTAGACTTTTCTAGAACCTTTTTCTATTTTTCCTATAGCAAAATCTAATTTCTAGATACTTCGAAATCTCTTTTTTTGGGCTCCAAATACTTTATTTGAATTCATCATCTTCCTATCTATCTTTTAGTATTTTTCTATAATTTGGAGTTTTAGAAATATTTTTCAGAGATTTAAAATGATTTCAGCATTTTCTGGAATTGTTTTTAACTGGAAATAATTTTCTATAATTCCCGAAATTATTAAGAATACCTGAATTTTTCCTGCCTTCGAACCCACTATATAAATATATATGCCGGTGTTCTCCTTCTCACGTTGATTCCAAAAGTACAACTGTCTTCGTCATCCGCTACTCGTAGCCTCCTAGAACTGCCGCCGAAGTTTTGAATCCATCCAACTCCGGCGAGCTTTTCCGGCCACCTCGACCGTCTTCGACGAAAACCGTTACCACCATGTGGTAGATCTCATCGTCCTCTACGCTGTGGTATACTTGGTTGCTTGAATCCGTGCCCGTTTTGACCCTTTTCCATTTGTTTCTTTGTCTTCGGTGTGTTTTCTGGCGAGCTCCTCCATGCGCAGTTCACGTTTCCTTTGTTTTCCGGCGAACTCCAGCCATCGCCGGACCCTCCCGCGCCTTGATATCCGCTGCAGCCGCATGGACTCCGAGCCCCGCACCCCGGCTTCCAGCCCCGTGAGCGAGCAGGCGTGGCCGCCACGCCGCCCTTGGTGGCCGTTCGGTCACCACCGCGCGGGCCGGTGAGGCCTCCCCGCGGGACCAGCTCCTTGGATCGGGCGAGCGCCTCCGCGCAACCTGCTGCCCCAGCCGGCCATCCTTAGGCCCTTGCTGGAGTCCCCTCCCCATGGAGGAGTCGGCCATGGCCACCAGGCCATCATGTTCTGTTCTACAGCACGCAAGAGGAAGAAGACGAGGTATTTACGAAACTGCCACTGGATCATATAATCTCTATTGCTCTATCGTTTGATCTCCGATTCAAGTCATTCCAGTTGCGTTTGTTTCGTAACGATGCGATATACACCATAGTGCAGTTTCTGTCATGGTACCCAATTCTGAAATTATTGATTTAAAGTGTTAATTTGATTAATAGAGTATGCACAAATGATTTTCTACTTAAAAGTAAAATAGGGTTAACTCTCCGTTTTAATGCGTTATGGTCATGTCGACTAAAGCTATGTGTTAGTAACAATGGTTTACCACTGAATTCCATAATTCAAATGTTAATTTGATTAATGTATATGCAGCTGAGTTGTCGTTTATAAATCCAAATAGTTAACTTGATTAATTCCAACTTAAATATATCTTTAGTACAAATTGATTAGTTTAAACACAAAATATATAATAGCTCAATTAGTGCTCTCACATGTTATATGCTTTATAATTATAAAGGTTTAAATGGCTTAATGAATATATATTATTTTTAATTAAAATATGACTATGCTTATACCCATTTTTATAAATTTAAGTTTAATTTGATTAATTGAACTTTAGGATATTTCTTTGCAATGTCCACCATCTTACCTTGTTAACTAAAACGAATCAAGCATATAGTTCGTTCTTTTAGTTATGTTGCAAACATATTGATAGTCACATCTTTCTTAATGATAGCTCTTTTTGTATGTTGTTTTGTCTTGTGTGATGCCTATTCTTAGTTGTCTCTATATTGCATCCATGTTTACGATGGTGTTTGCTGCGAGTAGAACGAGAACATTTTGAGAGCTCTCAAGATCAGAAGGTTGTGACTAGAAGCAAAGCATCAAAGAGTTTGAGCAAGCATATAAAGCAAGTATATCGTGGGATCATCCTTGATTCCTATTCACCCTAATCACTTTAATCATATGCATGTATCAACCTTGGCGACTGTAGAGGTCATATGTAGTTTTGAATTCTTGTTCCTTGACACCTATGGGATGTGATGCATTAAACAGAAATGCTAGTGCTCAATTGTTACTATGATGTTGTAACTTGACTGATGTGTTAGACGATAAACCATAAAAGATCCTTTTATTAATATGCTGATAGAGGACTAGTGCACTATGGATAATGTGCTAGCTTCCTCTCCATAAGGACTTATCTATGAGCGTTAATCCGGGACCTACAGTACAACCATGAGGGCTATATGGTTCTAGCTTTACTTAAGTATGAGGACCTTTTCTAACTTGTTAGTTGTTACCCAAAATGGCGCTAATTCGAGGGTGTAACTAGGTTGGGTGTAGTGCGGCCTCTGTCCCTATGTGTGCAGGCTGCGTGTCATTGAACCATACGGAAGGGGGCTCTACTTTCGTAGGCCACGCTCTAGCGGCCCTAACTTGTTAGACAGACCTTTGAAAGACTTCATAATGAACCCCGCCGACCTTCCTCGGAAGTGGGTCAAAAGGTTGGCCGCCTCGGGCAAAAGGGTACATCACGACTCAGCAGAGTGTGTTAAAAACTGATATATCAGTCATGCTCACGGTTACGAGTGGCCTTGGACCCTCATGGAATAAATGTTGATGTCTACTGTTAACGACTATTTATGCTAATCATTAATCATGCTTACCTGATCATATGTAATTATGGGAGAATGTTGAATTTTGATGCTACACCACCGCTTAAAACTGATAATCCTAAAAGCTAATTGCAGTATAACATGTGTCAGCCTTTTGAGCTTCATTAACCTTTTGCTATACTTGCTAAGTTCGAGGAGTACTTACACTTGTTTTACTTTCATTTTTGGAAAATCTCAGATGGGTACCAGAAGGTAGAGCTGGTGAGTTTTTATTGAGAAGTGCTAGGCATATGATACCCTAATTCAACCGTCCCTATGAAGATGGCGACTGAAGAGAAGATCAGTATCCGTTCCGCTTAACTTTAATATAAGTGCTAAATATACTTATGTTTATGGTATATTACATTGTATTTGATACTATTCTTTTTTGTTGTTGTATGTGTGGACTTCCTAGGCACACATTTGGCGAGCCTAGCTTTGGCCCATGAAAACTGGGTGTGACAAGAGCCAAGCTACTCAGGAGGTAATCCCATCTTTTCCCCTTCTGTGTCCACATTAGATGACTTATCTGAACCCATGTTTAAACCCATACTTGACCCCTATGATCCTTCTTTGGAAAGGCCTCGTAGTGAACCCTACTGACTTACCTTGGAAGTGAGTCAAGAGGCTGATCACCTCGGGCAAATGGGTAACACGACTCATGATAAAAGTGTATAACCTCTGCAGAGTGTAAAACTGATATATCTACCGAGTTCACGGACATGAGCGGCCTGGATCCTTTTTTGAGATAGATGGTTTGATGGATGGCATGGACGATGGTTAATCTTGATGATGATAATTATATATATTCACTTGGGTGCTAAGCATAACCTAGCAACTCAGGTTTAATAAATAAAATATGACTAACTAAAAGTGCTTACCGCAGTTGAAATATGTCTAGCCTTTTGAGCCTTACATCCCTCATGTTACGCTTGCTGAGTATGGTGCACTGACGCTTGTTTTACAATCAACAAAATCTCGGATGGGTACCAGATGGTGGTTCAAGTGAAGTGTTTCGAGCGGAGTTCCAAGGGTGCGAGGCGAGTGTTGACGGTAGATAACGTCTATTTTTAATCGTCAATCTTCCTTGCAAATCACAACAATATCATATAGTAGGAGGTTATTACTAATAATTTCCACGAGTTTTAGTGAATTATCTGTTTTCCAAGGAGTTATATATCCAAAAAGTGCATAAATGAGGATTAAATTGAAGTGTATAAAAGCCACGAAACTTAACCGCAACGGAAAATATCGGTATTGGGATCAGAAAGGATCTAGAAGATACTAGAAGGAAGCGAAGACCGCGGGGCTTCCAGGTGGCTGGCCCCACCTGCCTGTGCCGCCTAGCCCCCTAAGGTGGGCCCCACCTGTCATCTTTGGCGCACTTCTCCACCGCCTTTGAGGATGCATCTTGGTCCTACGTTAAGTCGGTTTGATCCTACGGTTGATGTTCATCCCACCGGACTATAAATATGAGCATGTACCCTCCTGGAAGAGAGCCAGATCAATGGAGAGCTGAAGAGCTAGAAATCCTAATTCATATCTAGTAGATCTAGGCTAGCAATCAAGAGAAGCAAGTTTGTTGACGGTCGTTAATGTACGAACTCAACCGTCAACCAGCCATAGAAAAGGACGCAATTACGATCACCAAAGTTGATACATGGTTTGCACTGACAGAATTCCACAAGTTTTAGTGTTTCACTATTTCTGCAGGTGTAAACTGGAAAAGACGCAATCCCAGGAGCTTATCGGAATATAGAATGGGAAATCAGGCACCGCAGCAACGCAGGAAGGTTCCAGAAGACACCAGAAGACACCACGCCGAAGCGGAGGCCCGGGGGCCACTAGGCCAGACCAACCGGTCTGGGCCTGGCCCCGCTGGCGGTCCGCTTCGCCTAGGTTGCTCCACCGCCTTAGGGTTTCAATCTCAGCCATCCGCTAATGTCGGTTTGATCCGATGGCTCACGATCATCGCCTAGGGCTATAAAAGCAGGGCAAGACTCCCCTAGGGGGAGGGGCACAATCATTGATTCCTCATTCGAAGTCTGATCATCAGCCAGAAACCCTAATCAGAGCTCCTAAGCTAGGGCCTAGATAGCTAGTTAGAACTAGAGGGAGGCAAGCGAAGGCTTGGATTCTGGAGCCATCAAGAGCTTGGATTTGGTATAGTTCTTACCTCCTCTCACCTTTGTTCTCTATTATTATATAGTTATATAATTGCTACAATTGAATTGATGAATACTTATCTACTTATATTCATAGTTATATTGTTTTTTGTCTATTGTGGTTATATGCTTAGTATAGCTAGATTGACATTATACTTATTCATAGGTTCATATAGCGCTCATCTAATTGATCGTTGGGTGAGTGGTGAACATTGTGTAAGCGTGGTGCTTATACGTTGTTTACCTGCGAATGCACCCTATAGGCCGGGCTTGGTAGATCATGGGTGTGACAATCCTGTTGAGTCCTATGTAGTCCAAACCCCGTCTATAGGCACAATATGGCTTTTGTACGAAGGAAGGGTGTGCTATGTTCTCAAACTTTTCTAGTATGTCCACTATGAATAGATGTAATGTTAACCCTAGCTATGACTACTAAGTGTATTGTACTAACCATAATATGCATTGACATGTAGCTAGAAATAATATAGGAATATCTCTTGATGTTTTGCTAGTAACCCTAATGATATAGCTAAGAGTCTCTATCTGTTTATGCTGATGATTTATACTTATCTTTACCATTTATCTTGTGACTTACCCCTGCATTGAGTAGTGAGGACATGGTTATGCCCATCCATTACACTCTAGGTTATCTCGCTAACATACACGTGTGCCATGTAGACCTTCCTTTGGAAAAATATAAATGACAACCTAGTAATACTCTGGGTAAAATGCTACAATAGTATTTGATCTGTGTGCTTGCGGATACTATTTCTATATTCTAAATGGTGGCATGATTTAATACCACACCCCTTGGTGTTGTTGCTGGGGATGACAACTTAGCGTTCTAGTATCGATGCTATACCCATGAGTATTTTTAGCATCGTTGCTAGAGATAACACTAAGAGGTGTTAACAAAATTCAATCTAGAACTAGTTCTTGTTTAGAGATTAGAGAGATAGAGTTGGAGAGTAGAGTTATGGAGGAGTTTCGGCCTGTCGGTGCTTCTTCGTCGCTGTATTCTTCAAGATCAACCTCCCTCGTTCGGAGTTTGCATCTTGAGATCATTTGGTAGTCAACTTCTGGTTAAAGTAAGTGTTTTGTTCATATTATTCTTTTTGTTTACAACTCTTATTGAGTACTTTGATCTTGATAACTTTTTAATTGAAGTAGTATTCGTAGCATAGACGTGGTGTTTAGGCTATGTTTACTTATGAATGTCCCTCTGATTTTTTGAATAGTAGTAGCTCGCAAAGGTGACTTATAGTTTCGTTGAATCCTCTGTAGTCCACTTCCCGTTAATAGGTTTGGCAAGCAAAAGGTGCTTGGTAGGAGAGAACTCTGATTTCTACTCCTATCTTATTAAATTATCGCTCGTGATCATATGATATAAAATAGCTGCTTACAAAGATCACAATTAGATAATCCATATTGTTCACTTGTTCTCACTATTTTCTAGCTTGATTGTGCATTGGGTTAAGTTTATAGACTTAGTCATCGTCATCTACTGTTTTTTTGGTTCGATATTTAAAAGCGGGGTTTATCTTGGTGAAGTGATACAACGGTATCAGTATCTGTGCGTTTGCAGATAATTTTATTTTTATGTATATTTAATTAATACCAACACTAGGTCATTTGCATACATGAAACCACGGCTGCTGACTGTTCGGCAGTGTCGAGAACACCACCCGACGGCCGGCCACCTAGATACCTAGATCAGTGCATTTAAAACCTCCTTGAATAGTAGCGGCAGGGTCCACCTGCCTGAGACCACGTGCAAGGCAAAATGCGATTTCCTGAGCAACCATTAATTAAAATTTTGTATTCGAGAGCATAGCTGAGATCTAGTCGCGCCACGGTACCGGGAAACCAACTTGCTCCAGCACCTCAGGTAGGAAAGGCTAGGAGACCGAATCGAAGGCCTTGGTGAGGTCAATTTTTAGCAGCACCCTGGGCAACCATGAGCGTGCAGCCATCTGTAGGTCAGGTGCACGGTCTTGAGGTTGTCATGTATCCTCCGCCCCTGGATGAACGACGACTGATTGGCCTGGACCAGCTGAGTAGATATTTTGGAATTTTCTGGATCCTAAGGTTAACAGTGATGGCCACGGATTGTGCATTGGGTTAAGTTTACTAGACATTTGCAACCTGCTGGCCGGTGCCGACGGAACGCGACGGCGAACCGCTCGCTCTTTGCTTGTTACCACCACTCCAAGTCTCAACCCTCACCCTCCCGCGGTTTCTCTTTGAAGCAGGGGGAACAGAGGAAAGAAGTGAGGTGTATGCGGTGAAGAGGAAAAAAATTGAATGAGAGGTGTGCGGTGGAGAAAAAATCTGAGCTGAAGTGATAAAGAAAGGCGCGGGCTGGCCAAAACAATTCGTTCAAATTTTTTAGACGCGGCCAAGAACCATTCCCCTAGATACCTAGCGAAATCGTCCAGCTCGCTGCACTTTCATAAAACCTCTTTTACGGTTTTTGCCATCCTGAAATATATACTTTAAGTTTATTTTATTCTTCCCTGGGAAAGAAAAAAAACTCAACATTCTAGTAGGCAATCACCAGATGCCACGGCTTCATTGTACACCTAGCAGTAATGGCACGGTAGTGATTTACTATTCCGCGTGTGAGTGTCATGTATATATAAACTATAATATAGAAAACTGAAACATCATTTGACACGAGATCATGATATTAAGAACACAGATTATTGATGGCCAAAGACCGAAGATTAGAGAGAACAATGATGATGGTTCGATCTATATCGTCGTGGAAGTAAGTACTACTCCCTCCGGTACTAGTTTAGAGGTCGTCCTGCACCAGTGCTGGGTGCGGCAAAAGAAAGTGCGCACCTGGGATTGGTTTTTCCGTCGCTGCCCCTGTTTAATGCGCCCGCGCCCGGTATTTGACTCTCCGTCTCGCACGCTTCGTTTCTCACCCGCCTAGTATTATAGTAGCGAAAGCTCGCCACCGGCAGCTTGCTCACCGCTCACCTGCCTGGAGGCTGCGCCGCCGCCATTAAATGCGATGGCCGCGCCGGGCGTCGCCTCCATGAACTTTGGCGATGAGTCCAGCGCCCGGCTCCCGGCGGAATTCCCTGCTGGACTCATAGCGCCCGGCTTCCATTAGTCTTGGCGCCCGGACTCCCATGGCGGTGGAGCTCGCGTCGGACTCCGTCGGGGCGACAACATCACGTGAAGCTCGTCGCGCCTCTCCATGGCGGTGGAGCTCGCGCCGGACTTTCCCGTCGCGGACGACAACATCACGCCGGCTTCGTCGCGCCTGACTCGGCGTCCCCTGGAGGTCGTGCGGACTCCATGGCACCCAAGCTCGTCGCCTCGCGGAGTCCCTGGAGGTTGTGCCGGACTCGGAGGTGGTGCGGATTCGGAGGTGTCGCCGCCGGCGCTTTTTTTTGTCCTCGCTGCCATCTCATTCATGAAGACAAATCAATCGTGGGATCGTGCGCACTCGCGTTTTTTGGCCATGTGCCCGCTGCGGTCTCGTGCACTTTGAATACATGGTAATGGCTATGTTTTATGGCTTCGAAGAGTTTTGATTGCAAAATTTTCATTCCTGTACTGGACAACTTCGTGATGAATGGCGACGATGTCAAGTTTGATGAAGAGGTGCTCAAAATGCTCATGGAGAAGCATGATCTTGAGCGAGCTGCCAGGAAGGTATAAAGTTCATGCAAAATGTTCATGCTACAACATATTTAAAAAAATACAGAAATTCCCAATATCTAACTAATTTTTTTCTCCCTACAATGCAGCAAAGCGTAGCCTCGGCTTCCTCAGTAAAGATGGTGGACACTGGATACTTGTTGGCAGCCTATCTTGCCTTTCTAATGTCTCCTTATTCATGTGAGCCTCAACAGCATGTGTGCGAGTCATCTCTTTGCGAGATACCAAAACAAACAGATGCTACAGAAAATAAATAGCCAATACTTTTACAGCAAAAAAAGGAGAATATTCTAATCAGTGATAAAAACAAAAAAATTATCAGTGGTAAACTAACCAGTACAATCAACAAAACATGTAACATGCTCCAGTCTTTGAAACAAATAAATACAAACGAGTGGTATTTTTTCGATTTTTAGATCCATAAACTCTAAGCTGCATATTCAACTCATTCGTATTACTATGTGGCTCAAACAAGTTAAGTCACAGACGAAATTAAACTACATACTCAACAGTACAATTTACAAATCATGTAACATGCTCCAGTCATTGAAAGAAATACAAGCATTGACATGAGTTCAAATAAATACCTGTCATGTTTTGAAGGAAGTCGAAATCTACTGCACCAAACTCATCTAGAGGTAAGTTGAGATCAAATTCTGTCCAAAAGGAAGCGTGAAACATGAGTGTTGACACAAAAAAAGGCAAATGAGAGTTGAAGTCAGTACTAGTTCTCACCAGGAACATCAGCTTCTTCTTCCTCCCTCTACAAGACCGTCGGCTTCATCTTCCTCCTGTAAAAAGGAAAGTCGACTTCTTGCTGCAGTACGGCCTCCTCCTCTTGCAGCAGTACAGCGGCCTCCTCTTGCTCCACGTTCAAATCAAATCCTATCAAGAAAAAAGAAAAAAGGATGATATATATGAGAAAGGAAATGAAATCAAACCAAATGCAAGAGGAAAGTACAAGAAGAAGAAAGGATGGATTACCATTGTTGTTTTCATCTGCCAGTATGGGGAACGTACGTTGGTCGAAGCCACCATGGCCGTTTCCTTCCTCCTCTAAAGGAATGTTGAGATCCATGGAATATCAAAAGTTTGGGCGCTGGACAGAAGTGAAGTTTGGTCGTGGATAAATAGAAGCGGCGGCAGCGAAAAACAGGAACGCGGCAAAACTGGCGCCATGACAAAAAAAACCGGCGCACTAAAACGAAAAAAGAGAAGCCCTGGCGCGCGATCCGTGGCGTCATCAGCGCGCGCAGAGAGCGAAATTCCAGCGTGGCGGCGAGCACGGCAGCGCCCAGCATCTCCGTGTGGCGCCATGCACCCGCGCCATCCGTCCGGGGAAGAATGGGGGGGACAGCGCCGTGCGCTTCTGACCCCGTGCCGGCCCCACCTCGCCACAACCGAGGGAGGAGGAGAGACCAGAATGCACCGAGGAGGAGAGAGACAGCGCCGGCGCCGGTGAAAAGGCTTCGCCCCGGGCCACCAGCGCGCCCTCTCCCGGCAGTCGGGCAAACTTCGCCATGGCCGTTCGCCCCTGCTACGCCTCGCCATCGTCGTGCTGGTTCGCGGGCGGCGCCGGTCCTCGTGGTCGGCCGCCGCCCCGCGGCGTTAGCCCGGCCTTTGCTTGGCTCGCCCGCCCGCGTGCTGCAGCACGGCGCCTCCGCGAGCGCCTCTGCGTGCATAAGCTCAGCCGTAGCGCGGAGCCCACGCCCTCGCCTCACATGCGGTGGCTCCCAGTCCGCCATTACAAAGCACTCTTCAGTCGTGGCGTCATCAGCGTGGACTTGTTGTCACTGCACGCATGCAACGCCATCACCTCGATGGTGAACCCCGGGCCGAGCCCCACCATGAACCCCCACTCGCAGCTCCGGTCCTCGTGGTTTTGCTGGCGACGGCGTATGACCTCGTCGAGGACGAAGATTAGCGTCGGGCCCATCATGTTCCCGTACTCACTAAGCACCCGCCGGCTGGCCGCCAACTTCGCCGGCTCTAGCCCGAGAGCCGCCGCGAAGCTGTCCATGATCACGGGGCCACCAGGGTGCACCACCCAGAAGAGGTCATTCCAGCCGACGCTACCGACGCCGAGCGGCGACATCGACAGCGCGTCCACCAGGCACCGCTCGATGTTGCCGCCGACCAGCGTCTTGAGCTCGTCCGGTTCAATGCGGTAGTCGATGCCGCCCTTGGTGAGCTCGACGGCGACCACATGCTCCGTGCCCGGCACCGTGGCCTGGGACGCCGACACCATCTCGAAGATGGGACGCTCAAGGGGTTCCTGCGGGTCGGCGCCGACGATGACTGCGCCGGCGCCGTCGCCGAAGAGGGCGTGGGCGATGATTCCGGCGGGGCGGGCGTCGTCGGGCACGTGGCTGCCGACGACGCTCAGCATGTCCGCGCAGGCGACGAGGAGACGCGCGCCGCGGTTGCTCTTGGCGATGTCCTTGGCGACGCGGAGCGCGCTGGAGCTGCCGGTGCACCCGTGGGAGCACATCATGGTGCGCTGCACGGTGGGGCTTAGCCCGAGGAGGGCGGCGACGCGGAGGTCGACGGCGGGCACCTGCACACTGGTGCTCGTGCTGAACACGAGGTGGGTGATGTCTCCGGCCGGGCGGCCCCACTGGGTGATGGCTTTCGCTGCGGCGGCCGCTACAAGCAACGGCATGGCAGTCGCCACGACGGCAAGCCTGCTGGGAAGGCTTGCGGCTTCGGGGTCCAAGAACTCCGGGTGCTCACGGAGGAGGTCCTCGTTCACTTGCACGTAGCGCTTTTCTACCTCCGTCATCTCACCTGGGACATGTAAACAAGACACATCAGGTGCTGATCAAGAGTGATCTTTTCACATTAGAGAAACACTTTGGTTTCTGAAACCAAGTTTTTGGTACGCTAATAAATTGGGCGTCTCCAATGATTGTCTAATAGTTAGTCTAGTAGAAATCGTATTGGCTATCAAGGCGTTTTTAATGCAAATTTACAAATAGCTAGTTAGATGAGATATACAAATAATAAAAATGTAACTCTTCTACTGGCTACTAAAGAGAGAGATCAAATAGCTAGTGATTACCAAGTAGCTAGCGACAACTAAATAGCTAGTCTAGCACAATCTTCTAGAAATATCTCTCTCATATAACTCTTCACTATAGTGTTTGATTTTTCTTATTTCTATGACTCATCTGGCTAGCTATTTGCAAAGATAATCTGACATCCAATAGAATTTCTCCTGAACTAGCTATTTGAGAATTATTAGAGACGTCCTTATTTTCTAGAAACTTTTAATAGTTATGCCTCATAAGTTAAGACATTGACAAGTACGGGTACACTGATTAGCAAGTTTCTGTGTTTCACAAAAGCCTTCAATAAAAATCTTGGTGAACTAGGTTCTTGGTTCAAAAGGAATCGAAACTCGATCTGTAAATAATAAGATCGGTAAAAAGTTTGTTTTAAAACATTTTTTTAAGATGTTGCATTGCTCAACTAGGTTCTTGGTGCAGTCATATATATAGTATATATATGTATATGGTAATAATAGTACAGGGAGGGAAACATCAGAATTAATGGAATTAATCACGTACATATTCTCTTCATGATGGATTTCATGTCTGTGAGATGATCACTCTTGGTGATATGGAAGTACCAGTCGGTGTACTCATCTTGCTGAATGCAGTTAGCTGGGTTGGCTGTACCGACGCCCAGGACACAGGCACGGTGGCCAGTAAGCTTTTGCCGCCGGAATTCACTGCACAAATCCAAAAGCTGATAATTCACTCGACCTCTCGGATAAAGATTCATAGTTGTCTTCATCTGTCCTTGGAGAAGAAGACATATTTGGACCCGATTCATGGACACTAGAATATGTGTTCTTTTTATATGTTTGTTTGATAATTGGTTGTATGCCTCTTAATAGGCAAAGATAAGAAATAGAATGATATATCGTCTTGTTCGCTCATTCTCGATCTCTGGTAGTCGTAATTTTGTCTTAAAATGGAAGGAAACAAACTCAATAGTGATGATTTTTCGTGGGATTTTTGAAATGTTGTTGTGGCGGTACCGGTGGGCCATGTTATTATCCTATGACTAAAAAGCTTAATCAAATACGCTATCAGCGATTGTGACAATAAAATTTCAGGCCAAGAGAGATGTAGTGTACACAGGGCACATTAGAACTAAATTTTGGCTACCTGAGATTATTGGCAGGATGAACGGCCACGGTCGGGCAGGTGGCGAGGTGGCTGTTGCCGCGTGCTATGGTCGATTGCATGGCTGCGTCACTGCTTCACAAACGGGACGACGATGGTCGCCTGGAGCGACGTTGATGGTGACGATAGTGGACACTGGACAGGTGACAGCAGTCTAGCTATGATGAGGCCCTGGTTTTGGTCATCTTTAAATAGCCCTACGTTGCGAGCGGTACATGCTACTATGACTTACATATGACGCGAGTGTGATCCTACGGAAATACAGGCAGCACGGCATGGCATGGCATACCGAGGCCAATCACATTTCTTTCAAAGCATCAACCACTAACCAAACAAGGCGCAACTGTCTTATTGATGAATACCACCTGTCCATGCCGGCATGCAGAAAATTAAAACCAACCACGCACACAACACCAGACACAGCCAGTTATATGCATAGCGAGATTAAATAAGGCTGCACCAGTGATCTGCTCACACATGCAGGCATGCGCTGCAGTGCTGTGCTGCACCAATGGTCTCTGCTCCAGCCAGCAGAAAGCGCAACATGATCTGCTCATTGCTCGGCAAGCAGCTTCAGCGCGCTCCATCGTCTCTCAGGATCTGCTCTCATCAGGGATAAGAATTCATTGAGTTTGATGTTGGTTATAGTTGGTTGTTGGCTGATGGCCTGATGCTCATAATTAAGAAGTGTGATTGGCATATTCCATGCCGTGATGTCTCCCTTCAGATCATTTTTGACTGGTCTATCGAAATCTCTGCACAAGCTATCCTCTCCCTCCATCCTAATTTATAAGACGTTTGATTTTTTTTTATATCAAGTTTGACCACTTATCTATTTAAAAATTTATATAAAATATCATTTCTTTTGCCATGGCTTACTTTATCAATAAAAGTTCTTCAAGAATAATTAAATTTGACTATATTTCCATAAATTTTTAGAATAAGACGAATGGTCAAACTTGAGACTAAAAAAGGCAAACGTCTTATAAATTCAATATGCTTTTAATTGAAAACATAGCTTAAAATATGATGGTTCTTGTTGAATACCATATCCTTATGACATCATAAATCTAATTTCAGTTTTCAAAATTGTAATATTATTAACTGATACAGATTTTTTTAACTTCAACTTAGGTTGAAATTCTTATGCTTGTTGTAACCTTATTAACTCTCCTTTCATACTTTTTGAAATAACCAGGCCATAGACTGCATACTCTTGGTTACTATGATGACATTCATTTAAAATATGTGCCACATCATCTAAGGTTGGTGTTAGAGCATGAAGTGAGAGGCCTATTTAGATAGCAACTGGATGATTATAATCTGGATTACACATGACATTATTATAATTAGGAGTATAATTATATTAATCAGATTGTTATATTTTTTGGTTGGTTAAAACGAAATTTTTTTGTCATGCACTTTAGAAGATGCAAGGAAAAGAGAAGGGAAGGTGGGGGAGGGACAGTTTGGACTTTCAGCACACATAAACCCCCCCCCAAATAAAGTATTCCTTGGATTATGGTAGTCAGGGGGCTTCATTATAATCTTGTTAATTTGGGTCACAATTTGATTATACAAACTAATTATTATAATCTACATTGTCCAAACATAACTCTAGGATGGGGTATATTGACGGTAGATAACGTCTATTTTTAACCGTCAATCTTCCTTGTGAATTACAACAATATCATAGAATAGGAGGTTATTACGGACAATTTCCACGAGTTTTGGTGAATTGTCTGTTTTTTTAGGAGTCATCCGTAAAGTGCATAATTGAGGATTAAAGTGCATAAAAGCCACAAAACTTAACCGTGACGGAAAATATCGCTAGAGTGATCGGGGAAGGATCTAGAAGACACCAGAATGAAGCGGAGCCCGAGCTGTTTTAGGGTGGGGCCGCCCAGTCCCACCACCCAGGCCGGCCGGCCTGACAGGGTGGACCCCACCTATCATCTTCTGCATGCTTCTCCACCTCCTTTGAGAATGCATCTTGGCCCTATATTAAGTCGGTTTGATCCAACGGTTGATGTTCATCCCACCGGATTATAAATATGGACCTGTACCCCCTGGAAGAGAGCCAGATCAATGGAGAGCTAAAGAGCCAGAAACCCTAATTTCTATCTAGTAGATCTAGGCTTAGCAATCAAGAGAGGGTAGTTCAATCTAGACTAGTTCCGGAGGAGTTTCGTTTTTTGTCGGTGCTTAACCGTTCTTTGTATTCTTCAAGATCAACCTCCCTCGCTTGGAGTTTACATCTTGAGATCATTTGGTAGTCAACTTCTGGTTAAAGTAAGTGTTTTGTTCATATTATTCTTCTAGTTTGCAACTCTTATTGAGTACTTTGATCTAGATAGCTTCTTGATTGAAGTAGTATTCGTAGCGTAGATGTGGTGTTTGGGCTATGTTTACTTGTGAATGTCCCTTGATTTTTCGAATAGTGGTAGCTCCTTGAAGGTAACTTATAGCTTCATTGAATCCTCTACGTAGTCCACTTCCCGTTAATAGGTTGGCAAGCAAAAGGTGCTTGGTAGGAGAGAACTCTGATTTCTACTCCTATCTTATTAAGTTATCGCTCATGATCATATGATATAAAACAACCACTTTCAAAGACCGAACTAGATAATCCAAATTGTTCTCCTTGTTCTCGCTATTTTCTAGCTTGATTGTGCATTGAGTTAAGTTTATAGACTTAGTCATCATCACCTACTATTCCTTTGGGTTCGATATTTAAAACCGGGTTTATCTTGGTGAAGTGCTACAACGGTATTGTATCTATGCGCTTGCGGATAATCTTATTTCTTGTGTGCATTTAATTAATACCAACAAGTATTTTGGCACCGTTGCCGGGAACGGTTTGTTGAGATTGACTTTAAGTTTAGCTTAATTCCTGTATTATATTTTTTCTTTTTTATTTAGCTTTTTAGTTTTTATTTTGTTTGTAATATGGAACCCGTATCTCAACTTTTATATCAATACGGAGCACCATCGGGCTCACGTTTATAGCTAGTAGAATCATCTAAGCCCATTACATCATCTGGCTATGAGCTACGCAGGGGTTAATTCATTTAGTTCGAAAAAGTTCAGAAAGATTTTTTTTCGGCAGTTCTAGCGAAACCCCTATTCCCATTTGAATAATTTTAAAGAAACTTGTTCATGTCTACACATTAAAGACATGGCGGATGAGACGTTAAGGTAGAAGCTTTTTCTATTTTCATTAACAGGGGGCAAGCTAAACACTGGTATAAGCGTTATGTTGGGAGTAGTTAGGGAGATTGGGAAGCGTTATGTTCTAGTTTTTGTCTTAAATTTTTCCCTATCGAGAAAGATGTTGTTGACGGTCCTTAAACACCAAGTATAATCATCAACTATTGCGTGAAATGATATAAACTGGATTATAAAGCATAGTTGTAGGTTTTGATTCTAACGAGTTCCACGAGTTTTGGTGTTCTCACTTGTGTTGCAGGAGTATATAATTTTCTATCAAATAAAAGTATTTCAAATAAGTAATTGGACTGCACCATTGCAACGGGCTCATTGAGACGATCGAAACGGACCTATCATTTGTTATATTCTGAGCCTAGAATCAAGAGATGTCAACTCCAGATCGAAACATGCGCTATTGGGCCCTAAAAGAAACAAGAAAACACACAAACGAAGCTGGGCCCAAATGGGCTTGGGCCTAGGCCGCCCGGCATCTCCTCCCAGGTCGGCCGGCCTCCCCCTACGGCCTCTCACGCCTATCTTCTGGAAGCTTCTTCCACCGCCTTCAAGGATGCATCTCCACCGTACCTTAAGTCGGTTTGATCAAAGAGCTCACGTTTCTCCCACCGGGCTATAAATACAGGGGTAGACCCCCTCCCTAAGGGCACCATATTATTATGGAGATGTAGAGCCATCCCTCGAATGGTTATTCTGTGCGCTTGCGGAATCCTTCATATTTTAATTGTGCATAAGAAATATCAACAAGCATTTTTGGCGCCGTTGCCGGAGAAACAATTGGTGTAAAGATTTTGATAATGATCTTGATATCTGCTAATCTAGTATGCCACTAGCTTTAGTATGATTACCCCTATTTTGTTGAGTTGTGCAATAAGCAGGATATCAACCGTCTCAACCTTCTAGCAAAATTCCACAAGAATAAGACAAAGGAGATATTGAAGAACTCAGTGTGCCCAAACATTCATGATCCATCAACAATGAAGCCCTGCCATCTCACAGGTATGTATAAATATTTATATATATTCATCTAACCATATGTAAATTGGAAAAAAAAGTCGTCATCACATGAATTCAAAGTTTATCACATGTGACGAATAAAGACGCTGCATAACTCATAAATTTCATTATGAGTCATGGTAAGTATGATCAAAAACATGAGAAAGTCTTGGTCATTGACTTAAAATTTGATGAGTAGTTATCTTGTTGCATTTTGCTGCATGTTGTTGGTATTTCTTATGCACAACTAAAATATAAAAAGGATTCCGCAAGCGCACAAAAAAACCATTGTAGCATTTTACTGGGGAGTATTCAGGTATCGTTATTTATATTTTACCCTTTGGAAACCAATGGATAAAGACATTGATAGTTCACCATCATGTATCTACTAACTTAGTACACCAACTAGACTAGAGTAGGCGGTAAATAATAAATGATAGGAGTTATGCGTAAATGACACAAACACAATGGGGAGAATTCTATGATAAAAGAGTAGATAGCTAAAGTGAGAGGAAAACGGGAGAGTTCAAGGTTTTTAAGTACTTTTCTATTCTTTGGGATTCTATAATAAGCGATCCATGGAAGGTAAAGCAATCACACAATAACACTTGGGACATCGGAACACTAGTCACGGAAACAGGTGAGTAAGGACTAGAAAGCTCCGACTACGGTCCTACAAACACCAACCATAACATGGTAGAATACGTCGGCCGTCAGGGCTATCACCACCTAGAGCTACCACAACTATATGTTGGATTGGGTGCAATCTCAGGTAACCTATAGCCTAGACTCTATGTCTACACTATCGATTACTACTCTAGTCATATATAATAACTAGAGCACCTAATACAGGCGGAGATCCTATGCTAAAGTATAACAACTATACTAACCAATCAAATGTAATGCATAAAAGTAAATAGAGAAGATAAAATATATTAAAGCATAAGTCTTACAAAAATAGATACAAAGACATACCAAATCTCTGAAGACTTCTCCAGATCCTGAGCGTAGCTCCTCTCTCCCTAACTCTCAACTAGAACTAATCTACTATATTGGAAAGTCTAGCCCTAATTCTCTAGAGATGAGAGGTCATCCATTCGAGGGACGCCTCTACATCTTCATAATAATGTGGTGCCCCAGGGAGGGGGGTCTGTCTCTTTATTTATAGCCCGGTGGGATGAACGTGTGCCGTTGGATGAAACCGACTTAGACAACGGTGGAGATGCAAACACTAAGGCGGTACGAAGCCGTCCGTCGAAGCGGACCCCGAATGGGCTCCGGAGAGCGCCGGCCGGCCCAGAGAGGGGGCCGGGCGGCCCTACCCTGTGCCAGGTGGGCCCCGCCTTTGGTGGGTCGTCTTCTCATGTCTTCTAGAGTCTTCTAGTGTTGGTTTCGGTGTGAAATTGATATCTTTTGACTCCGTACCCCAAATAGGGCAAACCATATATCCGTTTCGATCGTCTCGACGAGCTCTTCATAATGGTGCACTCTAAATCATCATTTGAGATACTTCTATTATGTGCAAAATTGGATATACTTGCAAAACGATCGAGAACAACATAACTTGTGGAACTCGTTAAAATCAAACCCTATAACTATGCTTTATGATTCATTTCATATTAATTCATGCAATAATTGATGGTATAAAATAGGCATTAAGGACCGTCAACACATGTTTACTTTGAGTAATCCATATGCATCCACTTTGTCTCCATATGCATCCACTTCATCTCATATCAAATCCATAGCATGTTTAGTTTCTTGCACACATGTATGTCACTTGCATCTTTACTTGAAAAATGAAAAAACATTCTCACCATATATGATCATACTTTCATCTTTTTGAGTAAATCTCTATATGCTCTCATGTTACCTTTATCTATTATAGTATGCTTTGGTTTGGAAGTACTCGCCATACTTCCATAGGCTTTTAAATTGAGCACGGTGCTTAGGTTAAAATACCTTTCTTAATTAAAACTAGACAAGGAGTTTGGTTTGATTATTGAACTAAAAATTATTGTAGTAGGCATTGGATATTTTGTTGGACTAACCCCTACAGGAAACTCTCAAACTCAATTTGGGTAAGTCAAGAGATGAACTCACATCAAGAGATGAATCAAGGCATGTGACAATGTCCAATAACTTTGCACAAAAGAAAGACAAGACTCATTCTCCATGGAAGAACTAAAAAAATAAATGTCTGATCATGGTTCGAAATGAAAAGTAAAGAGAACAAGTGTATAGAAAGAACTAAGATGGAAAGAAATGAATAAAAGAACACTTCAACACCTTCTAACCTTCACCATGA